>CM064503.1:84253-437451 GCA_032716605.1 Paralithodes platypus | reverse complement strand
TGGGTACGTGTCTGTGTGTGTGTTTGTGTGTGTGTGTCTGTATGTGTGTGTGTGTGTGTGTCAGCTATCGTCAAGCATCACTACGTCCCCGAGTTCTTTGTGTAAGTCTTTATTATTAATAGGTGAAGCGGGGAAAACCAACCTAGCAACACACACATACACACACGCAGTCATATATACACACACATACAAGACACACACTCTCCTCTCTCTCTCACAAGACCGACAATAATAAACCCAGCTTGCAAGAATAATAAAAAACTGATATTTTATCCTCTCATCTTTTGACGTACTGGAAATTTATCGAGTAGTTTGAGAACCTCGGTAAACAAACGTGCAAATAGTGAGGCTATGTTAGTATTAGGAATAATAATAATAAAATAATAATATATACATTTATTAATATATATATATATATATATATATATATATATATATATATATATATAGATAAAGGTATAGGTATCCTTCAAAATCAGGGGTGATTGAGGTCACGATATCATAAGGCTCGCGTTCTATTACAAGTGGACCAACTGGATTCAACATTTTTCACAGATTGGAACTGGATGACACTGAACACCATAACCACAGTCACCACCACACCCTTCTTTTTCTTATTTATATATAGGACATTTACAGCAAGGTGTCCTACTCTCCTACATAGCTTATACATTTATCTTATATTTGATTTTATTCTACCTCTCTTAACTCAATCAAACTGCTTACCAATGTGGCCATCATCACAGCTTTCTTCGAAACTGCCACTACCACCCCTATCAACACCACTATCACCACTCTCTCATCACCACCACCACCACATCACAGCTTTCCCCTACACTACCACTACTACCACCCCTATCAACACCATAAGCATGTCAAAACCATCAACACTACTATCACCACTCTCCCACCACCACCACCACACCCAGCCTCATCATAGAATTTCCCGACACTACCACTACTACCACCCCTATCAACACCACTATCATGCCACAACCATCAACACCACTATCACCACTCTCCCTTCACCATCACCACCACCACAACACCCAGCCGCATCACAGCTTTCCCCGACACCATCACCACTACCTTACTCCAATACCACCAACACCACTACTGAGGGCTGTTCCTATCCAGAGTGAGGTTTGGCATCCTCTACCCTACCTTAGCCGTTCTGTCTGTCTCTTTTACTATACTACTATTCCTTCTAGGTGCTGGTGAGATCGCCCGATTGGGTGGCACTGCAAGGGGGGCTGTGAACGGTGGGGGCATTGGGCCGGCGGTGCAAACCCGTGGGCTTCTGATCCCCTACCCCGCTGACCTCTCAGAGGCAGATCTCATCTCACCCTGCCTACTGGAGTCTACTGGACTCGGGACTGATCGGCCAAACAGTCTGGGGAACTACAACAAAAACAATATTAACACCACTACTACACTTTCCAACACAGTCATCACCACATGACAGCTTTCCCCATCTTCATCACCACCACACCTCACCATCATCACAACATGACAGCTTTCCCCACCAACACCACCGCCACACTACCTAGTCCCCTCCGGCAGCATATATTAAGTAAACAACATCACATCCTGGATGATGCACATCCTGCACGTTGATAAACACTACCAACCATGTGGTACAATGGCTTCAGTCTCAAAAAGGCATTTCACTTAGAACATTGCGGCACACTGTGCTTCTCTAGCTTCAAAAGATACCTGCAGCGATTATCAATATGGTGCCCAGACTTTATACAGTAATAAAGAGCGCTGTCAAGCATGGATAGGCACTGGGTAGGCCTCCCCTTCTTCCCTGTGAACTCAAGAGTGAACCAAGGGTGTGTGCTGGCATCTTTACTTTTCAACACTTGAATGGATTGGCTACTGGACTGGGCAGTCAGTCGTACTCAATGCAGAGCACTGGTCGGCATTTTCAATAACTTTGTTCTTGATATTGCAGATGTTGCAGTGATCCTAACAGAATGATTATAGATTCTCGCACTTGTTCCTGATGCACAAAAAGAGAACCCCTGATTCAAAAGTTCTCTTGGAATAAGAGAGAGAGAAAGAGAGTGTGAGAATGAGTGAGAGTGATAAGAAGTGGAAGGAGAGAAAGGATAAGAGTTAAAGAAGATAGCTAGCTAGCTAGATAGATAGATAGATAGAGAGAGTGAGTGAGTGAGTGTGTGAGTGAGCAAGATAGTCAGTCACGTGATGTCTACGTAATGGCTAGACAACAGCTGACCTCACCCCCACCAACCTAGTCCATCAGGAAAGTGGGGTGACGGGGGGACATAACTCGATCCGCTGCAAGGCTAGAATAATAAACAACAACAACAAGGACGGAACTGGTAGAAGGGGAAGTGAAAATAGGGGAAAGAGAGTTGATGACTTATAGAGTGAGGGGAGAGAGAGAGAGTGTGTGTGTGTGTATTATTATTTGCCTGGAGGAGGTGTTGACGCAGAGAGAGAGAGAGAGAGAGAGAGAGATCCTCACCTAAGTAAACTCTTTGCCCCCTTCTGCACCCTTGCATCCTTTTTATTTGACTCTGGCTACTACTAATCGATTTTATTCAGCTTAGGAAAGACGTCTACCAAACGAAAGGTTACAGACTATAACAATTAATCCTTTTAGCTACCATATATCCTTCCTAAGCTGCATAGAATAATTTAAATATAGCTAGAATAATATTTAACAGAGGGTTTTGTGGGGGCGCTCGGTTATGGCCTAGGCCTTGCTCGGGACCTTGGGGCTGCTCGGCCGCCAGACAGCCTGGGGAACAGCAACAACGACAACAACAACAGACGTTGCTGGTATAGAGAGGGTTAAAAGTCTTCCCTTTGCATATAGGGCCATTCCTTTAAACATACTGAAAGCTTTCCCTACGACCTTTCCCGACCCAGTTTGACCCTTGTACAGATAAACGATAAGGGTCAATCTGGGTCGGTAAAGGTCGTAGGGAAAGCATTTACGATGTTTAAAGGAATGACCCTTAGTATACCCCTAATTTTCTCCACTTTTACTATGAAGATGACAGACCAAACCGCATACACCCCAATGATTTGATATACCCTATTCATACCCTGTTTATATAAACCCAATGCTTATATATAGCTTATTCATACCCTTTGTATATACATTATTTCCAATTATTTTACCTACCTAATTCATAACCATTTTTCTATATATACCCAATGGTTGTATATATCTTTTTCCATACCCTTTTTTATATACTGTATAATTATACACAATGAATTTATATACCATATTCATATACCCATTGTAATATATATCCAATAACATCCTGCAAATACATAACATGCAATACATAAGAATACATAACATAACATGCAAATAATATCCTTTTAATATATACCCAATTATTTAATATACCCTCCTTATAGCCCTAATTTTCTGGACCTGTGATATGAAGATGTCAGAGCAAGCCACCACATACCTCATGCCTATATTTAGTGGGGGGGCCCTTGAAACTGATCTTAACTTAGCAACACTCTCTATGTCCAGCTATCTATATCTACTGTATCTATCTGTGTATTTATGTGTGTATCTGTCTATCTATCTATCTATCTATTTATCTATCTATCTAACTAACTAAATAACTAACATACTAACAAACTATCTATCTACCAAACCGCCACATACCACATGCCTATATTTTGTATGTTTGTGTGTGTGTGTGTCTCCATGTGTGTATGATAGTATGTGTGTACGTCTGCCAAAACATATCACATCCCCCCTCCCCCCCCCCCCTTGCCATGCCTTTTCCGGGCCCATATATGTCCGTACGTCCTATAAAGGCTCCCACGGTGGTCAGAGGTTGGAGGTACGGTCGGTCACATAAGTTCTGATCCTCTCTGTGATATTTAACAGTTGGCCAAATCAGTCGTGTCTCCGCTGTCATGTTTTGCTCGGTGTGTTCTGTATTAATGGCTGTCAGATGTTGAATAGGGTTTGTAAAGAGAGGAACATGTTTGTATATCTCACTCGAAACGATGAATTTATACTATAGTGCTGATACCAATTATTGATCGAAATATACTTGGTGCCGCAACATCACTTATTTGGACGACTATACAGTTGCCCATATAATTATGTTCCGTTCCTCTCCGTGACCTTGTACATGGCAATATAATGCGCATGGTTGAATTACGAGAGTAGTTTCTTGTGCACTGGTTAACTCATCTGACTACTCAACTGATAATTAAATAATTCATACTATTTACTTTCACACATAAGATCACGACGAGGAACAGAACTTGTGTGGCCAACTGTACATATACCCGAGATCATTAATGCTGCTACATAAACTTGCTAAGCGGTCTCGGGTTGAATTGAAACGATTGTATTTAGATTTGGAAGGGTATATGGCAATTGGAGGGTTAATTGGGATCATCTTTACCCTTCTGATGCTCACAGATCCTTCCTAAGCTGCATAAAAGCGTCGATTAATAGCCAGAATAAACTGTCAACGCGTCAAGGGGTTATTTCTTTATCTGGTATTTGTATTTCGGAGGGTTCTTTATTATTATTTCGGAGGGTTCTTTATTATTATTTCGGAGGGTTCTTTATTTGTATTTCGGAGGGTTCTTTATTATTATTTCGGAGGGTTCTTTATTATTATTTTGGAGGGTTCTTTATTATTATTTCGGAGGGTTCTTTATTATTATTTCGGAGGGTTCTTTATTATTATTTCGGAGGGTTCTTTATTATTATTTCGGAGGGTTCTTTATTATTATTTCGGAGGGTTCTTTATTATTATTTCGGAGGGTTCTTTATTATTATTTTCTAGACTTAAAAATATATCACAATTAATGACCGAGACTGTACATGTGTGTGTGTGTGTGAGACAGAATATTTGTATGTATGTATGTATGTATGTATGTATGTATGTATGTATGTATATGTATGTATGTATCTATGTCCGGAGTGTTCCCACGGTATAGCAAGGTTGGGTATGTATGTATGACTGTATAACTGTATGTATTATGTACCTGTATGACCATGTGTATGAGTGTAAACCTGTATGTATATTATATCCGGTCAGTGTTCCCACGGTATAGCAAGGTTGGGTATGCAGTAAGGGAAGCAAAGCGGGTACACTGCTTGCATTAATGTATCATAGGGTGTGTGTGTGTAGGTGAGTGGGGGGTGGGGGTATAAACAAGGGGGAAGTATAGGTGCGCTGCAGATCCTAGCTACACTATAAACAAGTCATGGGTATAAAACAAGGTATGAACAAGGTATATAAGATCATTGGGTATATTGGTAGTGATTTACCTTATTAAGCGGGGATGGGTGCTTTTATTTGCTTGTTTATTTATCTTTCTATATATATATATATATATATATATATATATATATATAATTATATATATATATATATACCGGTATATATATATATATATATATATATATATATATATATATATATATATATATATATATATATATATATATATACAGGTATATATTATATATATATATATTTTTTTTTTTTTTTTAGTTTCCTCCTTAAACCTCCATCAAACTTAAAACAACACCCCCTTTAAGATAAATGTATACATATTTCGATAGAAACATTTCCCGGCCAAAGGGCGATTCCTCTTAAATTTACTGGCTCGCTATCGCTTGCCAGGAAAACATCGACACCTAAATGGCACAAAAGGTCCCAATATTCAAAAAGACATGGGGTGAAAGGTCTTAAAATCGCCAAGCTAATAGGGCTAACGTCTTATAATCTCAGAACAAATTGGACTAAACATGAGGGAGAAGGGGGTCTAGACAAGCGACCCATCTCCCCTTAAGAGTGTATGTAATAGTCCAAAGGTGAGAATGAGAATCAGTGCAATCCTAGAGAGTTAACGCTTTCAAGATGAGGACGTCTTTCTTAATCTGATTCTGGCCATCATTAAACACACATCCATACTAAAGTCTTATATACGTACTATTTCTTGTACTCGCTAGACAAATGAAACACGGAGCTGTAAGCTTTCGTCTGTATTCCAAGACATCTTCCGGCAGAACATTTTCCTAGCGAGTATAAGAAATGTATATATCACGTGTATTTGTGGTTATATCTCTATACATACTATATACATACAGCATAATACATATATACTATATACCCAGGCAATATACAGTACATACAGTACATGCTTACTGTGTATATGCATAGGTTACATAGTTAAACTGCCTGTGACCGCATAATAATCTCGTACACATAACATCACATACGGTAACCCATAAGCGCACGGATATTAAAACGTTATAATGAATACTAGGGGGCGCATGCGTAATGTGTGTGTGTGTGTGTGTGTTGAGAGAGAGAGAGAGAGAGAGAGAGAGTAGAGTAGACTGTGTGTGAGATAGATACAGTAGATTGCAGGCCTTTCCAAATCTGAATATCATCTAGTTTTAGCCAGAAGAAAGTAAGCATGACGCTATCGAACTAAAGTATCTTAAAAATACTTACAATAAAAATCCTATTTCTTCAACAAAGCGAATAGTGAACCAATTGACAATTTGACAGTTTGACAGTTATGACAGACTTACAGTTTGACAGTTATGACCTTGACTTGGGAGCTGAATATCATTATATATTTGTATATAGACGCCACACAAACTTTATCTTTAACTTCTGATGTATGATGGTTTGGTTTTAAATTTAACCTAGCTATTAGGTGAACACTCAACCTACTGTATATACTGAATATATATAGTGTGTATATATATATATATATATATATATATATATATATATATATATATATATAGAGAGAGAGAGAGAGAGAGATAGTTGAACAGATAAAACTAGACCCCAAAGTAGCGAGTACCCCCCAAGAGTAAGGAGGTGTGTGTATGTATGTATGTGTGTGTGTGTGTGTAAGTGGGTGCTTATAGAGAGTCAAGCAGAGCCATTATAGAGTGATTTGCTCTACTTCATGCTGTTTCTCCCTGCTCTCTCTTACACGACACATACACACATGCACTCTCTCTCTCTCCCTCCTTCACATCCACTTACACTATTCTATCATAACATATCATACTTTAGTCTTTAGAATAACAGCTTAACAAATCAAAAGGTAGCATAATAGCATTTTTGTCATTCTATTTTAATGTATCTCACCCTATCTCATTCTATCTATCAATCGACCTATTTCTATCGCACTAATTCTAATTCTTAGCCCTGTTCAGTACATTCTAGCCTCTCAGAAAGCAGGACATCACTGTTTCTCTCTATCTCACTCTGTTTAACTCTGCCTCAAATTCTACGCTCTCAGTAAGCAAAACATCACTCTACCTCACTCTTACTCCCTTCTATCTCGCTCTAACTCTACCTCACTCTCACTCTAACTCTACATAACTCTGCCTCCCATTCTAGTCTCTCAGTAAGCAAGACATCACCAAGGAACATATTAATTAGGTCGTGTTCTGTTCACTAATGGGTCGGTTGGGGTTAGTGGTGGTGGTGGTGGTGACTTGATGGTGGTGTTGATTGTGGTGATGGTAGTGGTGGTGATGGTGAGGGAGATGTCTTTTTATTGTTGTTGTTGTTGTTGTTGTCGTCTCACTCTATCTAACTCATCCTCCCATTCTAGCCTCTCAGTAAGCAAGCCATCACCAGGGAACATTTTAATTAGGTCGTGTTCAGTTCACTAATGGTTCGTTTGGGGTTATGTGGTGGTGGTGGTGACTTGATGGTGGTGTTGATTGTGGTGATGATTGTAGTGGTGTTGGTAATGGTGGTGGTGATGTGATGATGATGGTGGTGGTGATGTGATGATGATGATGGTGGTGGTGGTGGTATGATGGTGGTGGTCGTATGGTGGTAGTGATGACTTGGTGGAAGCGTTGTAGTGGTGGTAGTGATGGTGGTGGTGGTGATGGTGGTGATATGATGGTGGTGGTGGTGTTGGTGACTTAATGGTGGAAGTGTTGTGGTGGTGGTAGTGATGGTGGTGGTGGTGTAGAGGTATGGACGTGCTTGTGTTGTTGTTGGTCATACGATTTTGTTATTAGGGGTTCGACCCCTACGGAGAACCCCTATTGTAATCATTAAACCCACTTATTCATCCAAATTCTTCTTACACGCCGGTTTTGACGCAATAACTCCAGAACCGCTTTTTGGATCAGGATCAAACTTTCACAAGAGGTGCGTCTTTGTATTGGGCAACTTTTGATATGCTAAACATCCAGCATGGCGGCCAAACAGGTCGATGGCAGCCAATTTCCCGAAAAATTTGACGCCTAAATACCGTCTCTCCCACTCATAGGAAACGATTGGGCTTTGGCATATGGACTCCACTACTAATGCTCCGCAAATGTTATAGAGAAGGTTTTGCTTTTGCACGTGGGGTTTTTTCCGGCAATCTTGAAAAAACCTCGAATTCCACTTAAAATTCCACATCTTGAAAACTACGCCGATGATCAAAGCCATGTTTGCGTAGTTGGGTGAGGCTCGCGATTCCGAACGTTTTGATACCAAAAGAATATAAATGGGTGGAATAGTTTGGCCGTAGCATTGAAAACTGTCTATTCTTAAATGACTTTAAAACCGTATTCGCTACCCACACAAAGTTTACCATCTACAGTCTATAGGCTTCCACGCATCCCCCAGTTTTGCTCTAACATAGTCGATTTATTGTTCAGATCTATTATTTTTATTTTATTTAACTCTCTCAAAACAGTTCCAAGTCCCTACGAATTCCACCAATTATTTAGCCAACCTACCTATACATACCTACCCTACCAAATAATAATGATAATTCAAATTTATTTTTGGTGAATAACAGAGTATTGGCTAAGGTTTTTAACAATTCCTCCCTTTGCCAAATGCTTTGTTTAATAACAAAGTTCTAAACATTCAAAGTTTTGACAATTTTTGGTGTGGTGTGACTTACCTTTCCTCCTCCCTCAAACAGCAAGCAATGTCTTTAGGGGTTCAAGAGTATTGCATTCTTCCATAAAAATATATATAGTCCGGTTTTTACGCAATAACTCCGGAACTACTTGTCGGATCGGGACCAAACTTTGACACAAGGTGTATTTTTGTATTGGGCCTGTGGCAGCCTTTCACACCCAACCCATCTCGTCCTATCTAATTTTATGTTGAACTCTATTGTTCTTGATCCCACTATAGGACTCAGTAGCCTATTCCACATATCTACAACTTTGTTACTAAACGAATAGAGGCAGATCCCTTACACACCCAGTCTCTCTCTGTCGCTCGTTTGTTTGCACACCGGTACAAATGAGGTAGATCCCTTACAAATGCTATCAAGATGAAAATGGGAGTCTGCAGAGAGCCGATTGGCCCACCCACGGCAGATCCCTTTCACACCCAATCCATCTCGTCCTATCAAATTTTATGTTGAAGCTCTATTGTTATTGATCCCACTATAGTACTCGGTAGCCTATTACACACATATACAACTCTTTTACCAAGCGAATAGAGGCAGATCCCTTACACAGCCAATCTCTTTCTCTCTCGCTCTTGTTTGTTTGCACACCGGTACAAATGAGGCAGATCCCTTACACATGCAACCAAGATGAAAATGGGAGTCTGCAGAGAGCCAAGTGGCCCACATAAGGCAGGTCTCTTTCACACTCAACCCATCTCATAAACGTTACCTGTTATTTACACTACTTACTATACACTCATGTTATCATATAACTGCAACCAAAACACAATTGTAAGAAATAGGAACATAAGAAAATGGGAGTCTGTAGAGAGCCAATTGGCCCACACAAGACAGATCCTTTTCACACCCAACCCATCTCATAATAACTCTCTCATTTATCTCTTGTCTTCCTTACATTTATGACATCCTAGTTTCTCTCTCTCTCTCTCTCACAAATGAGAACATAAGAAAACCAGAGTCTGCAGAGAGCCGATTGGCCCACACATGTCAGATCCCTTTCACATCCAACCCATCCCGCACTCTCTCTCTCTCTCTCATATTTATCGCTATCTTCCTTACGTTTACGACATCCTATTCTCTCGCCATACTCTCTCTCCCTCACAAATGAGAACATAAAAAATAAGAAAACAGGAGTCTGCAGAGAGCCGATTGACCTACAAATGGCAGATCCCTTTCACACCCAACCCCTCTCGTTCTATCTAATTTCAAGTTAAAGCTCTATCGTTCTTGATCCCATTATAGTACTCGGTAGCCTATTCCACATATCTACAACTCTGTTACTAAACGAATAGAGGCAGATCTTTTATACAGCCAATCTCTCCCTCTCTCGCTCTTGTTTGTTTGCACAATCTGTTCCTTCTGTAGTTTCTCCATGCCCGATAAGTCAAATGATCTTTTGATATCTGTGACACAGCTCTTGCATCCAACACAATACCCTGCTTGCAAAACCGCTCGAACCCCGGACAACGTTGCTTGCAACTTTAATTCCTATTGTTGTCGTTGTTGTTGTTGTTGTTGTTGGTAATGGTGAGGACGCTTTTACCCCTTCGACAACACGATGACGTAATTTTCATCATATTCTGGTTAATATTAGACAATTTGTTTTAGCTTAAACTCTACTTGTGGGACTCAATGGGTTAAACACGATCTTGATATACCCTCTGAATAACTTAGGTCCTTTCTTAACCCGTACAGTACCGGTGACGTCCTTTTCTTTATATTGTGGTGACTATTAGACGCTTTTATTCAGATTAGAAAGGACCTCTAGCAATAATAAGGCTTGAAACTATCTCAACCAACCCTTTTACCTACCACAGATCCTTCCGAAGCTGCATAATGTCGTCTGAATATAGCTAGAATACAAGATAACTCACGTCGCTGGTACTCAAAGGGTTAAGCTCCATAAAATCGTCCTAATTTATTCAGAATCAAAGTTTAAAAGACGTCGTCGGTACAGAAGGGGTTAATGGGGGTTGTAGTGGAAGTGGTGGTTTCAAATGTTTCAGAAGTATATAAATAACTCTACTGGCCTCCTTGCTGTAAATGCGAACACACACACACACACACACACACACACACACACACACACATATTTCTTAGTACCTAATGCTTGGTGACGGCGGTGGTGGTGGTGGTGGTGGTGGTGGTATTATGATTTTGTTAGTGTTGCTGTTGTTGGTGTGTGTAAGTTGATGGTGTCTGGTGTTGTTTTGGTGGTGATGGTGTTGGGGGTGATGGTGGTTATATGTTATTGTTGTTGTTATTGTTGTTGTTGTTGTTGTTGTGGATGGTATATGAATAATATGATGTTGTTGTTGCTATTGTTGTTGTTGTTGTTGGTGGTGGTGGTGGTGGGCATATGATGTTGTTGTTGCTATTGTTGTTGTTATTATTGTTGTTGTTGTTGGTGGTGGTGGTGGTAGTGGTGGTTTCAAATATTTCAGAAGAATATAAATAACTCCCACTGCCTCCTTGCTGTGAATGAGAACACACACACACACACACAGTTATAATAATATTGACAGCAATGTATATTATGGTTGTAGAATCTATAATGTAAACAGTTATAATGGGGAATGAAGTAAACCAAGCACACACACACACACTCTCTCTCTCTCTCACACACACACATTCTTTCTCTTTTTCTCACACACACACTTTCTCTCTCTCACACACAGATGCACAATCTCTCTCTCTCACACACACATATATACACAGTCACACACCCACACTCTCTCTCTCTCACACAGATACACACACTCTATATCTCTCTCTCACACACATACACACACACACTCTCAGAGTCACTCTCACACACAGACACTCACACACACACTTTTGTTTTCTCTCTCTCCCTTTGAATCCTAGTACCTGGGTCTATTGTGTGCCTTTTTAAAGTTATTTTTGGTGCATAATAAACATATCAAATAAAATCCCCCCCCCCCACCTCTCTCGCTCTCTCTCTCTTCTGTTTCAGCCTCGCCTTCCTATCTATCTATCTATCTATTGCTGGACGCCATGATCCCCGATGGGGCGATCACGAACGAATCGCCCCCATGCACCTCTGTCCCTTCCTCTTATCCAGCACCGCTTTCACGGGGTTCCCGGACATCTCAACCACTGCCAAATCAACCAAGACCAACCAAACCAGTGCCAAAATATAGCCTAGTACTAACCTAACCTAACCTAACCGTATTGGTTGATTTGGTACTGGTAGAGAGCTACTGGTTGAGTTGTCCGGTCACCCTTTCACGCATATACTTCTTAACTTCCCTTCCACTTTCCTATATTTGGGGTTCTGATATTTCTACTCGTTTGGATCGCAAGGTCTGTGTGATCAGTGTAAATCTCCAGAACCTACCCCTTTCTTCACATTACTGCTTTCATCACCACCATTACCCCCACCACCATCACTCGCTGTCATCACCACCATCATCATCATCATCAACAACATCGTCATTACCACCATCAGTCGCGTCAACAGTGTATTCATCACCTTTAATGAGTAGCTTGTTGTTGTGGGGGTGGTGGTGGTTGTTGTGGTGGAGGTGGGGGTGGGGGTGGTGGTGGTGGTGGGGGTGGGGGTGGGGGTGGGGGGGTGGAGGTGGGGGGGGTGGTGGTGGTGGTGGTGGTGGGAAGTGTGGGGGTGGTGGTGGTGGTGGGGGGGGGTGGTGGTGGTGGTGGTGGGAAGTGTGGGGGTGGTGGTGGTGGTGGTGGTGGCGGTGGTGGTGGAGGGGGGGGTGGTGGTGGTGGGTGGTGGTAGTGAGTGGTGGTGGTGGTGGTGGTGAAGAGATAATTCAGTAATGGCGGTGGTGGTGGTGACGGAGGATTCGGTGGTGGAGACAGAATTTAGTGTTGGTGATGGAGACAGGGATGGAGACGTTAATGTTGGTGATGGGGGATAGAGAACTTAGCATCAATGGTGGAGAAGGATATGTTATTGTTGGAGATAGAAGTAATGGTGGAGAAGGAAGCTGTGATTTAGAAAGTTAGTGTTGGAGAGAGTGGTGGAGAAGGATACAGTGTTGGAGAGAGTGGTGGAGAAAGAAGTTAGTATTAGTGGAGAAGGAAGACATTGTGGTGGACAAAAAGTTAGAGTTGGCGATGGTGGAGGAGACAGTGCTGGAGAGAGTGGTGGAGAAAGAAGCTAGTATTGGGGATGGTAGAGAAGGAAACAGTGGTGGAGAAGGAGAGAGTGTGTAGAGAGTGGTGGGTAAGGAGGCATTGGTGGAGAAGGAGAGTGTTGAAGATAGTGGTGGAGAAGGAGTGTTGGAGATAGTGGTGGAGAGAGTGGTGAAGAAAGAAGTTAGTGTTGAAGAGAGCGGTGGAGAAGGAGTGTTGGAGAAGGAGGCATTGGTGGAGAAAGAAGAATGTGTTGGCGATGGTGGAGAAGGAGGCATTGATGGAGAGTGTGGTGGAGAAAGAAGTTAGTGTTGGTGTTGGTGGAGAAGGAGAGTGGTGGAGAAGGAGGCATTGGTGGAGAAAGAAGTTAGTGTTAGGGATGGTGGAGAAGGAGGCAGTGGTGGAGAAGGAGAGAGTAGTGGATAAGGAGGCATTGGTGGAGAAGGATATAGTGGTGGAGAAGGAGATATTGGTTGAGAAGGATGTATTGGTGGAGAAGGATGTATTGGTGGAGACAAAAATTAGTGTTGTTGGTGGTGGTGGAGTAGAAGGCTTGCAGACACTCGGCATCTGTAGTATCAGGTTCGTCCTCACAAGGTCGATGGTTCTACTTCAGTCCTATCCCCCTCCTCCTAGTCCCCCCCCCCCCTCTATCTCACTAGTCAATGATCTCCTTCACCCCTCGCTCCTCACCTCTCTCTCTCTCTCTCTCTCTCTCTCTCTCTCTCTCTCTCTCTCTCTCTCTCTCTCTCTCTCTCGTATATATCTTTTGTAAATAATGTAACAAGAATAACCACTGTTGTTGGAAATCAACTTTATTACTATTACTCTCTCTCTCTCTCTCCTAATGTTACTCAAAAGCAAGTGTGAGGGTATGCGACTGAGATTTTGTTTTATGCTCCAAATCTCCCCCCTTTCTATCAATCAATGACTCAACATGATAAAGTCTGGTGGTCTTATTACAAATGACGAGTAAGACGACGAGTCAGATTAGTTTTGCAACCTGGGTCAATGCACTCGGGCTTCCCCAAGTAGCAGCACCTTCGCTGTCTGTCTCTCAGCCATGACACGGTGCAGTCTGATTGTTCGAAGCTGCATTGCCACTCCCTCAATGACTCAGTTCGTAATCTCGTACTATAGGTAGCGCCAACCAACTTGACAATAATCTAGACCCCTTAACGTCTTATAATTCAAAATAAATGAAAGCAATCGGGCTGACATTTCTATAATTTGGGAAGAATCCACCAGGAAATAGGTGTGGAAATTTACAGCCAGTTTGCTCAAGGTCCTTTTGAGTTACGAAGAGGTCAGGGATCGAGATAATTGTCAAGTTCGTTGGCGCTACCTACTGTATACACAATCTCTCATGCATCTTACTGAGCTTCTCACTCACAATTAGCTGGTACATTTGACCACTTAAGTTCTGTTCCTCGTCATGATCTTATATTATATGAAAGTATAATTAGTAGGAAAAATTGCGAGTGCTTTTAATTATCAGTTGACTAATCAGCTGAATTAACCACTGCATAAGAAACTACACTCGTAATTCAATCATGCGCCTTATACTTCCATGTATAAACCCTAATTCAGTATTAACCTTCGAACAGCAAAGCGAACCTCTAACATGTATTATACAGTATTAGTACAGGATTAATGAAATTATTCGATTAAATTCGGTATAGCTTCGTAAACGTAGACCATGATTTATGACCTATGCAAGGGACTGGAGTTCTCGAAAAGGGGCTCCAGCCTTGACGTTATTCTTGACTTTTTAAGTGTGCTGGCTTAATAATCCAATAGGGTTGATAGCCTCTGAAGTCCTATTTTATCTAACTAAGCCCTCGCTCATTCTGCGGGACGGTATAATTAAAGGTAAATGAGTCGAATTTAGGTTATTTTGTTTCTTCATGATCTTATGGCATTACATCATTAGTGCAAACAAAAACAAAAACATATAACAAAAGCCTACACACACACACACACATCCTCTTTCTCTCTCTATCCGGCTTAGTGTCTATTGTGCCTTTGTGATTGTATCCTTAGTGCATGATAAAAACATGACGCACACACACACATATATATACACACACGCACTCTCTCCCTAACACACACACACACACACACTCTTCCTCTCCCTCTCACTCACAATCCACCTCACACCCCATCCCTTGCTCTCACTCACTCACACACACACACACACACATACAGTACATACTCTCTCACCCACACACTCTTCCTCTCCCTCACACTCACAATCCACCTCACACCCTCTCTCTCACACACACAGACGCACGCACTCTCTCAATATAAAAATTGGTCCTCCACCCAAACATTGCCCCACTTAGATCTGCCTCCCCACTCACTCTCTCACACTCTCTCTCTCTCTCACACATTGCCGGAGGAGAGGAGGGTGGGGAGAGACCCTTCATCTTTGTTATCCTTTTCTTCCATTTTCCCTTAGGGTTGCTATCTCTACTAGGATTAAGTCCTGGCTACCTCGCAGGATCTTAAAATTTGTGGGGCCAGTGATTCTATGTAAATCTATGTACATCTGTCTCTCTCTCTCTCTCTCTTTAACACTACATTATGCACAACCGGTAAAGTCATAGTGAGGCTTTGCACAAGAAATAATCTAACATTCCCTTAAGGGGAATTTTTTCTGGACCCCCTTCTCCTTCATGATTAGCTCCATTAGTGTTGAGACGTTCTTCCCTTTAGTTTGACTCTTTTGGGACCTTTCGCTCCAATTCGGTGTGAATTTAAAGACCTTTCGTGTCATTTAGATGTGGATTTTTCCTGGCAAGCGATATCGAGCCTGCAATTTAGGAAGAACCGGCCTTTGGCAGCAGCATTGTTCTACCGAAAAATGCATACATTTATCTAAAAAAAAAAGGGGGGGGGGGTCTTAAGGAAATATTCTTTAGCTTGATGGAGGTCTAGGGAGGAAACTAAACACATAAACATATGTAAATGAGTTAAATCAAAACTTATTTACAATTCTCTTCTCCCCCTCTCTCTTTTTTCACTCATATTTCCCCCCTCCCACCTCTTTCTCTTCTCTCCTCTGCGCCCCCCCCCCCCTCTCTCTCTCTCTCCACTTTTCTTGAGGTCTCTATTCATGTGTCTATCATAGTAAGCATTTCCTCTCATCCAAGTTATCTGTAACGCTCTTTAAACTCCCCCCTCCCTCTCTCTCACACATATACTGTACACTCACTCTCTCACTCTCGACCTTCCAAGGCCACCGACCCAGAGGCTCACCCCTCCTCCTCCGCCCACGTGTACCCACCCGCGCGCGCCGCCCTACATCACGCCCACACCCTCATGACCCCCCGTGCTTTCACTCACACACACACACACACACACGTACACACACACACATACATAAACAGACTTACACATACACACACACGTAGGCTATGCACAAGCGCTTGCAAACGAATAGGTAAAAAAAAACACTCTGATTTACACCATACTCTCCTTCACACACAGGCACACACACACACACATACACTGTCCCCCCACCACACACACACACACATACACACACACGTAGGCTACGCACAAGCGCTTGCATACGAATAGTTAGAAAACACTCAGATTTACATGCATATTCTCCTGCGCGCATACACACACACACACACACACAAGCAACACAAACACAAACACAAGCACACATACCCACCCACACACAAAAACATACGTATTACACAAGCAACACAAACACACACAAGCAACACAAACACACACACACATACTGTATATTTTCAAGCACGCACACACTCACATTTCGAAGCCCACTAACATTCACTTCTGTCCAACAAAACTAAACTATCTCTAACGTACCTTGATTTTGGCTCTCTATCACTCTGTCAACCTTGGAGGGGACACTTGTTACAGACAGCTTTTACCTTTTGTCTCCTTCATCCACATAGAAAAAAGGAAAATTAAATATATATATAAAATTCTCCCCCTCAGTAGTTCACAACCAGGCACACATTCACTCAGTAACCTAACCCGAGACAAGGGCTCTTACACCTTACCTAATGAGGGATGATTTTTTTTTTTTGGTATATTTATTTGTTTATATATTTATTTTTAGATTGCATAGTTTAGTCTGCTCGCTACACCTGCATCAAGCTTTAAAAAACAAACCTTAGACCCACCCTTCGAGAATAATTTTTTTTGTTTTGGTATAAAAATGTCCAGGCCGAAGGCCGGTCAGGTCAGGTGAAGGTCTTGAGGGATAAGCCTTTACAAACGGCACCTCGTATCTAAATTCTACTTTTCCTAAAATTTCAGGCTCGGTATCGCTCGCCAGGAAAAAAATCGACCGACACCTAAATGGCACGAGAGGTCCTAATATTGACAAAGAAATGGGGTAAAAGATCTTAAAATCGCCAAACTAATGGAACGAACGTCTTCAAATCTGAAAACTAACGGTGATAATCATGAGGGAGAAGTGAGGCCTCAACAAACAACCCTGAACCCATTCAGTACCGGTGACGTCACTTGCATTATATTCTGGCAACTATTAGACGATTGTATTGAGGTTAGGAAGGACGTCTACCCATTACAAGGTTACAGACTCTCAATTAATCCCTTTAGCTACCATAGATCTGACCCTAAACATAACCCTTTTTATACCGGCACCGTCTTTGTTATTTCATGCTTGCTATATTTAGATGATTGTGTGCAGCTTTTTTTTTTTTTTTTTTTTTTTTTTTTAAGAGACAATGAACGGAGGAAGGAAAAACACAGATAAAACAAAAAGGTCCATGTGCCTAAAGGCATCCTCCATTCATAAAATGTTTGTAACAACTGGATTTAAACATTTGTAGATTGTAAGTTTGTGGAAAGCAATTCGAGGGAAGTGAATTCCAAAGAGTAGTAGCTCTGGGGATAAATGAATTCTGATAAGCAGAAGTTCTGCATTGTGGAGGAGAAAGTGTAAATTCATGGGCGTAAATGGGTGTAAATTCAGCTTAAGAAGGATCTGTGGTATTAAAAAGGGTCAAGTGAGATAGTTCGAAGCCTGTTGATTGATAAAGGCCCTTTTTGAAGCTGAATAAAGTCGTCAAATAGTGGCTAGAATATACTTAAAAGGACGTCACCGGTACGGAAGGGATTAATAAAGGACGTCACCGGTACGGAAGGGATTAATAAAGGACGTCACCGGTACGGAAGGGATTAATAAAGGACGTCACCGGTACGGAAGGGATTAATAAAGGACGTCACCGGTACGGAAGGGATTAATAAAGGACGTCACCGGTACGGAAGGGATTAATAAAGGACGTCACCGGTACGGAAGGGATTAATAAAGGACGTCACCGGTACGGAAGGGATTAATAAAGGACGTCACCGGTACGGAAGGGATTAATAAAATCATCTACATGTAGCCTAAGACCCAGGCTGGAGATGGCGTTACAGGTGGGAGTAATATTATTGTGAATATAACCTCCCCTGAGGTGACGATAAAGGTTGGCTGGTGTAAGTAACCTGGTAGTCCAAATATAGGAAGGGAACCAAGTGTTGTTCAGTATTCAGGGGGCACCACCCTACTGAAGGTCCAGGAGGAAAATAAACCATTATATTCCTCCTTCTACAGTATATGCTTATTTCCTTGGCTGTAACAGCGTATGTGCATTTGAAAGCAAACTATGATTCATCGATTAAGGGGAGATCTCCACTTGAGGGATTTTTTTCTTGACCCCTTTCTCCCTCATGTTTAGCCCCATTGCTTTTGATATTATAAAACGTTTGCCCCATTAGTTTAGCGATTTTAAGAACTTTCACCCCATATTAAGACCTTTCGTGCAATTCAGGTGTCAATTTTATCCTGGCGAGCGATAGCGAGCCTGTAATTTAAGTGGAACCGGCTTTCAGCCGGGACATTTTCTACCGAAAAATGTACAAATTTATCTTGAAAGGGGGTCTAGGGGGTGTAATTTTAAGATTGATGGAATTATAGGGAACGAACTAAAAACCTCCCCTTAAGTTGTGGTGAACAAGGGGGTAGCATAGGTAACATCATACACTCTTAAGGGGGGGAAGTAAAAAAAAAACAAAACATTTTTTTTTTTGGCGAGGTTGGCTTATAAGAATAACTTAAAATAAAACCGTTACCCGATCATATTTCTTAAAGATATATTATGGTAGTGAGTAAGTATGGGTGAGGGCACGGTATAGTAACATAAGGTGAGGGTGTCTGGGGATGGGGGGTAGTATGAATAGGTTCAGATGAGAGTGTGGGGTATGAGTGTGTGTGTGGGTGAGGGTTGGGATGTGTGCGTGTATGTACAAATGAGTACAAAGGAAATCAAGCAACAACAGATCTAGTGACTCTTCTAGGCTGCTTGTCATCCAAAACACTGAGGATCAAGTGTCCAAACAGTGGTTTAGAGTGGGTAAGGGAACATTGGAAAGGGAACTACTGCCCGTGGCAGGACTAGGAAGTTAGTAGGGGACATATGGGTTAGTAATGTGGAAGAGGGAGGGGGAATATGAGTGTGTGTGGGAAATGTTGAAATATGTGAGAGTGCGAGTGTGAGTGAGGGATTAGGTATATGTAGCTGGGTATTTATGAGTATGGTAAATGTAGGAATATACTTGATAACGAGTGTGGGTGAGGGGTGTAGTGTGTGTGGGAAGGTGGGATGGGTCTGGATGAGTGTGTGTGGGAAGGTGGGGATGGGTGTGGGTGAGTGTGTGGTGGTGTGTGTGTGGGAAAAGGAAGGTGGGGATGTAGACATAAATGTATGAAGTGTGTGATAGTATGGTGTGTATGTGAATGAATGTATGAAGTGTGTGAAGTGTATGATAGTGTGGGCGTATATGTGAATAAATGTATAATAGTGTATGAAGTGTATGGTAGCGTGGGCGTGGTGGGCGTGTGCTGTTTGTGCACTGGTTACCCCCCTGGGAGAGTTAACAAGCACACACACACATACACATACACACACACACACACACACACACACAGAAACTCATTCACTTTCGAATTTATATATATCTACAATTATACATGCAAACTTTGTCCACAAAAACGCACACACACACCTACAAACAGACACACTCACTCACTCTCTAGTCTACAGACACACACACACACACATTGTACACCCCATCTCTCTAAACCCCGCTCCCCTCTTTCTCTAAGACAAAGACTTTCCTGTGATGTTCATTGTATCTTATAAGAGAGAGAGAGAGAGAGAGAGAGAAGTTATCACGTGGCATATAATGAAACACTGCAGATCGCTTTACAGTACTGAACACTTCTACCCACTTCACTCACTCACACACACACACACTCTCTATATTTGTGGAAATTTGTGTGTGTGAAAACGTGAGAGAAAGAGAGGTGAAGGTGTGTATGTGTGTATATTATATGTGAATGTATATACTGTAAGTGTGTGTTCTATCTATACTATATACTGTATATACTCAGGCACATATCGCATAGCTGGGGGGTGGCCGACTCGAGACAGAGCCCAAACAGGGACAACATTACAAAAAAAAAAAAAAAAAAAAACATAAATTCACACACATCTACAGTAGGTCGCCCAGGAGAAGACCCAAATACCCAGGCCCATTTGGGGTGTCCAGCAACATTCCCAGGTGCCAGACCTCCCGAAGAGGTTCCGGTCTCAGCAGGCAGACATGCAGCGAAGCTCTATCACCACAAGCCCGCCAACCACACATCCAGGCGTACCCTTCATATATATCGGCTCCCTGGGCCAGGCGCCTGACGGACTATTATCTAGTCCAACTGGCGCCTGACCCCCTCTCCCAAACGACCGCGTTTTCACTCATCTATTCACTAGCATTCTCCATTCAATCCTATTTATTACCACTTCTCTTGCCTGATCTATAGTCATTCCTTTATCTTCCAATGCTTGTACTACATATTTTCTCCATCTCAATAGAGGTCTTCCTACCCCTCTACCTCCCCTTGTATCAGAATCACAAATTCTCTTTGTAAGCCTTTCATCTTCCATTCGCTCAGCATGTCCATACCAGCACAGAATCCTTCTGTCCACTCTGGTGGAGAAAAAAAATCTGCTGCTCACTCTCCTATGTATCTATTCATTCCTCAATCTGTCTCTACGAGTCACTCCACACATACTCCTCAAGCAGTTCATCTCCATCACATCCAGCTTTCTTCTCTCCTTTGCCTTCAGAGGCCATATCTCAGCCCCATACATCACTGTTGGTACAAGTATCCCTTGATATACATTGCACTTTTAACTTTCATTCCAAGATTTATCACCTTCCACATACTTCTCCGAAAACTTTCCTTCCTTCACATACTCTCCGTTTTACCTCTATTTCCATACCTCCGTTCCTGCTTATCATTCCTCCTAGATATTTAAAACACTACACTTGTTCCAGTATTTCCCCATCCAGCCTTACATCTAGATTCCCCCTACGAGCACCTCTATTACACACCATCACTTTACTTTTATTGACTTTCATACTCAGCATCCTCCTCACTAACGCTGTGTCATCAGCAAACATCAACTGGTTAAACTCTCAATATCTACCATTCTTTCCTACTAAACCCAATCCTCTACCCATAGTTCTCATTTTCACCTCCCTCACCACACCAAGTGTGTGTTAATGTATGCAAATGTGTGCTTTCTCTAACTCCTACAGTCGGCGCCGCTCCTCCCCCCCTTTCCCCCTGACGGAAATCCCTGCCTGAAGATGATGATATTGGTGTGGGTACTGTTGATGTTTGTGGGATCTTCTTATGGGGTCGGCCGGGATAAAAGAGGCAAGGTTGTGCCTCTACCCCAACACGACCTTCATGTGGCGATGGCTATACTGAAGGGCTCTTGTCTTGTTAATTTTAAGGGAGAGAGAGAGAGAGAGAGAGAGCGAGAGCGAGAGCGAGAGGTAGAGAGAGAGAGAGTGAGAGTCGTTCCCAGGGAACTACCGTAAACCAACAGCCTCACAGTAACCCATTAATGGTAAGTGAAGTGACGGTATTGAGGGATAAGCTTTTACAACGGCATCTCGTATCTATATTCTACTTTTCCTATTTTTTTCTTCTGAAGAGTGTAGAGAGGGGAGAAGGGGTGTTGGAGTTAGAGGAAGCTGTTGGAGTGGCTTTGGTATGTGTGTTATTAGTGGTAAGTGACGTGATGCCCCGGGAGCTCTTCAGGTGGACGTGTGTTGAGGGGAGATAGGTCGCTTTTTATGGAACCCCTTCTCCCTTATGTTTACCATATTAATTTTGAGATCTGAAGACGTTCGTTCCATTAGTTTGGCGATTTTGAGACCTGTCGCCCCATTTCCTTGTCAATATTAACACTTTTTGTCATTTAAGTGTCGATTTTTTTCCTGGCGAGCGTTAGCGAGCCTGTAGTTTAAGAGGAACCGACCTTCGGCCTGGACATTTTTCTATCGAAAAATGTACAAATTTATCTTGAAGGAGATTCTTGAGGTGTTTGTTTGTTTGTATTTGTTTTTCTTATTATTATTTTTCTTTTAGCTTGATGGAGGTCTAGGGAGGAATCCAACAAATATAAACATATATAAATGAGGAAATAAACACGGCCATCCCCCGTAATAAACACGGCCATCCCATCCCCCGTAAAGAGGGGTAGTCCATGGCTCTGTGTGGTCCTTGTGGCACGGCTCTGACTCACGGGTGGCTCTGGGGGCTACCATGCTCATATTATCGATAATTTGCATGTATGTCTTGTTGGTTCATAGCTATCCCCTCTCTTATCTAATCATACATACACACACACACACACACAACCGGACTCTTTCTCTCACTTCAATCAAAAGGATGGTAGTGTACAGATATATACAGTATATATATATATATACATATTTTCAAACACATCTAGGTCACAGATAAATATAAGTATTAAGAATGACTATACCCATCAAATCATTTACTTTTTCTCACTTTACTTATTCACCGCCACAATTTACTGAAGGATAACATGGCTTTATTATTTATACAAATACGTAGACGGAGTTATTGGCACTCTTGCACCACGAAGAAAAGCACCGACCTGAGAAGTAATCAAGCAGGAGTGATGCCTGGAACAGAGGACAGGGCACTCGCTTTAAGTAACAGAATTAACCTTTTAGGGCTCCCAGGTCAAATCTACAAAAAAGTTTATCTTGATGGTGTAATGGTTTGAGTGTTTAAGATCTGTATGTGGTAACCCAGGTTCGAATCCCGGTAGTAGGTTATCACATGCTTTCATTAATTTAATTGGGAGGTTATTGGTGTTGGGAGTGAAAATAATACAATAGATTAAACCTTCTCAGAACCTACACAGCTAGCCTTTCTCTCTGTTATATTAACTACGTGGAGCATCTACAAGCAGCCTCTTAAAGATCAATGTACCTGTTGTTGCTTGTTTTCCTTGGTACACCTTTCCTCCACTATCTACCAGGCCACTCACTATTCAGCTGATAAGTTGCGTGTCTCGTCATGTGGTGCTACTGACCAGATTCAACTTGTCAGAACAGTACAGTGGCTGCCAAAAGTACCTGTGTTAATTTGAATGAGAGAAAGAAAGATATACATAGATACACCGGCCACACAGACCATACGATGCCAGCGAGGTTCTAATAGAGATAGCAAACCCGTTAGTAAGTGGGAGGAAAGGATAGAACAGAAGAAGAGGAAGAGAGAGAGAGAGAGAGAGTGAGAGTGAGTGATAGTGAGAGAGACCACACAAGCATATAACAGGGATCCTCAGATATTAATGTAAACAACATGAGGAAGTGCCTGCCCCCGCCCCCTCTCTTAACCCCCTACCCTCCCTCTTCCTCTTCCCCTTTCTATCTCTTCTTCCGTTTCCCCCTCTTCTTCCCCTCCTCCTCCCCCCCCCTCTTCTCTCTCTCTCTCTCTCTCTCTTCCTTTGGTCTCTGTGCCATGATCTGTGCCTCTCTCTCCATCAAACCATTGGCCCTCTCTTTTCATTTGCTTACCTGACGCCTTTATTACTCTCTCTCTATCTCTCTCTCTCTCTCTCTCTCTCTCTCTCTCAAACCATTGGCCCTCTCTTTTCCCGTTGCTCACCTGACGTGTGTATTACTCTCTCTCTCATCCAAGGTAACACAGGTACTATTGGCAGCAACTGTAGTGTTCTAACAAGTTGAATCTGGTCAGTAGCACCACATGACGCAACACTCATCTTATCAGCCTGGGAGATAATGGAGGGGAAGTGTACAAAGGAAAACAAGCAACAATAGATATATAGATCCTACTAGTCAATATAAAAGAGAGGAAGGATAGCCGTATTTGTTTTCTCCGTCAATTTCTGCAAAGAGACTCACATAAAGATACGATTCACGCCTGTTGGGTTAAGCCCCGACGCCTTTCATCTCCTCCTCCAGCTCCCTTCCTCACCCCCTGTCACTTCCTCTGTCCCCTTCCTTGCTTTGTAGTATTATGAGGGGGGGGGGGGGGATGGTTAATTTTGTTATCGATTATTTGTTTTATTTATGTATTATTTGTTTAGTTTCCTCCCTAGATCTTTAGGGTTTGGATTGATTTTTGCCATTTTCGTTTTCGAGCAATTTTAGTTTTAGCTTGCCCCTTCGGATAAATGAAAACGCCTCCCCAGACTTCCTTTGAGCTAAAGAAAAGAAAAAGAAAACAAAAATCGCCCGCTGGACCACCTCCTTCAAGCTAAATTTATATTGTGTGGAAAGGTGTGTGTGTGTGTGTGGGGGGGGGGGGGGAGGCACCAACAGCACGTAAGCACGACCCAGGCACAAGGAATCACTCAGGGTGTCGGTACGGCGCCACAAGGAGACATCAAACTACAAGTAAAACACCATCAACTACACAGAATCATCAAGGGGGTTCCGGGTTTGCTGAGAGACCCGGATGAGAAGAAGGGAAGGGGGGGAGGGGGAGATAAGAGAATGTTATGTCTGGTCAACAAGGGAGCATCTCAGGCTCCTCCACTAATACTACCTTCTACTGCCACTGTTGGGATTAGATAAGGAGTTGCAAGGGCGGGGGTAGCAGCCAAGATCGACCATGGCTGAAGGAGGGACTTGTTGGGACGTACAGAGGGAGTGAGAGAGTGGTGTTGATGTGTGTGTGTGCAAAATAATAAAAATAATGAATAATTGTCGGTTTATTGTTCACTTACAGCCCTTGAGGCTGAAAATCTACAGAGTTTTTCTTATCCTATGTACAGTACAATGCTTATTCTACCTTAACTACGAGGTCACATGCAACCTTTGGCGACCGTGAGGTGCCAAGTTCCTATCATGGTACATACGCAGATGCACTAATGAGAAGTACGTGTAGGCTAACACAGGCTGATAGATTAACAGCCTGGCTAGGGAGGGACCATGATACCTTTAGGATTCTGGGGGACCCGAACCCTCGACCTCGCAGTCAGCGCGCAGCGCCCTATACCACCCGGCTACCACGACCTGTGTGTGTGTGTGTGTGTGTGTGTGTGTGTCAATGTCTGCGTTTGTCTGTATGTTTAAGCGACCGTCTTGGCATCCGTGCATAAAGAAGAAGACATTAGCATATAATTATAATCTTCCGATCATTGGAGCTAACAAGGTCCCTCGCAGGTGGCATACCTTATTAAAGGGGGGGGGGGGGGACGAATTAATTTGCTCATTTGTATATGTATTTTAATTATTATTTTAGTTTCATCCTTAGACCTCCATCAAGCTTAAATATACACCCCCCCCCCCCCCCCCAAGACCCTCCTTCAAGATAAGTTTGTACATTTTTCGATTGAAAAATGTACCGGCCGAAAGCCGGTTCCTCTTAAATTACAGGCTCACTATAGCTCTCCAGGAAAAAAATCATCAAATCTGATCCAGCGAGGTTTATAGACGCTTGTGTGTTTATTTGACTTAGGGTGTGTGAGAAAGGGGATTATTATTCTAATTATTAGTATATTGGTTATCTACAAACTTATATTTCTTGTTTAATTGCATATACACAGACACACACGCACACACACCAATATCTCTCTCTCTCTCTCTCACACACACACACACATCAAAATTATCTCTATCTCTCCATCTCTCACACACAAACACATATGAAAACACATACACACATCGAACCTCTCTCCCTCTCTCTCGCTCGCTCTCTCTCTCACACACACACACACACACACACACACACACACACACACACATACACTTAGCAACAACATCCCCCAGGGTGTTTGGGGCTTGTAAGGAATAACAAATAAAGAATATATGATAATATAAACAATTATATATTTTGTGATACCTCCGCCGTCTCTCTCTCTTACACCCACACAATTTAGCACTTAATGTTTACAGTGTAATATTATATACCTTTGTTATATACCCTTAAATGTGTACAGTGCACACCGCAAATGTAAATGACGCAATCGTACGGAAAAATATATTGGTTAAAATAGGACTTCAGGGGCTATCACACCTTTTGGATTATTAAGTAACACCCCGTTCTTAACATTAATCATCAATTACAAACCCCAATGCACTTGAATAAACTAATGAAAGCATATGGTCCTCCCAGGATTCGAACTCGGGACACAACACCCAGAACATAAGCATCTAAACCATTACACCACCGACACAGTGTAAGTCGAGAATAGCGTCAGGACTGGAACCCCTTCTCGAGAACCCCAGTCCCTTCTACAAACAAAGTGAACTGCTAGACATAAATACCTCTCCCCCAGAGCCGCAAAAGCCAAGCTGTGAATGCTAACAATCTATAAACGTATCCAAGTCTTAAGGGGAGACGGGCCGTTTTGCTGGACACCTTTCTTCCTCATGTTTAGCCCCATTAGTTTTCAGATTTTAAGACGTTCACCCTATTAGTTGGTCAATATTTAAGACCTTTTGTCCCATTTCTTTGTCAATATTAAGACCTTTCGTGCTATTTAGGTTTCATTTTTTTTCCTGGCGAACGAAAGTGAGCCTGTAATTTTGGAAAAATCGGCCTTTGGCCCGAATTTTTTTTTACAGAAAAATGTACAAATTAATCTAGAAGGGGGATATAATGGATGTTTTTAAACGTTTGATGGAGGTCTAGCGAGGAAACTAAACAAATAAATGAATATATAAATAAATATAGCCAAAAAAACTAACCACTGTCTCCTTAAGAGGGATTCGGAAATGGGCTTGAATTCCACTTGACCACAAACTTGACTTTCACGATGCTAGGAAATGCGCCTCGTATTTGCTGACTGCCCATTTTGGAGTTTGTTTACATTTTTCGGGCTACGGTCATATAATACTATGTGAATAGTTGAATAGTTGAATAGTTGATCATGAAGTCAGTCAGTCAGTAGCCAGCCCTTACTCCCACAAGAGGTAGGGAGGATCAGCAAGACTCGAGAGAGGGAAAATAAGTGACAGGAGTAGAACACATCTAACAGTTTGCCCACAAAAAGCCTTTAACCCTTACAGTACCAGGAACGCCCTTTTAATGATATTTTGGCAACTGTTAGACGATTTGATTCAGCTTAGGAAGGACCTCTAGCAATAATAATGCTTACAAAGATCTCAACCAACCCATTTAACTACCACAGATCCTTCCTTAGCTGCATAATATCGTCTAAATATAGCTAGAATAAAATATAACTCACGTCGTTGGTACTCAAAGGGTTAAGGGGGTAGTGGTTAATTTTTGGTCGAATTATATATTTATTCATTTATTATTTAGTTTCCTTGGTATACCTCCATCAATCTTAAAACTAACACCCTCTAGACCCCCCCCCCCCTTCGAGATAAATGTGTAAATTTCCCGGCCGAAGGCCCATTCCTCCTATAATTACAGGCTCGCTATCGCTCGCCAGGAAAACAAATCAACACCTAAATGGTACGAAAGGTCTTTATATTGACAAAGAAATGGGGTAAAGATCTAAATATACCCATAATGTTTGAGCGAGTAGCCTTGAAAGTCAAAATTTGTTAGCAAGAAGGAGAAGTCAAAACAAGCTCAGACATTCTCGCTTGACTTTGATCTTGCGTAGTTGACTCAATGTTGAATTCTGTCTTGGTTTTTTTTAGTGCTTGCTTGGTGAGGTGTTTGTGCTTGTAAGGCGAATTAAAGAGGTAATAATAATATGCGTTTATTAATCATACACACACATATTATCTTTTAACATCGTTCTTAACACCAATAACACCCCAAATTGAAATTAATGAAAGCATGTGATTCTCCCAGTATTCGTACCCAGGACATACGAAAAATAAAAAGAATAAAAAAGAATCTGAAGTACCAGTTTTTTCTTACTCTTCTCTCTCTCTCTCTCTCTCTCTCTCTCTCTCTCTCTCTCTCTCTCTTTCTCTCGCAAATTGTCCCTGAGATTTCTGAAAGAGATGGGAAGAGATATTCTCAAGTGAAAAGTTTTAAAGGCACTAAGTAAACATTGAGAGAGAGAGAGAGAGAGAGAGAGAGAGAGAGAGAGAGAGAGAGAGAGGGAAGGGGGGGGGGGGATTACAGGAAGGGAGGGAGGATAAGAGAAAAAATTAGGAACACAAAAAGAGAGAGGGAGGGATATAGAACATAAGAACATAACAAACCGGGATTCGACAGATCCCTTTTACACCCAGCCCATCATGTCCATTTGCCTATCTACTATTATCTTGAAACTCTCTTTAGATTTGGTATCCTACTAAATCACTAGGTAGCCTATTCCACATTATCTACAACTCTGTTACCAAACCATTGTTTGCCTACATCTAATTTTACCTAAAATACATCAAACTTACTTAACCTAATCAAGACTAGCCTAATCCAACCTAACCAAAATGTAACTGTCTTGACAGCGTAATGGCTAGTGTGCGGAATTTCGGTGTGAGTATCCTAGGTTCGAATCCTTGGAGTACCACATGTATTCATTAGTTTCATTGATTTCATTAATTAGGTATATTTATAAGTTAATTGGTGGGTTGGTGATAATAAGAATATAGATAGATAGATAGACAGACAGACAGATGCCGTGGGGGTGTCCCAGGTATGAATCAGCCACACAATGTAGGGGAGGGGGTGATGAGGGGGGGGGGGGGGAGGGGGAGGGAGGGTACACCTGCTTGGCGCCGTTCACCTGTCTGGCGCCACAGTGTCGACCCCCCACCCCCCCTCCCCCCCGTTTCCTTTCTTTCCCTCCCCCTTTCCCCTCCCCTATCCTCCCTCTCCTCCTCCCGCACCCCCCACCCACCCACGCATTGTCTCCTCTTCCCTTATTCCCCCATCTCGCTTTATTTCTATTTATTTATTTATTTTCACATTAAATATCTGTGTATGATCTTTCCTTTATTCCCTATTTCGCTATTGTTTCTATTCATTTATTTACTTATTATTTTTCACATTAAGTATTTGTGTATGCCTGATTATATATATTGTACATTTGTTACATATCATGTGTAGTATCTAGGTTATGTTATTTGTTCTTTATATATTTTATTTTAGAAAATGCCAAAATTAATTTCAACCCAGGTATTTCGTTGATTTGCGCAGCTTAGAGGCCCCCCCCCTCCTCTCTCTCTCTCTCTCTCTCTCTCTCTCTCTCTCTCTCTCTCTTGATGGGTCGGTAATGGAAAATGGTAGGGCAGGTTGTGGGATTTTAATTAGAGATTACATGCAAGACTCCAACATGTGGCTAGAAACAGAATATAATTATAGGCTAAGCGATAATATATCATCAACTCAGGCTGAATTGTATGCGATATTATATGGACTTAAAGAAATCGAAGGAGGAGAAGGGGATGTAAGCTTCTTTGTTGACAGCAGAGGGGCTCTGGAATCCCTAAACTGTAAAACACCAGTATACGAAAATATTGTTATCCAATGCCGGAATATTGTACATCAACTCCAATTAAAAGGGAGAAAAATTGTGTTTTCATGGATACCATCACATACAGGGATTACCTATAATGAAAAAGTTGATATAATAGCTAAAAATGCTACTGAAAAAATGGAAATTGATGTACAATGTACCCTATCTTTGAAACAGGTAAAAAACAAAATAAAGAAATGTCAAGAAGTAAAAGAAGCTAGAGATATCGAGTGTAAGTATATAGCCAGGCCTAGTGCCACCATGCATCATTACAGAGAGGTGGTAGATAAAACTAAATTCAATTATGGGAATGTTACAAGTAAGTGGAAAGATTCTGTATGTACTAGGTTAAGACTAGGCTACAAATATTACTGGGAATTAGGCATTAATACTGCAGAGAAGGATAGGAGTTGTAGGCTGTGCAATAGGCCAAGATCTCACACCCTTCAACATTATATACTGCAATGTATAACTTTAATAAAATATAGAAATAATACAATTGAAAATGTAACTAAACAGATAATATGGATGTTCAACAGTGGAACTATGTACAACCTTTTAAAAGAATGTAAAATTATAAAACATATAATTTGATGTGTAGCTATGCTCTTCAACTAAACACATGTACATTCTAGTGGTGCCTTACAGGCCACCCTGGGTCAGCGAACCTACGCTCCCTAACCATACAGCTGTATTGTCCTCAATATTCTCGGCTAATGGCTTGATGTACAAGTACCTCCGGATATGCGACACACCCCTCCCGGAGGACTACTTGCACCTTCCCTCCGAATATTATTTTATGGAAATAAAATAATCTGAATCTGAATCTGAATCTGTATGGCTGTATGTTTTGGGTGCTGGGGTCTGGTGACTGGGTCACGACGGTTAGGGTCCCTCTAGGATGTTTAAGGAGGGATTAACACGGTCGGGGCTCAGTTGGGGGTCTTGTGGGACAGCATGCGTGTTTAAAAAAACAAAACACAATCTGATCAAGGTCTATAACGGGGACTCACATATTTTAGATATGTCTTTATTATAATACTGTATATACTAAACTTAGGTAGTGTTAAAATTAATCTTCAATATCAATGTATTACTCATCTAACTATATATGTAATGACATAGTTTAAGTCAGAAATAGGGTGAAGATTGCGTATGCACCTTCGCCCTTTTGAGATAATGTAACTATGATACTTGTGTAACATTTGTACTTTTCTCAATAAAACAATCAAATCAAATCAAATCTCTCTCTCTCTCTCTCTCTCTCTCTCTCTCTCTCTCTCTCTACTATATTGAGCATAGTGGCTTAATTGAGTAGGGGCTCGGCCAATCAATATTCTTCAGTCCCCCTCCCTTCCCCTTATATTGTTACTGGGATAGATAGATAGATAGATAAATAGATAGCTTAATTGATTGCTAGATAGATAGATATATTTATTGATTGATTGATTGAGATAGATAGATAGCTAGATATACTGATTGCTAGATAGATAGATAAAATGATAGATATAATTATAAATAATCGGACACTATGAAGATAAACATAGACAATTTTTGTTTACTCAAAGTATAGAAACAAATTCAGTACAAACACAATATATGCACCCGCATAGTTTTGATAATACCGTTACTACAAATATACCTATCAATTTTTCAAACAATCAATCAATCAATCTAACTATCTATCTATCTACTTATCAAACAATTAATCAATGTAACTAATTATTTATCTATCTATCTATCAAATCAATCTAACTATATATCCATCAAACAATCAATCAATCAATCAATCAATCTAACTATCTATCAAACAATCAATCAATCTAACTATCTATCAATCAATCAATCTAACTATCTATCAAACAATCAATCAATCTAACTATATATCAAACAATCAATCAATCTAACTATCTATCAATCAATCAATCTAACTATCTATCAAACAATCAATCAATCTAACTATCTATCAATCAATCAATCTAACTATATATCAATCAATCAATCAATCTAACTATATATCAATCAATCAATCAATCTAACTATCTATCAATCAATCAATCTAACTATCTATCAAACAATCAATCAATCTAACTATCTATCAAACAATCAATCAATCTAACTATCTATCAATCAATCAATCAAGCTAACTATCTATCAAACAATCAATCAATCTAACTATCTATCAATCAATCAATCTAACTATCTATCAAACAATCAATCAATCTAACTATCTATCAAACAATCAATCAATCTAACTATCTATCAAACAATCAATCAATCTAACTATCTATCAATCAATTAATCTAACTATCTATCAATCAATCAATCAATCTAACTATCTATCAAACAATCAATCTAACTATCTATCAATCAATCAATCTAACTATCTATCAAACAATCAATCAATCTAACTATCTATCAATCAATCAATCTAACTATCTATCAATCAATCAATCTAACTATCTATCAAACAATCAATCAATCTAACTATCTATCAATCAATCTAACTATCTATCAAACAGTCAATCAATCTAACTATCTATCACACAATCAATCAATCTAACTATCTATCAATCAATCAATCTAACTATCTATCAATCAATCAATCTAACTATCTATCAATCAATCTAACTATCTATCAAACAATCAATCAATCTAACTATATATCAAACAATCAATCTAACTATTTATCAAACAATCAATCAATCTAACTATCTATCAATAAATCTAACTATCTATCAATCAATCAATCTAACTATCTATCAATCAATCAATCAATCAATCAATCTAATTATCTATTAAACAATCAATCAATCTAACTATCTATCAATCAATCAATCAATCTAACTATCTATCAATCAATCAATCTAACTATCTATCAAACAGTCAATCAATCTAACTATCTATCAAACAATCAATCAATCTAACTATCTATCAATCAATCAATCAAACTATCTATCAAACAATCAATCAATCTAACTATCTATCAATCAATCAATCTAACTATCTATCAAACAATCAATCAATCTAACTATCTATCAATCAATCTAACTATCTATCAATCAATCTAACTATCTATCAAACAATCAATCAATCTAACCATCTATCAATCAATCTAACTATCTATCAATCAATCAATCAATCTAACTATCTATCAAACAATCAATCTAACTATCTATCAATCAATCAATCTAACTATCTATCAAACAATCAATAAATCTAACTATCTATCAAACAATCAATCTAACTATCTATCAAACAATCAATCAATCTAACTATATATCAATCAATCAATCTAACTATCTATCAAACAATCAATCAATCTAACTATCTATCAATCAATCTAACTATATATCAAACAATCAATCACTCTAACTATCTATCAAACAATCAATCTAACTATCTATCAATCAATCAATCTAACTATCTATCAAACAATCAATCAATCTAACTATCTATCAATCAATCAATCTAACTATCTATCAATCAATCAATCAATCTAACTATCTATCAAACAATCAATCAATCTAACTATCTATCAATCAATCAATCAATCTAACTATCAAACAATCAATCAATCTAACTATCTATCAATCAATCTAACTATCTATCTATACTGTATATCTATCTTAATCAAGCAAGCAATTAATCTATCTATATATATATATATATAGGGTACTGTATATGATAATACTGGTACTACAAACATACCTGCAATCAAAGGACCATAATGTATTTGTTATCAGTTAAGGGGAGATTTTCACTGAGACATTTTTATCTGGACCCCCTCAGTTTTGAGATTTTATGACGTTCGGCCCATTAGTTTGGCGATTTTAAGACTGTTCGTCATATTTCTCTGTTAATATTTAGACCTTTTGTGCAATTTAGGTGTAATTTTGTCCTGCCCAGTGATAGCGAGTCTGTAATTTAGGAGGTACCGGCCTTCGGCTGGGATTTTTCTACCGAAAAATGTACAAATTTATCTCGAATGAAGATCTTGATGTTTTGTTAATCTTGATGGATGTCTTGGGAGGAAATAAATAAATAAAAAACAATCACTAAATAATCAAATAAATACGGCCATCCCCCCTTAGTGATCTATCTCCTCAGAGATTCCACCCTATCAGTTATTAAGAGACAGCAGACAGTAGCCCAGCCAGTGATAGTAGTGATAGTGATAGTGTGTGTGTGTGTGTGTGTGTGTGTCTGTGTGTGTGTGTGTGTATCTTCCGACACAGAATGATCCACAGGTACACGTGGAAACGGGTGATCATGAAGGATAAGACAGTGGTGGAAAGAAAGTCATTGATTGATTATGTATGTGTCGATGAACGAATGAAGAAACCTGTGATGGGTATGTGTGTGTGTGTGTGTGTGTGTGTGTGTGTGTGTGTGTGTGTGTGTGTGTGGTAAGGAATCGTGGGTGTTTTGTCATCTTATGCCGTCACTGCAAGCAGGATTTTACACACATAATGTAAGTTAAAGACATTTACATAGATTTGCATATATATACTGGCCACACAGATCATAAGATCCCTAATCCTAGTAGAGATAGCAACCCTAAGAGAAAGTTGAAGGAAAAGATAGCAAAGATGAAGGCTCTCTCCCCACGCTCCGCTCCCTCCGGCCAGTTAGAATTGAATAACCGTACAGTGCTTGGATCTCGCCTGAAGGAATTAATAAAATAGTTAGAAATGGAAAGTAAATTACATGCATACCTTTACCGTTTTTCTGCTCTCTTCAACTGAAAACAGAGACAGAAAGAGAGAGAGAGAGAGAGAGAGAGAGAGAGAGAGAGAGAGAGAGAGAGAGAGAGAGAGAGAGAGAGTGTGTGAGAGTGAGACAGATTAAACAGCGCCTCTGTCCGAACCAAACAAGCTTTACTATATCCTGCCACACCAAAGATATGCCTTGTTCACCGCACATTAAGGGGAGATGGGTCGTTTTTCTAGATCCTCTTCTCCCTCATGTTTAGCCGCACTAGTGTTCAGATTTAAAGATGTTTGCCCCATTAGTTTTTCGATTTCAAGACCTTTCGCCCCATTTATTTGTCATTATTAAGACCTTTTGTGCTATTTAGGTGGGGATTTTTTTTTCCTGTCGAACGATAGTGAGCCTGTAGTTTTGGAAGAACCGGCCTTCAGCCGGGAAATTTTTCTACCGAAAAATGTACAAATTTATTTAGAAGGGGGATCTAATGGATGTTTTTTTAAGTTTGATGGATGTCTAGGGAGGACACTAAAAAAAGAATAAATATATGAAATAATCGACTTAAAAATAAACCCTTCCCCCTTAACTGATCACGGACACACACATACACAGAGACAACACACACGTATAGTAACAGAACACATACTGTACACACACACACACACACACACACACACACACATACATACTATAGACAATGCACACACACATATAAAAATAGCTTCGTGAAGACCAAACACTTCCTCACACACACTCATGGAGATAAAACACACACACACACACACATACTCACTTATAAACACACACACACACACACACACACGTAAATAATACATACACACACTCATGTACATAACACACACACACACACACACACTTTTGCAGATTTTAACTAATTAAGTCGTTTCAAATGGAAGTGAAGAGGTGTTTTATGTGTACATGGATCCGTGTGTGTGTGTGTGTGTGTGTGTGTGTGTGTGTGTGTGTGTTTTGGCTAATGAAGTACCTCTCACAGTCTTGGAGTCAAATAATAATTAAATCCGTGACGTGAATTAAGCCTCAGTGTTATTTATAAGTGTGGGTGAACCAATATGCGCTTATCTGACCTCTGCTGTTTGTGAGAGGTCCTGAGTCAATATATTATGTTTATATTGTGGTTGATGAGGAGTGAGAGGTGGTGAGAATTAACCCGTTCAGTACCAGGGACGTCCTTTTCATCATATTCTGGCAACTATTAGATGATTGTATTCAGCTTAGGAAGGACCTCTAGCAATAATATGGCTTCAGACTATCTCAACTAACTCTATTAACTATCACATATCCTTCCTAAGCTGCATAATATCGTCTAAATATAGCTAGAATAAAATATAACACACGTCGCTGATACTCGGGTTAAGGGGGAATGGGCGCATTTTTATCTATGACCATGTATTAAAATGTAAAACTTGGAAGCTGTTGGGCGAGATAAATCGAATGGCACCAGGTAGAATTAATTTGGACTTTTAGTTTGGGCTACACAAGACTTTTAAAGTTGAAAAAAGTGCTCATTTTGGGCGTTTCTGGAGTTCGATTCAAACTCTAAATCCTAAAGTAATGGTCCGATTTGAATTTTGTTTGTGCCATTCGATTCAGCGGGTGAAAGTGTACTTGTGGTAGAAAATTGAGCACAATCCACACATAAATAACCCGTCTATGGGTGATTTAGAAGTTTTCATAATCAAAATTAGACCTATTGGGCCTACAAAATGGTCTAAATCTTAGGTTAGGTTAGGTTGTGGTTGATGAGGAGTGAGAGGTGGTGAGAGTTAAGGGGGGATGGGCGCATTTTTGTTTGCTCATTTATATGTATTTTTATCATTGTTTTTAGTTTCCTCCCTAGACCTAAATGACACAAAAAGTCTTAATATTGACAAAGAAATGGGTCGAAAGGTCTTAAAATCGCCAAAACTAATGGGCCGAACGTCATAAAATCCTAAAACTAATGGGACTAAACATGAGGAAGAAGGGGGGCCAGAACAACGACCCCTCTCCCCTTAATGGTTGATGATAAGGGGGGGGGGGGGGGGGGGGGGATTTGGTGATGGTGCAAATGGGGTAATAGTGATATACAGTAGTGATGGTCTTATACAGAGAGAGAGAGAGAGAGGTTTTCATTATACTTTTTTTGTTTCTCTAGCTTCGTTCTGCATTTCCGCAACGAGTCCTACAATCACCTAGGGTACGGGAGAACAGAGGGCGCACTCATACATATACACACACACATATATACACACACAGTCATAAATACACACAGGAAGGCACATACACACAGTCATATACATCTCATATAAACAGTCATATTCCTTTCACTTAACCCTTTGAGTACCAGCGACGTGTGGTATATTTTATTCTAGCTATAATTAGACGATATTATGCAGCTTAGGAAGGATCTGTGGTAGTTAAAAGGGTTGGTTGAGATACTTTGAATCATTATTATTGCTAGAGGTCCTTCTTAAGCTAAATAAAATCGTCTAATAGTTGCCAGAATATGATGAAAGAGGACGTCCCTGGTACTGAACGGGTTAAGCAATAAGCTATTCAGTGTGCAGTTGGGTCTGAGTACATGATTAGATTGAGATCCAGTATTCGATAAATGAATATAAAATCGTAATCATGTACTTAACCTGGCTATAACTGTCTTGATGGTGTAACGGTTAGATCGTGTCAGTTCTGTATGAGATATCTTAGGTTCGAATTCTGGGAGAATCACATGTTTTCATTAACCCCTTGAAGCTCTGACGCGTTTTAGCAGTATATTTTGGCTATCCTTAGACGATTTTATGCAGCTTAGGAAGGATATGTGGGTATTAAAAGGGTAAAGACTCGTTCAATCAACCCTCTGACTTCCATATGCCCTTCCTAATCTGAATAAAATCGTCTAATAATTACCAGAAAACAAAACAGAAATGCGTATTGGAGCTTGAAAGGGTTAATTTCATTTGTGGGTTATTGGTGTTAAGAACTATATAAATAATAACATAGTCACATTACATCTCATACTGTACACAGTCATATACATATAGTCTTACACATATCTCTCACACACATACACACACACAGCCACACATATATATTGCACACGTACAGTCATGCACACAGTCACATGCAGTACATATCGAAAAATGTACAAATTTATCTTGAAGGAGAGTCTTGGGTGTGTTTTATTTAGGGGGACATGGGCCGTTTTTCTGGTCCTCCTTCTTCCTCATGCTTAGCTCGATTAGTTTTCAGATTTTATGACGTTCGGCCCATTACTTTGGCGATTTTATTACCTTTCGCCCCATTTCTTCGTCAATTTTAGACCTTTCGCCCCATTTCTTCGTCAATTTTAGACCTTTCGTGCTATTTAGGTGTCGATTTTCCCCCTGGCGAACGATAGTGAGCCTGTAATGTTGGAAGAACCGGCCCTACCGAAAAATGTACAAATTGGTCTAGAAAGGGGATCTAATGGATTTTTTTTTTGTTTTTTGTTTTTTAATTTGATGGAGGTCTAGGGAGGAAACTAGAAAAATAATGAATACATGCAAAAATCGCCCAAAAAGTGAAGCTTGATTGAGGTATAGGGAGTGAACTAAATAATATATAACAAGATATATTAATGAACAAATAAATGTGTTCATCCCCCCTTAATAGGGACAGTGTAGCAGCTCTCTACATGCATGCAGCCGGGCACTTAAGACATGATTGCTTTAGATATTTGGCCATTATGCATGTAATATCAGGCTTCTGTGCATCCAACTAAATATGCACAATGGAAATTTATGGTCATTAATGATTCAAACAAGTGCATGCAGTTTAAAAAAATTCACCAACATGACTGTATATTCAAATGGATGGTTCAAAAGCTTTTATATGCTTAACAACGCTATCCAAGGTCAATAAGTAGAAATAAAGAGTAAGGCTTATAAATCACATTGATGGACCCAGGTGTAATTTAAAGGATTGTCCGCATTTTTGTCTTCTATGTGAGTGAGGGAGACAAAAAACGGCCTGTGACGAGTGCCTCCCCAAGAGTTGACAGAGTGACAGGGCCAAGCTCAAGGGATGTTCGAGCCAAAATGCCTGGGCACACGGAGTTTGAAGCAATTTAAGTCATAGGAAGAGGGAAAGACTGATTCTGGGAGAGTTCCAGAGCTCAGCTGTTGAATAGAAGAAAGATTGAGAATAACGTTACACTCTTGGGTTGGCGAGTTGCTTAGAGTAGGGGTGGGATTGTGTTGCAAGATGGGTGCTACGTGATCTACGAAGAGGGGGTGGTATACACTGAGATAGCTCTGAGGAACACTGATTATTGTAATAGCGGTAGAATAGTGAGAGATCTGCAACATTATGACAAAGAGAGAGAGAGAGAGAGACTGCAGACAATTGGTGAGTGAACGTGAGTTAATAAGACGGAAGGCTTTCTTTTTTTACTTTGTCTAAAAGTGTTGTGTGAGAGGATCCTCCACACACGTGTGAACAATACTCAATACAAGGACGCGCTGTGCAGATATAGCCATCAAAAGAATCTGACACAAATATTGCGGACTATTATGTTCCCTAGGAATACATCCATTCTTGCTTTGACTTCCTCAGACCCTTTCTAACTCATTAAAATCGTCTATTGAAATATGCGGGTAGTTTGAGTGTGTGGGAGATGAGCGAGTTGCGTGCGTGTGTGTGTGTGGATAGTTTGAGTGTGTGGGAGATGAGCGAGTTACGTGCGTGTGTATAGTTTGAGTGTGTGGGAGATGAGTGAGTTGCGTGTGTGTGTGTGTGTGTGGATAGTTTGAGTGTGTGGAAGATGAGCGAGTTACGTGCGTGTGTATAGTTTGAGTGTGTGGGAGATGAGTGAGTTGCGTGTGTGTGTGTGTGGATAGTTTGAGTGTGTGGGAGATGAGTGAGTTGCGTGTGCGTGTGTGTGTGGACTTGATGGCGGTAAGTCCCTCTTTATCTCGTTCAGGGGCACTCCTTTTACTTAATACACTTACAAGGAAGTCACAGCCACGGGTATTTTCCTCTTAACCCCTTCTGTACCCGCAACGTCTTTTTAGTTTTATTCTAGCTATATTTTGGCGATTTTGTGCAGTTTAAGAAGGATCTGTGGTAGTATAAAGGGTTAAGTGAGATAGTTCGAAGTTTGGTAGTTGCTGGAGGCCCATTTAAAACTGAATACAATCATCTAATAGTAGCAAGAATTAATTTAAAGAGACGTCACCGGTACAGAAGGGGTTAAGTCGGTCTTGCATCAGGCTTAATTGTTGGCATCTTGTCACTCTTGCTTTACTTCTATCAACTCCTTGAGGATTGGCTCACTTTTACATTTATTCCGGCTACCAATTGACGACTTAGTAAAGCTTAGCAAAGATGTGGGAATAAAAAGGGTAACAACTATCTCAATTAACCATTTATTTCCATAATACCCTTCCTGATCGCGATAATATCGATAATATCGTCTAATAATAGCCAGAAAACAGAAAAGAAATGCATCATTGCATCTTGAAAGGGTCGATTTAAAATCTAATCTGTTCAACGGAATTGACAGTACAAGATACTGAATTTTGTATGTAAGTATGTATGTATATACTCAGGCTGATACCCCATTGTTGGGGGTGGCCGACACGAGACAGAGCCCAAACAGAAACAATATTTAAAGTCCCTGTTCTCAGGGTCCGGGACCACTTTCGCGTTCCCTCGCCCCTTTCTGTGTCTCGTTGAATAGGAGAATTTTACAAGGGGAGGAGGATTCCTAGCCCCCTGCAGAAGGAAAAGTAGGACAAAATAAGAGACAGAAACAAACGACTAATACTGTAGCTTTGTTCATTGTGTTTGGCCTATCTATATATTGCCAGATGCCTTGATCTCCGAGGGGGTAGCCTAGAATGAATCGCCACCATGCTCCTGTCAGCCGGCACCCCTCCTCCCACCCAACATCACATTCACTCCAATAACCCTTAGCTCCTCCCTCCACCTTACTCTCCATATCTGCCTTTCCACCTCACTCTATTACACTTAGTTATAGATAGATAGATAGATATCTCAATATCTAAACTGTTAAGAGTAATACCTCTGGATAAATTCTAGTGTTGCTGTTGCCTCTACAGGATACTTGATATTGAAGATGTAGTATGCCAAAAACACCATTGCCAGGCCAACGCCAAAGCAGCTAATATGATAATTTAACTACCTGCCCAGGGCGGGTGCCCAATCCCGAAAGGGGTTGAAATAGGGGACCTATCCCCCCGGCAAAGGCGGCTTTCTAGGGCCTTTCCTAGCTGATGCTGAGAGGATTGGGTTCTAGTCATATGGTGATGGGCTGGTCTATCAGAGTGAGAACTGAGCGATCTCTGCCATACCCATAGCTTACTCCGACTGTTCCTTTTACTTATGTATTTCCTAGATCTCAAGTGACGGCGTCTTTTCCATGGATTGACCTCCCAATCTACCAACATTGGAAGCCAAAGCGTCACATTTTTCCTTTGCCCCTCAACTTTCTCTTCATAATTGCTGAGGGGCACAGGGCCCTGGGTAGGGCTTTGGTTTCCCGGGCGTTTCCGCACCCTCCTCAGCTCCCCGCCATGGAGTGGCTTCGCCGCTTCGGTCACCCAGGCTTTATTGTGGTAGGCAGGGAGGGTTCTCTGGGGGCGCTCGGTTATGGCCTTGGCCTTGCTCGGGGCCTTGGGGCTGTTCGGCCAGGCAGCTTGGGGAACAACAACAACAACAACAACACTTAGTTATGCAATCACCGTAAACTACACATGATCGAACCACCTCAAGGTGTTCCTCTTTACACTCGCTAAAACATCCACATCCACACCACAACGCTCATGTAGGCTACTCCCTCATTTGTCCTCATATCTCTACATGCACTTCTCAAGTTCTTATTTCAATTCCTTTCACTCTTCATTTTTCTTCCTAGCAACGTCCATGCTCCTAAGTGTTAATGTTGGAATTACTACACCATCATGCAGTGAATTTTTTTCTTCCATACTCTCCACCCTATTCCTTGTCACTATTTTCAGCATCCCAAAACCCTCCTCCCCTGCTGTACCCTCTCTCGCACTTCATCCTCCAACCTCTTATCTTTACGAATCACTGCCAAATTACTTACGAGCTGAAATTTTCCATTGCCTGACAATTTAACAAGATCTCACACTCTAGGACTGCATCCCTCTCAAAGACCACAACCTTACTCTTCACCACATTGATACTCAGGTTCAGTTAGTTTCTCACACACAGTTCCAAACATAATTACCAAACCCTGCAACTTTCACTCACGAGAACTGTAACTTCCACTCACTCCCTTGCCTTTCCAGAAGCACTCCAACATCCATTGCTCTTCCTTGGATTCTTATTGACTCCATTTAGATATAGTGAATAACCACGAAGACATCACACACCCTCACATCAACCCCAACATTCAGATCAAAGAACTCGCTCTGCTCATCCTCTACACACACTGCTGCTTTTGTACTTCATATCCTCAGTTCTTTCTACAAACCTTCTCTATCAACTATGTCATCTGAGGGTTTTTTTCTATGTGAACGAGGGAGACAAAAGGCAAAACTGCCTGTGACAAGTGCCTCCCCCAGAGTTAAAAGAGTGTGTTGTTATATGTGCGGTTAATTTGCTTCGGAAACAGATTCACTTGGTCATGTAGTGATGTAGGCCTACACCTTATGTAGTGGTTCTGTGTTATATATTTCAAAATAATATTTTGCTAAAACATTATTTCCAACTAGCGATTTTGATAAGTTCTTTTGTCTTTATATTGTGTCGTCCCAGTTTTGGTTTGTATATTTTGTAAGTTTTACATTAAAATAAGCATTCTCCCAAGTCCATTAAAGCAGCATACAACTTGTGTCCCTTCTCCATAACCATTCTCAAGAAGATCTGGCCTATCCAGCCTCTTCCCTTCCTAAACCCATCTTGTTCTTCACTTACCCATTGCTCCGTTACCTCTCACAAACTCCCAGGCACTATCCTACAGCACATCTTCCCTACTATGCAAAGGAGACATATCCACTCTGATTTCCACACACTCCTCTCTCCCCTTACATGTGATGCAGTTTTAAAGGGGACATGGGCCGTTTTTCTGGTCCTTTTTTTCCCTCGTGTTTAGCACCATTAGTTTCGATATTTTAAGACCTTCGGCCCATTAGTTTGGCGATTTTAACACATTTCGCCCCATTTCTTTGTCAATATTTAGGCCTTTCGTGCTATTTAGGTGTCGATTTTTTCCCTGGCGAACGATAGTGAGCCAGTAATGTTGGAAGAACCGGCCTTTGGCCGGGAAATTTTCTACCGAAAAATGTACGAAAAATGTACAAAACTACAAATTAATCTAGATGGGGGATCTAATGGATGTTTTTTTTTAAATTTGATGGAGGTCTAGCGAGGAAACTAGAAAAGTAATGAATACATTCAAAAATCGTTCAAATAGTGAACCATTCCCCCTTAACACTGTACACTCCCTTGATTGACAGGGCTAGGGCGTGCCCTTGTTACAGGGACTTAATTGAACATTTGCCACGAATCCCTAGACCGAGATGCCCAAACCGTTGGAATCGCAACAACGAGAGGAATCCATATTTACCCTTGAAAACTCAAACAAAACAAAATAAAAAGTAGATCTAATGGGCCTTAAAAAAAGAAAAAAAAAAAAAAAAAAAGGAATCACAACGACGACAGGAATCCATATAGACCTTTGGAAAAAAAAATCGAACATGATCTGCCAAGGTACTCGGTTCTGGCCGAATGGCCGGTCGAAAATGGAATCTACGACAATGTATGGAAGCTGTTGGGCGAGAGAAATCTAATGTCACCAAGTAGAATTAATTTGGACTCTTAGTTTGGGCTACAGAAGACATATAAATTTGAAAATGTGCTCATTTCGGGCGTTTCTGGAGGTCAAATCAAAACTAAATCCTAAACTATTGGTCCGATTTGAATTATGTTTGTGGCATTGGATTCAGCGGGTGAAAGTGTACTTGTGGTAGAAATTTGAGCAAAATCCATACATAAATAACCCGTCTATGGGTGATTTAGAAGTTTTCAAAATGATTAGGCCTATTGTGCCTACAAAATGGTCTAAATCCAAACATTTATATACCATTGGAATTGCAACGACGAGACGAATCCATATATACCCTTGAAAACACAAAATTCCGACATGACCTGCCGAGGTACTCGGGTTCGCCTGGGCCAAAGTATTTTCAAATATATTGTTTGATTCTGGGCGAATGGCTGGTCGAAAATGGAATCTACGATCATGTATGGACGCTGTTGGGCGAGCGGAATCGAATGGCACCAAGTAGAATTAAATAGGACTCTTAGTTTGGGCTACAGAAGACTTTTAAAGTTGAAAAAGTGCTCATTTCGGGCGTTTCTGGAGGTCAAATCAAAACAAAATCCTAAAGTACTGGTCCGATTTGAATTATGTTTCTGCCATTGAATTCAGCGGGTGAAAGTGTACTTGTGGTAGAAATTTGAGCAAAATCCGTCCATAAATAAAAACCCGTCTACGGGTGATTTAGAAGTTTTCAAAACCAAAATCAAAATTAGGTCTATTGGGCCTACAAAATGGTCTAAATCCAAACATTTATATACCGTTGGAATCGCAATGACGAGACGAATCCATATACAGTATACCCTTGAAAACACAAAATTCGAACATGACCTGCCAAGGTACTCTGCTTCGCCTGGACTAAATAAAACCGAAGTGTTTTCAAAAAATAGTTTGATTCTGAGCGAATGGCTGGTCGAAAATGGAATCTACGACCATGTATGGAAGCTGTTGGACGAGAGAAATCGAATGGCACCAAGTAGAATTAATTTGGACTTTTAGTTTGGGCTACAGAAGACTATTAAAATTGAAAAAGTGCTCATTTCGGGCGTTTCTGGAGTTCGATTCAAAACCTAAATCCTAAAGTAATGGTCCGACTTGAATTTTGTTTGTGCCATTGGATTCAGCGTTTCTGGAGTTCGATTCAAAACCAAAATCCTAAAGTAATGGCCCGTGGTGGACTATTATTATTGACACTATTATTAGTTTCAAATAAAACAGAAAGTATTCACTGATTTTATATATCAATGTAAATATATACAGTGCAGTACAAACATTTTATAAATTCAAAAGCATATTGTACACAAGTACAGATTTTGTTTTGTTATTACACCTCGGTCTTATAGCACAAGATATTAGATGATGTACATACAACTTATATAAAGTCAAAACATTTATCCCGCATAAATACATTTATTCCAAAAATAGATTCTGTTCAAAGGATGTCATGCCTTGAAATTACATTCCAAAGTGATGAAACTTGAAGATGGGACTGAGTGACAAGACAAACCAACCAGATATTTAGAACAAACATAGATATAAATTTTGTACTCCTTGTATCCAGAAGCTCCCCAAAAGGAATGACCATGGCAGAAACTGCCTCCAAGCTCCCAGGTCTTGCCTCTACAGCCAACTCCACAGTGCCATTTCTACTATTAACCCCTTCTGTACCGGCGACGTCTTTTTCATTTGATTTCAGCTACATTTAGACGATTTTATGAGGTTTAAGAATTATATGTGGTAGGTAAAAGGATTCATAGAGATAGTTTGTAGCCTTTTTGATTGATAGACATCCTTCCTAAGCTCAATAAAATTGTCTAATAGTTGCCAGAATATAATGAAAAGTACATGACCAGTATAGAAGGGGTTAACACTGAAGGAACAGATCTAGAGCACTTCCACCACTGTTTTGATATAATTTTTACCACAGTGGGGGCCCTGGCAGGCAGCACACTGAGCACAAAGTGTTCTAAAGAGAGGAACCACTGGTACACTGCCACAGGAGCTGACTGCACCACCGCTGCCCTGACCCCGGGCATTTTGATGTTTTGTTTTACCTTGCCAACTTTCCTTTATATTCCTTCATAATTTCAGAGCCGACAAATAGATTATAGGTATTATATTTTTTCACCAAACCAACTTTACTTCTAAATTCAATTAATGAAATCAACAAATACACATTATACAACATCCACATTAAAGTAAATAAATCCCAAGTCACCACTGCATTTATGCCACCTTTTGTCAAAAAATTTAGTCACTTCTCCCAGAGATAAAACACGAACAAACTAAAGTCGCCACTTGCCCCATATATTATAAATCTAGCTTCATTCATATTATCATCAACTCACCAATTAACTTACAAATAAAACTAATTAATAAAATAAATGAAACTAATGAATACATGTGGTACTTCAAGGATTCGAACCTAGGATAATCACACCGAAATTCCGCGCACTAAACATTACCCTATCAATACGGATAGGCTACTAGCTATACCTGTACTTAATTTTTTGTTTTCAACCTGGAAAAAAGTTGACTCTATTTTTTTTTCTATATTCCAACTTACTTCCTCTCGGGCATAGGCTGAGAGCCTTAACATTCACCGCTTTACAATGAACAGTGAAGCCTGTGAGGTCTTGTTCCAGTCTAGGGAGTGAGACATGTGAAGCACGTAGAGTACAACGAGCACCTGCCATCTTGCCTTCACATGAGGCACGGTGCTCATTCATGGCCCGAAACGACACCATCTCTGAAGCCACCTCGTTCCCGTGCTTCACTGTCTCACCCCCTACACTGGATTAGGAACTGATTTCTTGATAATGCTGTACAGTATAATGAAAACTGCTATGTCTCGATCATAATAATGCCAATTCTCACAATTAACAACATATTTGGCTATATAAATAATACAAGAGCTGAGTATTTCTTTAGGCTTTCTTGTCTTTAAAAATAGCACTCAATTCAGTGACTCAACTGCATTAACCAACAATTTTCAGTCTCTATTATGAAACATAATTATATACAACCTGAGATAAGCTTGTCCAACCTCTCTACGAACTACATTCATATCACCAACCAACCAGTTAACCCATACCATACCGTAGGATACAGTAATAAAAGCCCCTGCAGTCCTAAGCACTGTGGCAAAAACACCAGGAGAGACCACCTTTTCACCTCAAGAGATGGAGCAAGACTGGCCCAGTCACCCTTCAGCGGGCCTTATATAAGCTGAGAAGTGTTGCCAGACTGGTAGCAGTGCGTAAACAGTCGTGTTACCAACTACAGGGTTGTACAGGCAGTTACAAGGAAAGTACATTACTGACGAATATACTCGGGCCTGGGACTGGGGAGTTACTTATCTACTGACGAATATACTCGGGCCTGGGATTGTAAGGGTTAATATAAGAAAAATAACAATAATGATGATAACACAATAAAGCCTAACTGTTGGTCTGGGGGTGACCAATAGCGACATTGGTAGAGCACTCGGTTTCTAACCGGGAGGACCGAGTTCGATTCTCGGCTGGTGGAGAGGTTTGGGCAATCTCCTCACACCCCTTGCCTCTGTTCTGATCGGCTAACAGTAAAATAGGTCTATGACAGGGTAAAAAGGTTACGGTCCTCATGACCTCATCCCTTAACTACTACTAAAAAAAAACTGTTGTTCTCACATCTCAATATAAGTTACGTTGGAGCGATCAAAGTTTAATATACTGTACAATAATACTAGAGTAGCCTACTGTATTGCAAAAGTATATACCGGTACACTAAGAATCTGGAAGTCAATAACACATAATTATATAAGAAGTTGTAAATAGTTTCTTATTAATAATATCACCAATACAGTCGCGCTAATAAGTGATGTCTCGGCACAAAATATGTTTTGATTAATAATTGGTATCAGCAATATGTAAGCTTCATTTCTTCATATTGAGTGAAATACACTAACATTTGCCTACACTTACCCACCCTATTCAACATCTGACAGACATTAATACAGCACAGAGCAAGCCAAACGTAGTGACAGCTGGGACATGACTTATTAGCGTGACTGTTCCGGTACTGTAGTTAACCCCTTCTGCATGATGAAGGGGTTTTCGTCATATTCTGGTTACCACTAGACAATTTTTTCAGCATTAAATCTACCTCCAGGACTCAAAGGGGTAAATACGACCTCAATAATCCCTCCGAGTAATATGGTCCTTCTTAAACTGCATAAAATCATCACGTTAACCAGAATAGATGGTTAAAAAGGTGTCCTCATGCTGAAGAGGTTAATTAACATTATTTCCGTATGACCAGGCCAGGCTTCGAACCCGGGCCTGTAGCATAGCAGTCCAACACCAAACTGATTATAGACTACCAAGGAGCTAATAGTGATACTGTAGTCTCATTTGTAACAAGCTCCATCCACTACCACCCGCTCTGGTTTGTGGTCACACAGCCTAATGCCATTCACACATACACCCACACTCAAACAATAATAACTATAGGTAGCGCCAGCAAACTTGACAATAATCTTGACCCCTTAACTTCTTATAACTCGAAAGGAATGAAAGCAATCGGGCTGACGTTTCTATCATTTGGGAAGACTTCACACGGAAATAGGCGAGATATTTACAGCCAGTTTGCTCTAGGCCCTTTTGAGTTATAGAGAGATCAGGGATCAAGATTATTGTCAAGTTCGTTAGCGCTACCTATAGTACTAAAGAAGGATATTTGTGTAACCTGAGGTGTCTCGCTTAATATAGAAATAGAGCTCAAATAAATTAATATTACCGAAAAAAAAAAAAACATGTTACCCATTCAGCATGATGACGCCTTGTCCAACTTGATAAGTTCTTTTGTCTTTATATTGCGTCGTCCCTGCTTTGGTTTGTTATTTTGCAAGTTTTACATTATTTTTACCTTGTATTCTGGCTAACATTAGAAGATTTTCTGCAGTTTAAGAAGACCCATGATACTCAAATGTATTATTGAGATAGTATTTACCTCTTTGAGTCCTAGAGGTAGATCATAGGCTAAAGGAAATTGTCTAATGGTAACCAGAATAAGACAAAATTGACATCATGGTGCTGATAGGGTTAATATTCTTTTCTATATAACAGAACCACAGCCGCTGAAGCAGTTCAGTAACATTCAACATACACTTCATACATTACACACAATAAGTTGGTGATTTTGTCTAGACGGATTATGGCTGGTCTATAAATGAAGAAAACAAAAAATAACAACAAATAATAATGTACGTATGTATGTATATACCCAGGCACATACCCCATAGCTGGGGGTGGCCGACTCGAGACAGAGCCCGAACAGAAACAACATTTAAAGTTCCAATACTTAGGGCCTGAGACCACTTTCGCGTTCCCTTCCCCCTTTCTCTGTCTCGTTTAGTAGTAGGTAAATTTTACAAGGGGAAAAAGATTCATAGCCTACAGCCCCTAAAATCAATACCAGTATTAGTAACAAAACAAAAAATCAAGATAATAAAATAAAAAACAATAATAATAATAATAAAAATAAAACAAGACATTATAACAATAAATTATAATGTAAAACCTGCAAAATAAACAAACCAAAACTTAGACAAACACAGTTAAAAGACAAAACAAGACAAATCACCGGGCTCTCTGTATCAATGAACAAAACAAAGTGGCCGTTCCACAACCTAGAATGTAAAAACACAGAAATAAAAAAATACACACCTTCTCTCCTCAACAAATCAACATTAACATAACAACACCATTACGCTCCCAATTTTCCTTCCTACCTCTGGAATTTATTTTAGGAAATTGGACAACATAACTGAAATGCCTGAAAAACATACATACATTGTGGTGAGGGAGGAGGGTAGAACCAGGGGTCATGAATGTAGGATGAGGAAAGTTGTTAGCAGGCCTAAGTCTAATGTAAGAAAGTTTGGCTTCCCATATAGAAGCATTGATTGTTGGAATAAGTTGAAGGGGGAGGTGGTGGGAGTAAGAATTATCCAAACTATTAAAACAAAATTGGATAAGTGTAGAGACAGACAGGACAACACGAGTTTAGGCTCAAATCCTGTATACTAGAATTAGGTGAGTACACACACACACACACACCTAAATATAAACACCGAGTCCTCCACACGATGTGCGGCTCCGGTCTCACATCCTAATGGCGGTGTTCCTGGAATCCCTGTTCAGGGCTGGCTCACTTGTCAGGTTCTTCTATTTGCGGTCTGATCCCACACCTTTCTCGTTCTGCCCCTTGGTGCAGCTCCCTCCACGTGCACAGATTTGTATCTTTTCACCCAACTTAGTTCATCCATCCTCACAAAGCGTTATTTCCACATAGCTATTTTTATAAGTTCTTTTGTCTTTATATTGTGTCGTCCCTGTGTTTGTTTGTTTGTTTGTTTTGCAAGTTTTACATTATAATAATGTCCATCCACACAGTAAACAAAACAATAACGATAATCTGCAAAGTAAATATTAGCCAAACAATGATAACTAAATAGAATCTTATAAACTTAGGAAGGTGGTGTAGGAAGTGAGAGGACCGCGGGGACATGGCAGTATCAGGGAAGGTCGCCTGGGGTCCTCTCCATTCTATTCTGTTCATCCACTTGCTCAGTTAAACACAGTACCGACAATAATCAAATCGCTACAAATATGCATACAATACGGTAAAACAACTCTTCTCTTTTCTTCTTCTTTTTTTTACACTATAGCTTCCGAAAACCTGCAACTTTTAGATTAGGTTTCTCATTTGCATGTTCTCTCTTTCAGACAAGGTTATAATGACTCAAGTAAAAATAAAACAAAATGGTCGAGGTAAATATCTGTTATTCAGTCTCCTAAAGTCCGAAAGAGCGACGTACAGGTCTCCCTCGATTTATGATTGGGTTGCGTTCCTGAAAACCCGATCTTAGAAAGAAAAATCGTCTAGCGAACTAAAAAATTAATGGGGTAAATGGGCATGCATTCTCGGACCAGCCAAAATCCAAACCTATAACAATATTGTAAATAGGGGCATCGGATAGTGGAGGAGACCTGTAAAGTAAATATTTGGACATCCAATAATCTATTTTTTTATTAATTTCACCACAACACCAAACACCTCCAATGAAATTAATGAAAGCATAAATGTGATCCACCAGGATTCGAACCCGGGTTATCACACACAGATTTTTAGACACCTTAACCAATACACCATCAAGACGGTTAATGGTTTATGCACACGCCTACGACTTATTATCCATTCTCGAATACCAGATATTAATCTCAACATGTTCATATTCCCACCGCACTATGGTAGCCTAATGTTTAAGTGAGAGGAAAGAATATTCATGGGGCACAGATCATATAGAGCGGCCTCGCTACGAAATATCCCTGAACCTACTGATAATAAACGTTTTATTAATTCTGATTCAGCCTGGTTATTCAAACTCATTAACTTCCAGACAGCATCTAACCCTGATTAGGTCAAAGGAAAGAGTTTTACTGTGTGAGTTGAGTTTAGTCATTATTTCTAACATCGTTCTCAACACCAATAACCATCCAAATTAAACCTTTAACCGTCTTGGTGGTGTAATGGTTAAAGTGTCTAAAAATCTGTGTGTAATAACCCGGGTTCGAATCCTGGTGGATCACATACAGTATATGCTTTCATTAATTTCATTGGAGGTGTTTGGTGTTGTGGTGAAATTAATAAAAAATAGATTATATAAATGAAAACATATGATTCTCCCTGGATTGGAACCCAGGACACCACACACAGAACTTTACACGCTCTAACCATTACACCATCAAGACCGTTAAAGGTACAGCGCATGACCAGGCAGCTTGGGGAACAACAACAACAACAACACCATCAAGACAGTTAAAGGTACAGCGCATGACCATGATAAATATCCATTTATCGAATACTGGATAATAATCTACTATAAAATGGCTGAAACAAGAGGGAGGTTAAGTATGTGTAGAGGAACCACGGGGACATTACAGTATCAGGGGGTCTCCTCGGGTTCTCTCTGGTCTTCTCACTCTTCCTCGTCTATAGTCTATTCATTATAAATAGGCCAGAAATGTATGTAAGTATATACTCTTTTTCTCCCTCTGCATCTCTAATTTGTTCAAATGGCGTAGGGATGCGGCGACCCCAACGCCCGCCACTTTCTGGTGCAGGTAGCCTCCTCTGTGGTGGAGGGGTGAGAAATTTCCACCACCGCTTTTCTCCGGCGAGACGTAGAAGTCGGCTAAAGGGGATCGGGGGCGGGGGGCCTGGTATCCTTCTCCCCTTAAATAAATCTACCAAAAAAACGAGACAGAGATAGGGGCGAGGGAACGCGTTCGTGGTCCTGGACCCTAAGAATAGGAGCTGTAAATGTACAAGGATGTAGTACGAATGAGAAGCGAGAGGACATTGGAAGGTTATTTGAAAGAAGGAAGTATGATGTGCTTGCACTGAATGAAACAAAGATGAAAGGAGAGGGAGAAGTGGAGATTTGGAAACGTGATAGGTAGAAAGTCTGGAGTAGATGAGGGAGTTCGTGGGAAAGAGGGAGAGGCTATTATTGTGAAGGAGGAGTTGAGAGAGTTTATAAAAGAGTGGAAAGAGGTGTCATCAAGGCTAATGTGGGTGCAAATGCGGTTCAAGGGAAAGGTGGGTTTTTGTAAGTGCGTATGGACCAGGAAGTGAAAGAGAGTTAGACGAGGTAGAGGGTTTCTGGGAGGATTTGAGAGATTGTCTACAAGGGTTTGATGAAAATGAAAATGTTATAGTTTTAGGGGACCTAAATGCTAGGGTAGGAAATGAGCCAGTTGAGGGAGTCATCGGTAGTTTTGGTGTGGATGGTGTAAACGAGTGGAGAAAGACTGAAAAATGTATGTGAAGAGTGCAGATTGAGTGTAGGTAATACGTTCTTCAAAAAAAGGCGTATACACAAGTACACCTGGCATAGACTTGTGGGGGGAGAGATTGTAGAGAGGGCATTGATGGATTATGTGCTGGTGACAAGGGAAAGATTGTGTAGACTGCTGGATGTGAATGTGATGAGAGGTGAGGCGGAGGGTATGTCAGATCATTACCTGGTGGAGGGAAAGCTAAGAGTTAGGAGTTACAGGAGAATGAGAGACAAGCATGAAATAAGAGAGGTAATAAAAGTTAGTGAGTTAGAGAAGAGTGAAAAAGAGAGGGAGTACAAGGAAAGACTAAATGAAAAGTGGATGGGAGTGAGAGAGATGGAAGAGAGAGAAGTAGAGGTTGAATGGCAACAGTTTAAAGAAGGAGTGAAAGCAAGTGCAGAGGTAGTATGCGGCAAAAGGAAAGTAGGAGGCAGAGGTATCAGGAAGGGAAGCGAGTGGTGGAATGATACGGTGAGAAAAGCAGTTGAGGAGAAGAGACAGTGTTTTGAGAGGGTTTTACAGTATGGTAGTGTTGAGGTATGGGAGAGGTACAAGGAGAATTAGAGAAGCGAAAAAAGATGCAAACGAAAGGTGTGGTCAAAGGTGGAGTGAGAATTTTGAAGAACGAAAGAAGATGTTCTGGAAGGAGATAAATAGAGTAAGGAAAGGAGGACAAAAGAGGGAAGAGTCAGTGAAAGATGCAAATGGAGAATTACTAGTGGAACCAGTTGAAGTGAGGAAAAGATATGCCGAGTATTTTGAATCTTTGCTAAATGCAAGAGATGGAAGAGAAGCAGTGATTGAAGCAGTGGTTGATGGAGATAGGTTACCCAGGCCACCCAGGTGGCAGGGAATGAATGAAAGGATTGATGAAATTGAGGTGAAAGAAGCAGTGAAACAATTGAAAGTGGAAAAAGCAGAAGGTTTGGATGGTATTGCTGTGGAGTGTATAAAGAAGGGTGATGTGATAATAGATTAGTTGGTGAGACTTTTCAATGAGCGCTTTGTGATGTCAAGGGTACCAATAGACTGGAAGAGTGCATGTGGTCGGCAGGGAGGGTTCTGTGGGGGCGCTCGGTTATGGCCTTGGCCTTGCTCAGGGCCTTGGGGCTGTTCAGCCAGGCAGCTTGGGGAACAACAACAAGAGTGCATGTATTGTGCCGTTGTACAAGGGGAAGGGAAATCGGCAGGAGTGTTCAAGTTATAGAGGTACAGTAGGGTCTCACATAAAACGAGTTTATGGTCGATAAACGAGGGCGTTTTATGCGATTTCGTTTTATGTGAACACAGCATTTTGGTGGCGCAATATCGTCAATGTTCACTGTAAGCGAAAATTTTCGTACAAAGCGAACGATATTTCGTACGTTTTGTACGATATTTCGGCGCTCTATATGAAAACTCCTCGGATTTGCCCCACTTTGGCGGCGGACTCGTTTTATGTGATCACATTCGTTCTGATCGAAAATTAAATATTAATATTTTAGGTCGGTCGTTTTAATCGAGACTCGTTTTATGCGAACACGTTTTATGCGGGACCCTATTGTATTAGTTTATTATTAGTGGTTGGAAAGCTGTATGGCAGGGTGTTGATAGAGAGGATAATAATATGTACGAAAGTTGCAATAGGAGAACAGTGCGGTTTTAGGAGGAGAAGAGGGTGCGTGGATCAGATGTTTGCAGTAAGACAGTTATGCGAGAAGCATAAGGAGATATTTTGGGCTTTTATGGATTTGGAAAAAGCGTATGATCGTGTGGATCGTGAAGCAATGTGGAAGGTGTTAAGGATTTATGAAATTGGAGGAAATTTGTTGGAAGCAGTTAAGAGTTTTTATGAAGGGAGCAGACCATGTGTTAGAGTAGGAAATGGCGAGTTGAGTGAATGGTTTGAGGTAAAGGTAGGCTTGCGACAGGGTTGTGTATTGTCACCATGGCTGTTTAATATGTTTATGGATGGTGTGGTGAGGGAGGTGGTTGGCACGCGAAGGTAATGTTGCAGAGTGGTGGTGGAGGAGGAGGAACCAAGTAATATTATTGTGCCACATGCACATATGCTTGAATTACAAGCCACATGTGAAGAATGAGCACCCAGAATTTAGGTGAAGGAACAAACAAAACAGAAATTGGGACCATGATGTGGGAGGTTGTGGCAGGGAAGGGAGCGAAACCGAGTGGTAGGCCACCAAGCGGTAGGCCATGGCTACAGATGTGATTAGTTTCTATGATTTAAAATATATTTTCTGCTTAAATACAGTATATGAAATTTAAGCTCTGCTTGTATTTGTCATAAGTTTTATAATATTGGCTCATATTACACTGAATTTATGTGATTAATAGCAATATTTTGAGAAAAACCCCAGTAAAGTGGGCAAAATCGTGGGTTTTTTCAATTGGGTTTTATTGAAAAAACCCAGGTGGGCAAAACCGGGTTACCCACTTTGGTGCCAACCCTGAAATGAACCGATACACATATGTAATATGAGCCCTATGGTCTTATGTCCAAGCGATTTTGATTAGTTCCTTTGCGTTTATCTTGTGTCCCCAGTTTTGGTTTGTTTATTTTGCAAGTTTTACATACATACAGTGCTTACCCCAATTTTGCGAGAAATTGGTCGACATTGCGGGCCGCAAAAGTGGAATTCGCAAAATTGGATTAACTAACCTTATGGGGAAAAATGAATATGGTCGACATTTCATCAGTGACGGCCCAATTTTTCGTGATTTCCGTAATTTATTTGCTTTGTTTGTACACACATACACTCAACCCTCTGTTATCGCGCCTAATTGGTGCCTAATTAGTGCAGCTATAACGAGAATTGCGATAATGGGGAAAAATAAGTAGGTTCCCAGGTCCCAACTTTTCGAACCCCAGATTCGTCCAAGTTCCCATTCATCCCCTTAAATAAGCCTACATCCAATAAATATATAAAAATACATATTATGAGGATATTACTTACCACATAGACTTTATTTGAAAACATAATCATATTTAGTATAGCCTAGGCCTAGCCTATCCCATCGTATGATCGTCGTTTCCGTGGCTTTCGTCACTTGACTGTGTTTTGATGGTCTCGGGCTTTCAATTCCTACATCATTACCACCAGGCCCACCATCCCTATCACTGAATGCACTAGAGGTCATAATAAATGAGAGAGATAAGAGGTTCAGGCACAAATAAGCAAGTAAAAGGTGTCTGGCTTATGTTGACGACGTTTGTAAGCGGAAGAATACAGAACTTGGGTTGTGACGTCGGGCCGCAGAGTGGCCTGACGTCACGACCCGGCCACCCCTCCCCCCCGAAAACTAGTGCGGAGAGCCCCACTTTCTTAAGGCGCCACCCGCAAAAGTAGAGTTACATCGCAAAATTAGGTTTTCATAAAAAATTGCATTTTTGGGGTCTCGGTCGCAAAATTGGTGTTTCGCAAAATCAGAACACGCAAAATTGGAGTAATTACTGTACTGTACATACATACGGGTTTAAAGACCGCAACCGTCCACAGTGAATGTGGCTTCCATGGTACAATCACAGTACTGCACACAGTGCACAGCAATCATATCACGGTGGTTACAGTCTTTACTGCAGCACAGTACAACAAAGTCTTACCACAACAACACCCCATCATGTTATTTACATTATAATTATATCTGCATTGCAATTATAGCTATCTGAATGGTTTCGTTTGCTGTATTTAGCATGCGTTTAAGTAAAGTTGTTGAGTTACTCAAATTAACTTCCTAGAAATGACTGATGGTAAAAAAAAACAAAAAAAAAACAAGTACAGCACAGTACTAGAAACGTACCGGTATATGCAGCAATAACAATTCTACATGGTCTTCCTACAAAATGTCAGATGATATGAAGGTTGATTGAAGATGAGAAGTGTTCAAACAACTAGTGATGCGATGATTGAATCGGGCCCCCCTCTCAAAAAAAATACTCTAGGTAGCGCCAACGAACTTGACAATAATCTTGATCCCTGACCTCTCTGTAACTCAAAAGGGCCTAGAGCAAACTGGCTGTAAATATCCACATCTATTTCCTGGTGGATTCTTCCCAAATGAAAGAAACGTCAGCCAGATTGCTTTCATTCATTTCGAGTTATAACAAGTTAAGGGGTCAAGATTATTGTCAAGTTCGTTGGTGCTACCTATAGAAACACGTACAGAACGAGTCCAATGGTCTTATTACAAACTGACGGATGATATGAAAGGAGAAATTATACCCACGACGGAATTTGTTGTTGTTGTGATGACACAAAATTTTCGACACTCTCTGGAGTCCAAACTATCATGTAATCACAATGCTGACTAATGAACTGGTATATACTCAGGCACACCCCCACAAAACAAGGTGAGGACTGGTCCTATCCAGAGTGAGGTCGCCGGTACAGAATGAGTTAATGTGGCTATTGTGAGTAAAGTTACTACCCAGATCAAAATAGTTCCATCACGAGGGTATAATTTTTTCCGTTCAAGTAATCGCGGCAATGTGAATGCCTCTACTGATGATGATATGAAAGTTGACTGAAGATGAGAAGTGTTCAAACAACCAGTGATGCGATGATCCCCCACTGAGTTATGCGATGATCCCCTACTCTCCCCCCTCACAACACCAAACCCGGAATGGAAAGCCCTAGGCTGGTGGCACCGTTGGGCCATTTCTGGTAGCCGGGGGATGTGCTGTAGGAGAAGTCGAAGGAGCACGGAGACATGGCCACATCGGGGTTCTCCGCCAGCGGGGCTCGACGCTGAACGGTCACCTCGTCCTCAGGCAGACCGAGGAACTCTCGATAGTGACCCACGATGTACTTTTTGGATCTGTTGATAAATATTAAAGGTTATGTTATTTATTTATCTATATGGCTCTGTCTCGAGTCGGCCACCCCCAGCTATAAGGTATGTGCCTGTGTATTAAAATGAAAAACTTGCAAACTAAACAAACCAAAACTTGGACAAAGACAATACAGTATAAAGGCAAAATAGCTTATCAAAATCACTATGTGGAAACAACGCTTACTAAAATACATACACACATACATCTATCTATGTACTGTATATACTCAGGCCAAATCCCCACTTTTCCTATTTTTTTTGGGGGGGGGGGGACTCGAGACAGAGCCCGAATAGGGACAACACAACATACATACTGTACATACATTTATAACATCCAAATGCCACTTTATGACTGGGCGAGGTAGCGTACAGAAATCAAACAATGAAATAAAAACAAAAATATCAAACAATAATGGGTGGAAATAGAAGAACAAAACAAAATGGAAGAATGCACAAAGGAAGGTTAAGCTATATAAACCCAAAATAATATCCACATAAAATGATAAAGACTGAAGAGTTTAAAGACATCGAAAGTGATCTTAACATTAACAGTAAGGTCATTACTTATTAGTGTAGGTGAAGGGGATACTGAAGGGAATTTATGAAAGCCACATCTAATAAACCCCAAATCACTTTATTTTGCAAGTTTTACATAATTATAATATTACACACCTTACAAGAAGGTAAGGATCAAGTGGATAGAACATATCCAGGATGGTTTTAACATTAAGGTCGTTAGTGTAGGTGAAGGCGATACTATAGAGATTTTAGGAAAGTACAGCATAGAGATAATAAGAAAGCCACATCTAATAAATCCAAATATAAATCCCAAATAACATAAATAAACTGCCACATCTAATATATCCCAAATAACATAAATAAACTAACACAATAATACGCACCTAACAAGAAGATAGGGATCGAAGGGGAAGAACACATCGAGGGTGGATTTAACGGTGAGGTCGTTGCACTGTGCTGCAGGGATGTTGAGTCGCTTGTTGTTCTCCATGATGGTGTAGCAGTAGGCCAGCTGGAACCGGCGCGTCACGGCAGCAAAGTTGTTGACGATGGGAACGGCACACACACGCAGCGGGTTCAGTTGACTTTGGACTAGGCGCTCCAGGTTCAGACCTCTCGCTAGGTCAAGCTCTACAACACAAATATAATTTAGATTTAGATATTTCAAAGTTATATTTTGCTAAAGAGTTATTTCCAGTGATTTTGATAAGTTCTTTTGTCTTTATATTGTGTCGTCCCTCTTTTGGTTTGTATATTTTGAAAGTTTTACATTATATATTCTATCAAATTGATGAGATTAAAATAAAAGTAAATATGTGATACTTTTAATAATTTACATAGATACTGTAATGACTTAAATAATATATATAAATGCATGTATGTTTGTAAATACTCTGGCACATACCGTACCCCATTTATATATATATACTTTTGTTTTATTGGGAGAGGCCGACTCGAGACAGAGCCCGAACAGGGACATCACAACACAACAGAAAAACAAAACAAAACAAGACACAAAATCACACACATCTAGGTCGTCCAGGAGTATTAACCAAAGACCCAGATCTCCCATAAATAAATATCATAATTGCATGTATTTTAATTGATAGTATCAGTTTATATGGGACTTACTTTTGGCATTTTCTGTGTACTCCTTGTATCTGAAGGTGAAGACATAGAAGATGGTCTGGCAGGCGTAGTAGAAGGGTGCGTGGAGCTGCAGGTCCTCATAGTTCCTCGCTCGGGTATCCTCCTGATGAATCGGGTAAAAGTTCAAGTCAGTTGTATGAACTATATATTGTTTATTATATTAAAATTCAAAATGCTTATTATTCAATTACAGTGAACCCTCAAAATACGCGCAATTTATCTACGCGTAATCAAAGCTACGCTTGAACCACAATTGAGGCAACAAATTGAATAGTACGCTCAATTATTAAAATGTACGCGCCGAGCGAACGAGCGGGAGTCGATTCGTATATGTTGGAGAGTTTCGGGCGACCATATTGGCGTTACGCCGGGCCCTCCGAAGTCGTCACCGTTGACTGTGGAGAGACACACATCTCCCGTACCAAACTATTATGTATCTATAAAGCACAACAGGATATTATGAATCTATTAAAAGACTTCTTCGGTCTTCATTGCATGTATCATTTATTGAGCAAACAAAATCGGAAATGGAAAATCTGTTTCTGTTCAGGAGTTGGAGGCGAGATTGTTTACACTTCTCTCGTAAATCGCTTCAAAGCTTACTGCTCTCCTCTGGCTAAATAATGTGAAGCCAATTCCTTATTATGTATACAGTATGAGCTATTGAACTATCTCACTTGACACTATGTAGGCTATATGAAACTATATACAGGGTGTATTACTTTTCAACTCATAACTTTACCAGTAGGCCTATTATTTCGGTCGATCAGTTTTGGGTGCAATGCTATCGATCGATGGCGCAGATCCATAACATCTGCGTTGCTCAACCACTACCAATGTGAATTAATTTAAGTTTGTGTCTTATTTTTATACATTAAATGTATTTTGTGTGGTAGATTTGATTATAAAAACATATTTATACAGTAATATGTTATATATTTGTGGTTTTTAGGTGATAAAAGGTAGAAATAGTACAACTTTCGGTCGGACCCAGACCAATACCTATTTTCCCCATTTATATTTAACTCCCATGTACGCGCAAACGAACGTACACGCCGACAGCACAGTACGCGTCCCCCGCGTAATTTGAGGGTTCACTGTAAACCCACAAATTGTAAGTTTTTTATATTGTACAGACATGACACTTTCGGCTAATCTCAAGCCCACTTCATGTATGCTGAAGAGGTCTCAAGAGCAACTACAACAAAAGCTTTATTCAATTTGTGGCTTTATTTATAAATATAAAACTTGCAAAATAAACAAACAAAAACAGGGATGACACAATATAAAGACAAAAGAACTTATAAAAATCGCTATGTGGAAATAATGCTTTAGCAAAATATAATTTTGAAATCAAAGAACATAAAACCAAAACATAACGTGTACATCACTATATGAGCAAGTGTCTATTCAAAGCACCGTACATTATTTACTTCATATTAGTTACCGAATTCAGTGTAAAATAGTCAGGAAAACTCAAACGTATACAGACATATGAAGGGAGGCTAGACAAATTAAATCTACCGACTCTAAAAGAGAGGAGAGAGAGGGGAGACATGATAATGATGTACAAATGCACCCGGGGGCTGGAGAGGCTGGATAGGGAGGATATATTAATTATGGATACAGGAATAACTAGAGGCCACAGCTACAAAGTAAAAAGACCTACCTGCAAGAACGATATCAGGAAGTTTAGCTTCCCCTATAGATGTATTGACAAATGGAATGGGCTGGAGGAGGAGGTGGTAGGGGCAAGGAATATCCATATTTTCAAGAAAAAATTTGATAAAAAGTAGACTGAGAGACGGGACAACACGAGCTTGGCTCAACTCCTGTAAACTACAATTAGGTAAATACAATTAGGCAATTAGGTAAATACTCTCCTCCCTTAAAGTCGCCTGATTATAATTTGTTTCATTACTACAAGAATGCCTGTATCCTTCTTCAGCATGAGAGTATAATACAGCTTCCCCACAAACCTGCTTATCAAGGTAGTTGTTGCACCACAGACAGATGATCTCCAGGCAGGAGTGGACGTGGCTGAATGGCACGAACTTCCCTCGCGCCAGTAGGCTCCCGATGTACACCATGGCGTTGCGTCGCACATCCCGCGAGCAGTTTGGAATCTCGAACTTCTTTATCCGCAAAAACTCTAGGAATATAGTGGTTAGCCCGGGTCTGAGAGCGAGTATATAGAACAGGAGGAATTGCACGTGTGATGAGGAATGTGTGGACAAAATAATATGTGAGAACACATCCCTAAGCTCCACGAATAACTGTTTGAGAGCCTCTATATCATGGTGCTTCCCCCGGCACTCACACCCCCCGGCCTTGTTGACGTCCTCCCCATCGCTAGACACTATCCCCGACCTGCACTTCTGGTCTTCGAAAGTGTTGTTCTCGCTGGACATGGCTTCAGCGGCGCTTTTAACTACATTCCTCCCGTGACAGGTGTCGTGGACGTACTGCAGCATCACCGTCATTAGCACATCCAGGGTGTTGCCGGACGGGTGGTCCATGCGGGTTACAGTCTTCGCTTGGGCCTCCTCCTCCTCTTCTTCCTCCTTCTTTTTGACCTGATCTTCAGTGGACTCCTCAACTTCCTGTGAAAATAAATATGGATAAATCCTGATATTGTAATAAATATTGTAGCACCGGAAATAAAATATTGTAACCAGACCAGACAAGCACCTTGCCCAAAACCCACGGATGACTGCATTTGTAAATTAATAAAACAAAAATAGTTTGTATTGTTGTTGTTGTTCCCCAAGCTGCCTGGCCAAACAGCCCCAAGGCCCCGAGCAAGGCCATAACCGAGCGCCCCCACAGAACCCTCCCTGCCGACCACAATAAAGCCTGGTGACCGAAGCCACTCCATGGCGGGGAGCTGAGGAGGGCGACAGAAACGCCCGGGAAACCAAAGCCCCACCCAGGGCCCTGTGCCCCTCAGCAATTATGAAGAGAAAGCTGAGGGGCAAAGGAAAAAATGTGACACTTTGGCTTCCAATCTTGGCTTCCAATCCATGGAAGAGACGCCGTCACTTGAGATCTAGAAAATATATAAGTAAAAGGAACAGTCAGAGTAAGCTATGGGTATGGCAGAGATCGCTCAGTTCTCACTATGATAGACCAGCCCATCACCACATGACTAGAACCCAATCCTCTCAGCATCAGCTAGGAAAGGCCCTAGAAAGCCACCTTTGGCGGGGGGATAGCTCCCCTATTTCAACCCCCTTCGGGGTTGGGCACCCGCCCAATTGAATTCTCACTTTATCATATCCTCAGAGAAACTGTTGGGCACTTCAATAAGCAGGAACTTAGAGAGCAACTAACATGAAGGGGTCTATCGTTATCATGCTGGAAATACCATTGATATATTGTTAATAAATTCAAAACACAATAACTACCAAGCTAAGGGTTCATAAGAAACTGTAAGAAACTGTAAGTAAGACCTGTTGTTGCTTGATTTTTTTGCACCCTTTGTACTCTTTTGTAATGGTAATATATCCACCCTGAGACTCTTGGAAACATGATAAAAAGTCATCAGAGAGAGAGAGAAACTACCTACCATATCAAACACATCTTCCTCATCACTGTCGTCATCATCGTCATCAAGGGCCGCCAGCTCAGCTCGTGGGGCGTGGACGTCTATCGTTATCATGCTGGAAATACCATTGATATATTGTTAATAAATTCAAAACACAATAACTACCAAGCTAAGGGTTCATAATAATTCATTGCTGGCTAACTTACCCAATTTCAATCAATGGGGGCGTATATCGGTACAGCGCATAACTGTACACACTGCATTCCACACAATCACTTACGCCAACAACATAATCTACACTCCTTGTGACCCTGTGGGAAAGCCATGGCCTTCATTAGGGACTCGGGGCTGTTCGGACAGGCAGCCCAGGGAACGACGACAACAACAACAACAACAACTGCACACACTTTCTGACTCCACTCCCAGGGGTATCCCCGAGTGGTCGCAGGCTGTGACTCAGTTCAACACAAGCAGTTCCCACTCTCTTACACTCAGGGCACATACCCCATTTTCTTTTTTTTTGGGGGGCTGGGGGTGGGCGACTCGAGACAGAGCCCGAACAGGGACAACACAACACAAAACAAAACACAAATTCACACATCTAGGTCACCCAGGGACCCAGGCTCATTTGGGGTCCCCAGCAGGATTCCCAGCATACATACATACATACAGCAGGATTCCCAGCATGAACAATGCAAAATTGACCACTTGCAAATTTCAGTCTATAGGAAGTTGGAGCCGTGAACACCGATATTAACCCTCCTGGCCCGGGCAGCATGTTAAAATGACACCACGGAAGATGGGCAGGAACCCGGGTGTCCTGTTAAAATCCGTAAGCTTGAAAGCCTATTCAGCTTGGTCTGAACGCCGTGCGTCCGACGCATGTAAACAAAGCCGATCGTTGCGTCACCGCACCTCCGAAAACAATAAGGAGACGTCGGATCAATGTTATTGTTGTGACGTCAGACGAAATTAGTGTCTGAAAAGCTCCGATATTGTCAACATCGCGGCAACATTTGCTCCACGGAAATCGTCATCACAACTGAACCAGTTGACTTACAGAGCTCTACTCAACCCAGTCTACAGATTGAAAACCGCACTACGATTATAGATGCGTGGGAAATTTCTAGCAGTTAAAATAACAAAGATACGGTAGCCTAGGCCTAGACGTTTTTCGGCCAGATCGCCCGGATACGACCTCCGTCCTTTGGAAAGGCAGCCCGGGTCACGAGGGTTAAACAGAAATGCAATAATAATATAAGTTTCTGATGGATAAATGGTATGTTGAATTGGGTTTTATGTATTTATAAATGAACTACGACTGTAATTTAACTGTAAATTCTGTTAAATGTCGTTGTCTGCAGCTCCAACTTCCTTATAGAACGAAACTCACAAGTCGGCAATTCAGGAAGGCAAACCATGTGCACATATAGCCCAACCAAACTGTTGCACACAAACTATGCACCCTAAATTACTTGAATCAGTTTTAGAGAGAAGACTATCTATCTATCTATCTATATACTCAGGCACATACCCCATTTTTTTTTTTTTTATAGCTGGGATGGCCGACTCCAGACAGAGCCTTGATGTGTGTCTCCAAATCGCTGTTGAATGTCCATGTCTCCCAACCATATAACAGGACAGGGCATACCAGTTTCATTAACCCCTTCAGCACGATGAAGTAATCTCCATCATATTCTGGTTACCATTAGACAATTTTCTTTCGTTTATAATCTACCTCTAGGACTCAAAGGGGTAAAAACGATCTCAATAAACCCTCTGAATAGCATAGGTTCTTCTGAAACTGTATAAAATCATCTAATGGTAGCCAGATTCAAGGGCAAAAAGAAGTCATGAAGCTGTAGGAGTTAAAATTCACAAATTGATCCTTCACCATAGATATCGATAATTCCATACAGTCTTGTTGAGAATCCCTTTTCCCCATATGCTAAGCCGAGGCGACAAACACCACCCCCATACCATAAAACACATCCTAGAAGACTGCATATCACACAATCACTTATGCCAACAACATAATCTACAGTACACTCCTTGAGAGCTCTGTGGAAAAGCCCGACCGTAGCCATGGCCTTCCTTTGGGACTCGGGGCTGTTCGGCCAGGCAGTTTAGGGAACGACAACAACCACAACATCGAGGCCTGATCCACCACTGTTATGAATCCCTAACAAGATGAGTAAATATATTCAAGACCTCTCTGTGCTGTATGTACAGACTGCATTGCTTCACTGAACAAGGTGCCAAATGCCTTAACTTTAGATTGAGATGTGGGCACCATACAGCTCTTCTGAGCTATCAAAAGAGACTGGATGACTCTGTCGGTGACAGACTGTCCAGGATGCAACACAGAACCCCATACTGTACTATTAAACATATCATAGAAGATTGCATTCCACACAATCACTTAAGCCAACAACATAATCTACACTCTTTGAGAGCCGTGAGAAAGCCCGATCTCGGCCATGGCCTTCCTTAGGGAGAATGAATATAAACACCATATGAGGAGGAGCACTTTATTAACAACGTTTCGCAGATAGCTTCTTCAGGTCACTGAAGAAGCTATCTGCGAAATGTTGTCAATAAAGTGCTCCTCCTCATATGGTGTTTATATCAATTCTGTCAACTTTTCTAAGTTATTTCAACACTGGCTGTTCGGCCAGGCAGCCTAGGGAACGATAACAAAAACAATAACAACAACAACTTAACTTGTCATGTATTGTAGCTAGGCTGGAACATTAGCAAACTCAAGTTAATTTATCAAGGCTGATCTAGAATATAGTATTTCTATATAAGTATACAGTACAGTACTGTACTCTGTATCTATCTTAATGGAAAAAATTCTGTTCATATTTCTTAATGTTTTCAACGGCACATCTCACTCATAGTTCCTGCCCAAAAGGATTGTTTTTGGGTTCCACAACAAATTATATTGAACTGAATTATCTATTACTGCATTTGTAAATAATCAAAGGTTAAATTGTGACATTTCTTGCATGTTCAGTGTTGTATGTATGTATGTATTCACCTATTTGTAGTTTACAGGAATTGAGTTGTGCTCGTGATGTCCTGTCTCAGTTTCTATTGACAATCCAGTTTACTTTTAAAGTCGTGGATATTTCTTGCTTCTACAATGTGTATTTATGTATATACTCTGGCACATACCCCATTTTTTTTTAATTGGGGTGGCCGGCTCGAGACAGAGCCATGTTCTGTGTTAAAATAATGAATTATATAACTTAATTTTAAGGTAAATTGTTTCCAGAACTCTTTAAGTAATGGCTTATGATTTCCAGTAAAATCATAACTGTAACAGAAGAAAGAATCCAGAGACAGTATGGAAGGAGATTTTGGCAGCCTACTCTACATAAAGCAAAGCATACCAGAATTGCTCCGACACCAATAACTGGCAATCCAGTTTAGCTTCTTTTCCAATATTAGAGCCAAAACTTTTCCCCCAAAAGAAAGTTATTGATTGCTCATTTAACTCACTATAGGTAGTGCCTACAAACTTGACAATAATATTGATCTCTGTAACTCAAAATGGCCTAGAGGAAACTGGCTGTAAATATCCACACCCATTTCCTTGTGGACTCTTCCCAAATGATGGAAACGTCAGCCAGATTGCTTTCATTCAATTCAAATTATAAGAAGTTGGTTAAGATTATTGTCAAGTTCGCTAGTGCTACCTATTGCCATACTTATGGGGGGCTCTGGCTCAGAAGGCTAGAATAAAAGTATTGTTCCATCACCATGAACAACATTTGAGCAATCAGTTATATGACCGTACTTCCCACCCGACTGATCATATACCCTGATGTTCCCGTCATCCACATTTGAGCAATCGGTTATATGACAGTACTTCCCACCCGACTGATCATATACCCTGATGTTCCCGTCATCCATGCCTCACCCTTTATATATTCAAGCCGGATTCACCATGGGTAGGAGGCAGTCAGGGCTTTAGGAGGAGTATTGCAGGCAGTTCATTATCCTCATCATCATCATGGTCGGAAGCTCGTGTCGACATCCAGTCGTAATCACCCACTAAGTCATTTCGCCCGTACCGGTAATCGAGTACTGTACTTTCACCCAAACTGAGGAACTTTGTGTTTGGCTTGGCTTGCTTTTAATATAGGTTGCACTTTTATATATATATATAACTGGCAAGCTACAATACCCTTTAACCCCTTCATTACCAGTGCCGTCATTTTATCTTTAGTCTGGATACTACAGTATTAGATGATTTTAGTCAGTTTAAAAAAGGCCTCCAGCAGTTAACAGGCTTCAAACTATCTTACTAAACCCTTATTATTATGTACCACAGATCCTTCTTAAACTGCAGAAAATCGTCTAAATATAGCTAGAATAAAACAAGAAAGACGTTCCCGGTACAGAATGGATTAATTACTACAGTACGGTAAGGGAAACAGCAAGAGTGTTCAGTGGAAAATTTCACAGTGCGGTGAATTGGACTGAATAACTAAACCCACATTAATGAAATAATAATTATAGTAGACATCATAGCTTGGACTCATCTGGATCCTTCAAGATTAACTGAAACTGTTGTGTGAGGCAGTTTTTACCACCATGCCCTCCCTGCTCAAGAGCGGGGCTAGGGGGGGTGGACTGATGTTTCAGAAATTTCAACGGACAGTTGTTGTTGTTGTTCCCCAAGCTGCCTGGCCGAACAGACCCAAGGCCCCGAGCAAGGCCAAGGCCATAACCGAGCGCCCCCACAGAACCCCCCCTTGCCGACCACAATAAAGCCTGGGTGACCGAAGCCACTCCATGGCGGGGAGCTGAGGAGGGTGTGGAAACGCCCGGGAAACCAAAGCCCCACCCAGGGCCCTGTGCCCCTCAGCAATTATGAAGAGAAAGTTGAGGGGCAAAGGAAAATTGTGACGCTTTGGCTTCCAATCTGCCAACCTCTAGGTTGGCAGATTGGGAGGTCAATCCACGGAAGAGACGCCGTCACTTGAGATCTAGAAAATATATAAGTAAAAGGAACAGTTAAAGTAAGCTATGGGTATGGCAGAGATCGCTCAGTTCTCACTCTGATAGACCAGCCCATCACCACATGACTAGAACCCAACGGACAGTTGCCACAGATTGCTAGACCACTGTCGTCTGCCAATAACGCACACTGGCTGGCCCGAGCCTTGAACCGCCGACCTCTCAGTTTGCAGGCGAGTGTTCTGCCAACCATGTTACATTTTTGTTTTGTTTTGGGGGCCAGGCTTCGTAATTCCCGAGAAGCGGTGACCATAAACATTAGGCGTTTACCACGAATCGCTAGGTCAAGTTGCCGGGCTTCATATTTACCAATAACATTTTGACAGTGCGAGCTCGATCCGCCGACCCTTTGATCAGCAGCTGACGCTCTACTGAATATGCCACGGCTTGCGTTACTGCCTGTGTCTACAATTTTGTTGTTTTCACTATGTGAGTTTAGTTTACCAATAGATGTATTTATTGCACGTTGGTAGGGTTTGGTAAAGTACTGACACTAAAATACTGCACAGTACATATTAAATTCCAATAGTACTGTATCGCCTATAGATATCAGAATTTAAACCCTGGATCTTGTGGTTACCAGTCCAGTACAATATCCACTAAGTCAAACCTCTGAATATCTGTGACTTTCTATCTATCTATACTCTGGCACATACCCCATCTTTATTTTGTATTTATATATATATTTTATTATTTATTTATCCATTTTTTTATGTGGGGGTAGCCGACTCGAGACAGAGTCCGAACAGGGACAACATAACACAACTTTGCTGTAAACCAAATGACTTGTGGGTGACTAGACCGTACTCCGCTGTGTCCCTTTCTTGGCCCTCACACCGGGGACGACCCACACACCTCTGAACTGATTCACTTTCATCTCTCTTCACTTCTGAAACTTGAAGCCAAAATGCTCATAACTGGAGTAACCTGACTGTAGGCTCTTCAAGAGACTCAAGATCTCACCAGGAAACAAGTCAAATGAACTCGGCCAAACACTGATACAGTATGCAATAATAATCCTCAGCATAAACGAGCTCATGATACTTGATCTACATATGAAACCCATAGAATTAACTACCCAGTACAATAGTATCTAAAACTAAAGTATGTTATTAGTACTCCCCAAAATTGACCATGGACAAGCTAATTATAATGTAAAACTTGAAAAATATACAAAGCAAAACAGGAAAATAAACATAAAAAATAGGAAAAGTGGGGATTGGGCCTGAGCATATGGATGGATGGATGGAAAACAGGGACGACACAATATAAGACAAAAGAACTTATCAATATCGCTATGTGGAAATTATGCTTTAGTAAAATAAATTTGAAATAGTAGAACACAAAACCACTAATAAACTAAATATTCAAAGCAATTCAGAGAAAGGTCAGAGCATGGACCTTTTGTGGAAAGTATTGGGTGAGTGACCAGTTACAGTTTCCAGCATCACATCAAGGTTGTTGACAATGTAGTAAAACCCCACCTACTGCATCACGCCCATCCGGAAACCCAAGACTTCCGGACGAGCATTCTGTTTCGGAATTTTATTCAGCCATCCAGAATGGTCTGGATGGCATGGGGAAAAAAACATCACGTTCGGACAGAGCAATCTTTGATTTCGGACATATTATCCAGCCATTCGGACTGGTCTGGTTGGCTTGGGAAATATAGGCATCAAGTTCGGACAGTACAACTTAATTTTGGACAAAATCCCAAGCCAATCGGACTAGTCTGGTTGGCTGTATACTGGCTGAAACAAAAATGCATCGAATTCAGACCGTGCAGCATTGTGGGAACCGGACATCATTATTTCAGACATTCGGACTTGTCCGGTTCGCTGAATACTTATTCGGACTATGGCAGATCCGGACTTTTGGCACTTCCGAACAGGATTCTCCCCCGATTACTCCGGTTGGGCGAGGTATTACTATATAACCCAGGGTGTCAGTAAGGAAAAACAGTCTTATAGTTGGGAGTGCCATATTCTTCCCAGCAATCTCACATGGTCCTTGGAAGTGGTAAAGGTAGTGCCAATGAACTTGACAATAATCTTGATCCCTGACCTCTCTATAACTTAAAAGTGCCTAGAGCAAACTGGCTGTAAATATCCATACCTATTTCTTGGTGGACTCTTCCCAAATGATAGAAACGTCATCCCAAATGCTTTCTTTCATTTCGAGTTAGAAGATGTTAAGGGGTCAAGATTATTGTCAAGTTTGCTGGCGCTACCTATAGTGTGGTGTTATAGCCAGACTTTACCTTTATCATCATTCTTATTTCTAACTTTTTTCATGATAGTGGTGAAGGCAGTGGGGCCATAATGGTGTGCTCCATGGTTCCCTAGTGTCTTACTCTCACACCCCACCGCCCGCCATTTTGGTGGTGCAACGAGCTTCTGGAGCAGTTGACCACTGGTTCCTATCTTCAGAAAATTCCTGTGCTTGGTATGCTTCCAGCCAGGGCCCAACTGGGGTAAATAAAATAGTAAAACATTGGTGGAACTACCATCCGGGTGAGGGACTGCTCCTTCAGTGTTAATTGTCATATTCCATTTAGTGGAAATGGCACTGTGGATTGGGTCATTTGGGGCATGTCTATAAGCCTGGAGGCTGTTTCTGCCATGTCCATCCCTTTTTGGGCACTTCCTCTGGAAGCGTGGCGTCATATTTATATGCTGATGATGAGGCCAGAGGTTTCAACATAACTTCTGTGTTGCAGTTAGCGATTACTCTCACTGTTTCCTCAACCACCTTTGTCTGACCAGGGCTCACATGTATGCCTGTCTATCTTGCATAATTAATTTTCTTATGGATTTTGAGCAGCTCCTCTGCTAACATGTGTTCCACGCCAGGTAAACTTGGGTAGTAGTCTCTTGCCTTGTCAAACAACTATAAGAATACTGGAAAATTGTCTACTCATGTTAAAAATAAAACTTTATCAGCTGATATACGATTCTGACAAAGGCAGAAAGATATTTTACACTCTTGACAAGGTCTCACACTAAATAATCTATTGTACTGCAATGTAAATAAGATAAGATGCCAAGTTCATGATTGAAAAAATAATATTGGGTATACCTAATGACAGCTCTACAGGACATACAGTACGGTATGTAAGCCAATAAAACCCCTGCAAATTTCCATATTGTTACTTTCTGATTACACTAAATCAACCAAACACTACAGTAAATCATGCAGCATGGGTTAAGTTTTGGCCAGTACCTCCAAGTACCGCAGCTGCTCCAGTTAAGAGGCGCATTCTCAACTTTAAAAAGTAAAACTACAGTATGTTGACTTTTAGCTCAACAATCAGTTGACAACAAATTTCTTTTATTCTATTTAGTATACGGTAGACAGGGAGAGGCTGACCGAGTGAGGTTGTGACCGAGGTATCCCCCTGCAGAAACATGGTCCGCCTATCAAACAGTAGATTGACTTTCTAAGTACCGTGAAATGCCCTAGCTTCGGACGGGGGCTATACTTCGGACATTTCTGGATAAAATTATGTAAGCTACAGTTATGGAAAAATTACTCTGCATTATGGAAGAACACTGCAGACATACTTGTTTTTCCATATCATCATGTATTTATCCCATAACTGTGGTTCATTGTATATTGTACAGTAGGGTCTCGTAAGATGCGAGATCAGAAGATGCGATTCGCATAAGATGCGAGGACCCCCAAATAATAAATTAATTATTTTAAGATGCGAGACTGACCATAATTTGCGAATCGGAGCCTCAAAGTGGGCTAAATCCGAGGAGAAACCTTAAGATGCGAAAAAAAAAAAAAAAAATGCGAGCCTTAGGCGGGACGTTTTTCCGTGTATCGTAAGATGCGAAATCGTAAGATGCGGTCGCATCCATCGACCATAAACTCGCATCTTACGAGACCCTTCTGTATATTTTGATAAGTTTTTTGCATTTATCTTGTATCGTCCCAGTTTTAGTTTGTTTATTTTGCAAGTTTTACATTATAATTCTTTCTATAGTGTCCGAAGTTATCTCCCGTCATGTTACCGGTACTAAACATGGCATAATTAAGTTCCAATAAGCCAGTCACTACTCACAAACATGTTATTACATTCCAGAGGAGGCTACACTATATGATCTGAGTATTTAAAACAAAAATGTAATTTAGTGATAAGGTAATTGCAATTTTTTACAAAGGCTATTGGGATTTGGTTTTGCTATTTTTTTGTGTTGAGACTCTGGTTATTATTTTGTTTGCTGTGTTTAGCATGCACTTCAGTAAAGTTGTCGAATTTCATAAATGTATTATCAGATTTTTTTTTTCTCCCCCCACATACAGTATAACCCCCCAAATCAACTGAGTCTCGTACTCTAGCAATATATATTTCTTCTTTTTGATCCCCATGGTCAAATTTGGAGGTGTGTCTACAATGAGAGGATATCTTATTCATATTATCACCAACCCACCAATTAACTTACAAATAAACCTAATTAATTAAATCAATGAAACTAAAGAATACATGTGGTACTCCAAGGATTCAAACATAGGATACTCACACCAAAATTCCGCGCAATAACCATTACGCTATCAAGACAGTTTATGCAAATACGGTACAGTACTAACTTGTTGACGAGGATCTGCAGTAAACCCGGTCGATGTTGAGGGAGGACCGAGGCCAGGAGCAGGAGGTTCTGGGTGTAAACGGCGTGCGTGTGGACGTGTTGACGGAAGTACGGCATACACTTCTTGGCTAGCGTCAGTATGTAACTTTGGCTCCTGATGGGGGAGAGGGGGACGTGTTAATGACGAGAGAGAAAGAGTGTGTGTGTGTTGACGGAAGTACGGCATACACTTCTTGGCTAGCGTCAGTATGTAACTTTGGCTCCTGATGGGGGAGAGGTGATAGTGTTAATGACGAAAGAAAGAGAGAGTGCATGTGGACGTGTTGACGGAAGTACGGCATACACTTCTCGGCTAGCGTCAGTATGTAACTTTGGCTCCTGATGGGGGAGAGGGGGCAGTGTTAATGATGAGAGAGAAAGTGTGTGTGTGTGTGTGTGTGTGTTGACGGAAGTACGGCATACACTTCTTGGCTAGTGTCAGTTTGTAACTTTGGCTCCTGATGGGGGAGAGGGGGTAGTGTTAATGAAGAGAGCGAAAGAGAGAGTGTGTTGACGGAAGTAGTGCATGCATTTCTTGGCTATAGAAAATATTGGCCAACTTAAGAATGATCAATAAAAAAAAAAACACATATTTTGAAAATATATACATTATACAGAAATATGTTACACACACACAGTGCACTCCCCGTATCCGCACTCCACACATTCATTAAACTCGTTATTCACGGACACCCCTTAAAAATTTGATTACTCGTTATCCACGCAATACCATCCGCAAAGTACCAGATATTCACGGAATTGATTAGGCAGGCAGATGCGTATCTCAATTCTTGTTTTGGTTGGCCATCTTGTGTGACGTCAGAGCATCACCACCAGGCAACCAGCGTCAACACTCGGCTATTGTGTTCTTTTTTTGTGCTCGTTCACCCGCCCAGTCATGCCTCGCGGCGCCCCTCCACCGCCCCCAGTACCTGGAGGACCCCGTAGGAAGAAAGCTGTGTTGCCATTGACCAAATAAGGCAAAATTCTACAGAGATTAGATAAGGGTGATAACCTTTGCTCTGTTGCACGACTTTTCGGTATCAATGAGTCTACTGTACCCTTTAATCACTTGGTACATATGTATGTCATTCGGTATGTCAAAATAATGATGTTTGGGGGTCCAAGATGGGTGAGCCTGGTACGACCTACAGTTGTTGTTGTTGTTCCCCAAGCTGCCTGGCCGAACAGCCCCAAGGCCCCGAGCAATTCCAAGGCCACAACCGAGCGCCCCCACAGAACCTCCCCGCCGACCACAATAAAGCCTGGGTGACCGAAGCCACTCCATGGCGGGGGCTGAGGAGGGTGCGGAAACGCCCGGGAAACCAAAGCCCCACCCAGGGCCCTGTGCCCCTCAGCAACTATGAAGAGAAAGTTGAGGGGCAAGGGAAAAATGTGACGCTTTGGCTTCCAATCTTGGTAGATTGGGAGGTCAATCCACGGAAGAGACGCCGTCACTTGAGATCTAGAAAATATATAAGTTAAAGGAAAAGTCAGAGTAAGCTATGGGTATGGCAGAGATTGCTCAGCTCTCACTCTGATAGACCAGCCCATCACCAGATGACTGGAACCCAATCCTCTCAGCATCAGCTAGGAAAGGCCCTAGAAAGCCGCCTTTGGCGGGGGGATAGCTCCCCTATTTCAACCCCTTTTGGGGTTGGGCACCCCGCCCTACGACCTACAGTAATTATTTCCCATTAAAACCTACTGTATGTTAAAAAGCCCCCACGTATTCGCGGACAGGTACCGGTACGATTTAGGCCCGAATACGGAGAGTGCACTGTACAATGGTTTAGTGTCATTTTCTATTAAGTATAGTCAGCCTAATAAGTCATGTCTGGGCACCAAGTGTATTTTGATCAATAATTGCTATCAGCAATATCCAAAAAAACGGAATTTGAAGGTAAATGCGGGGAAGAGCAAGGTTATGGTTTTCGAAAGGGGTGAAGTCACAGAGTGTGAGGTGAAGCTGAACGGTCAGGCTATGGAGATCGTCAACTCTTTTAAGTATCTGAGTATCTAAGTATGTTGAGTAAAGATGGGACTATGGATGAAGAAGTGCGGGAGAGGGTACAACAGGGGAAGAGGGTTGTAGGAATGCTGAAAGCAGTAACAAGAAATAGGGTGGTCAGTATGGAAGTGAAGAAGTCCTTGCATGACAGTGTGGTAATCCCGACACTGACTTACGGAAGCGAAGCATGGACGTTGGTTGAGAGACTCAGACCAAGAGTGAGAACAGTGGAAATTAATTACTTAAGAAGTGCGTGCGGAGTTACATGGAGGGATAGACAGACTAATGAGGAAGTAAGAAGGAGGTGTGGTGTGGAGGTAGATGTGCTGGAAAGTGTGAAAAGGAATAACTTGAGATGGTTCGGCCATATGGAACGTATGGAAAGCGAGAGAATGACTAAGAGGGTGTACGAGAGCGAGGTGGAGGGACAGAGAGGGAGAGGTAGACCGAAAGAGAGGTGGAAGGATGGAGTGAGGAAGTATATGAACGAAGTCGGTGCTGGTTGGGGGGAGGGGCGTCGACTGACTGGGGACAGAGGTGCATGGGGGCGGTTTGTTCGTGGCCACCCCTTCGGGGATCACGGCATCAGGCAATAGATAGAATATCCAAAACTTGATTTATTCGTTTCGAGTGAGATATACAAATATGTTCCTACTCTTACCCACCCTATTCAACAGCTGACATACATTAATACAGCACAGAACGAGCCAAACGTAATGACAGCTGGGACATGACTTATTAAGCGCGATCGTACATTGTAACGGCTCAGATAGGGTTGCCTTTCAGTACAGTTACTTACATGGGCACGTGCTTAAATACGGAGACGATACAGCAGAGGACGTGTTGGTAGAACAAGCCTTCCTTCTTGGTCAGCTGCCCGGGGTTCTCCTTCAACCTCTCACCATCCTGCATCTCAAATTCTGCCGGAACCAAGGCAGGGGGTTAAGGGGAGATTTGTATTTGTTAGTATTTTTTGTAGTTTCCTCCTAAAGCCGGTATCATACGAGAGCTTTTATAGTCAACCTTCGATGATCAAAAATTTTCTGGCAACATTTCTGGAATATTTTACACCGGTTTCGAAAACTAGACTGATGATAGATAAATTTAGATGACAGAAATTTTATAAATGTTGATTTCATAAGCTGCCAGACCAGTGTTATGGATAAATGTTGAGGGAAAAAGCGCTCGTATGATACCGGCTTAAGACCTACATCAAACTTTTAAAAATACCCTCAAGACAAATTCGTAAATTTTTCCTAAAAAGGTAGCAATTGATATCTCAAGACAATGGAAATACTGTACTGTATATGAAACTAATATATTACTGTGTCATGTAAATACTGTACTGTATATGAAACTAATATATTACTGTCATGTAAATACTGTACTGTATATGAAACTAATATATTACTGTGTCATGTAAATACTGTACTGTATATGAAACTAATATATTACTGTGTCATGTAAATACTGTACTGTATATGAAACTAATATATTACTATGTCATGTAAATACTGTACTGTATATGAAACTAATATATTACTGTGTCATGTAAATTCCAAACCTTAATTAATGAAATTGTAAAACTTGCAAAATAAACAAACCAAAACTTGGACAAAGACAATATAAAGGCAAAAGAACTAATTAAATTCGCTATGTGGAAAAGACGCTTTAGCAAAATAAAATTATCAAATAAAAGAACACAATCCATACATAATCTACATAATAGCCAAGTAGTCATGATGAGAATATGGCAATTTACCCCCATCTGAAAATAAATAAACTGTAGTTACAGTTATAATAGCTGGGTAACACATAAAGCGATCAACAGTAACAGTACAGGTCTCCCTCGATTAACGATTGGGTTAAATTCCTGAAAACCCGATATTAAATAGAAAAATTGTATAGCGAACCCTTAAATGAATGGGGTAAATGGGGAAAATGGGGATGTGTTCTCGGACCTGTAAACACAAACAAAAACCAAACCACTACACCTACTTGGTAAGAGGAACTGGATGAGCTGGTGCAGTATGTGGTAGGTGTAGTAGGTGTGGGCAGTGGCTAGGGTCACCAAGAAGTTCTCTGCACAATTCGCCACCTCCGAGTTATTGTACCAAGGAATTTTCTGAAACATATATACAAAATATATAGAGAAAAAGGAAAGATGTGAGATTTGTGAAAGCATATAAAAAGGAAAGAAAGAACAACATACAAAATAAATCAAGATAAACGAAAGATAAATAATGTTGAGAGAATACAGTGTACGGTACATACATACTGTACGTAAATTTAAAGACTGAGCGCTTCACATGAAGTGCAAAAAGAAATACAGTATATATTTTGCACAGGTTCTAGCAGTTCATGGGTTAATTAGATAGTTATGTAGAGCAGATTAACCAGACCACTGAGCTCCATACGGAACTCTCATAGGTCTGGCCCGAAGGATTGGATCAGATTACTGAAAGGAGCTTAAGGCGACGCAAAAAACGGACGATAGGGGGGAAGGAAAATAACGGAGAATCGGATAAAATGTCAGGGTTAATACCGGTATATATCTACTCAGGCCCAATCCCCACTTTTCCCATTCTTATTTGATTTTATTTTTATTTTGGGGGTGGCCGACTCAAGACAGAGCAAGAACAGGGACAACACAATACACAACAGAAAACAATGACCACACAAAGACAAAATACAAATTCACACACCACACATATAGTTACAGAAAATAACCTATGTGTTGTATTTAGGCCTAACTAGAAAACCCCAAAACCCCAACTCACCAGAAACTCCAAGACCAGTTCATCTACACGTCGGTCTAACAGGTGGACGCACTCGGTCATCTCGGAGAGCCAGACCATCTGTTCCTTTGGGGACTCCTCTGCCATGCCCCGGAAGGTTACGACGAATGAGTTGTTATCGTCAGTGTCTCGGAACTTCAGGATCATGGCGTGGGCACGGTCGGGGGCATTGACGGTGAACAGGACTCGTTTCCTCGTCGCGGGGGACATTAGGCCTAATCCCGACTTCTTTAGAATAGGTGTGAGCGGCATGATCATCTGCAATAGGCTAGAGATAAATATAATTAATATACCGGTACTGTATATATATAGCCTACTCCATACTTGCATAGTGGTCCCTAGGCTATCTAATACTGTAATGAGATCAAGAACGCTACCGGTACCGTAATTAAAATGTGTGTAAAGTTGGTGGTGGTATAGATGGGTCACTGGGTGTGGTGCCTTCAAACAGTCTGCTGCACCAAATCAACAATCAGAACGAGGGGCAACGCGCTCCTCGGTGCCACTAAGAGTGTGACGAACTCAACCTTAGGTGACCTTAGGTAGGTGATCAGGATGTCAAACTGGAGCAATTTTGTCTGACGATTATAATCATTATGAGAAGGAACACAGGATAATTAACATGATAGAGCATTGTTTTTGCTATTTTATCACTTCCCAAGATGTAAATTGAACTAGGCCCTATAAACCATCATTTTAGCTATACTGTACAATAATCAAGACTAAATAATATGGATTCGACTTTCGTTTGACACCCTGGTAGTGATGGTGACAGTTCTGGTAGTGGTTATGCAGTGTTGTAGCCTAGCCTATTCCTTGTGCTTTTTTACAATTATTTTGTAACTGAAACATAAAAACATAAGACAATGGGAGTCTGCAGAAAGCCGATTAGCCCATAGCCTAGGCCTACAGTATAAATGATGGTTATTCGAATTGTGGACTTCCAAATTTCTGGGAAAATTCTTGGTCAGTCTAGCCTATATAGATGAAAAGTAATGGATTCAAATAATAAAAACTCTGGGAAAAGTAGTGTCATTAAAATCCAGTATTCCAGTTTTTCCTGAAGATGCTAGTAATTAGTTGGGCTTACCATTAACTAATTAGTAAAAAGTAAGGGGTAAGGGTTGTGTTAGCAGGTGTACTGACGCATCGCCTTGTTTACATAAACTGTACTTTCGCACTCGCAGGTACGTTCCACGGTTCTTATCGATTTTTTTTTTTTTTTTTTTTTTTACGAAAGTATCCCATGGCCAGCTGTTATACATAAACAGTACTGTATAGGCTATATGGAAGATTCTAGAGGGAAAAGTACCAAATGTATGAATACAAGAAAACATCCATCCATGAAGAGGGAGGCTCTGCTATGTGAAGGGTACAATACTAGAGGCACCAGCTGCACCACACAGTCAGTGAAAAGTTGAAAACTCTACTGCATAACACCTTCACATTCAGCGGAACTCAACTCTTCAACTGGGTAAAATTCAACCAATGGGTCCATTGCTGCGCTCCAAATCGATTTAAGCATTGATTCTGTTTTAATTCCCTAGTTTTCATTCATATTTAATGTTTTGTGATATTAAGAATTGGTGCAATTAACCCGGGAATGCCGAGAACACTCTTAAGAGGTTTTACCGGGTGACGGCGAGAAAGCTCTTAAGAGGTAAGGCCTAAACACATTTTTTTAAAAGGCCCCAGTGGCACTTAAAACATTTTTGTTTTCTCCCCTCCATACCTCATATCACTCCTCCACATCCCCCCCCCCCTTTCAATTATCACCTATTTTCCCTTATTCATTGGTATATTTTTGTGTAAACATCTCCAAACTGATCCTAGGCTGTGGTCATGTGCGTGTTACGTAAGGTAGAGACTGGGAGAGTGTGAGGGAGTACCGGTAGCTCAGTACTGTACTGCTTCAACCCTCGAGAGAAGAGGGTGTGAGGCCGGCTGGCTCACACTCGCCGTCGCCCAGTAAAACCTCTCAAGAGTGTTCTTGCCATTCCCGGGTTAATTGCACCAATTCTTAATATCACAAAACATGAAATATGAATGAAAACTAGGGAATTAAAACAGAATCAATGCTTAAATCGATTTGGAGCGCAGCAATAAGAACATAAGAAAATGGGAGTCTGCAAAAAGCCGATCGCTGTTAGCAATGGAGCCATTGCTTGAATTTTACCCAGTTGAAGAGTCGAGTTCCGCTGAATGTGAAGGTGTTATGCACTAGAGTTTTCACCGGCTGGCTCACGAGCCGTGGGTGCTTCGCATGTCTCACTCCCTAGGCTGGAACAAGACCTCACGGGCCTCACCGTGTTCTGCGGTAGAGTGTGCAGGCTCTCAGCCTATGCCTGAGAGGGAGTAGTTGGAATATAAAAAAAAAAATTGATCAATGAACCGCTCGCTAACAATTCGCGATTTTGACCATTCAAATTATATTCCCACTTGTTTTATTGTTGTTACAGGTTACTATCTTCATATTAAAGGTAAAATAGCCGCATATGAATAAATAATAACGATATTTATCGTAAAATGACGATTATAGGCAGGAATGGAGCTTAATATTGCCGCCCAGAACTGTGTTCACTAAACCCTGCGCGCGCGCGCCGGGTTAAGGGGTAGAATGTAGAGTTCAGGCGTACCGCCAGCCTTATTTACACTACGCGTAGTGGCGTCGGACCTTTGCCATCATGTTCCAGTCTATTTTGACTGTCTTTGGATACAATAATATGTTGAGGGGAGGGCTTTGCCCCCCCCTCACATATTGTCATCATCATATATATTGCCAGTAGGGGGCAAATAACCGAAAAAATCGCTGTCAAAATAGACGCTAACTTAACCACGGCGATCGACAAATGTAAACATGACGGCGGCAGGGGAGGTGTCGGACCTTTGCAATCATGTTCCCGTCTATTTTGAATGCCATTGGATACAATAATCTGTTGAAGGGCGGCAGCCCGGCCGGCAGGTGAGGTGATAACGCCGAAACGACAAGTAAGATGATGACAATATGGATAAATAGGCTTGAACCTAGGACTAAACAAAACTTGAGGTAATTATAGGGAATAGGCTAGGCTCGCACCCTATGTTTCATGTTTTTCCTCCAGATTTTGAGAAATGGGTGTATTCGTGGTCTTAGTTATAATTCCAATGTGGGATACACGATGGGACCAGGGTTGAGGGGGGGCAAAGCCCTCACCCTTCCATAAATTATTGAAATCGTCATAAGAACATAAGAAAATGGGAGTCTTCAGAAAGCCGATTGGCCTAAGCAAGGCAGATCCCTGTCCCACACAACCCCAATTCAATTACAAAGCCCAATTATAGGCTTCACACTCTAATACCCTGAGGATCATCTTACCAAAACGGTAAGAGATTAACATAAGAACATAAGAACATAAGAAAATGGGAGTCTGCAGAAAGCCGATTGGCCTAAGCAAGGCAGATCCCTGTCCCACACAACCCCAAATCAATTACAAAGCCCAATTATAGGCTCAACACTCTAATACCCTGAGGATCATCTTACCAAAACGGTTAGAGATTAACGCAGGATTATGGGGGTCTGCAGAGCGCTGATTGGCCCAACCCGGCTGATCCCCCTTTACACCCAACCCTTCTCGTCCATATGCTTATCCAATTTTATCTTAAAGCTCCCTACAGTTTTAGATCCCACTATAGCACTTGGTAGTCCATTCCACCCATCTACAACTCTGTTACCAAACCAATATTTGCCTATATCTTTTCTGAAACGAAATTTATCTAATTTGAAACCATTGGTACGAGTTCTTTCGCTATCACTGAGCTTTAGTACATTTGTCATGTCCCCTTTGTTAATCCCACTAACCCACTTGAACACCTCTATCATATCCCCTCTAACTCTGCGTCTCTCTAACGAATGTAAACCTAATTTCTTCAACCTTTCTTCATACGGAAGATTTCTAATATTATGGATCATTTTTGTCATTCTACGCTGTACTCTCTCCAATGAATCTATGTCCATTCTGTAATAAGGACACCAAAATTGGACAGCATAATCCATATGGGGTCTCACTAATGACAAGTAAAGTTTTAAGATAACATCAGCAGTTCTGTTACTCACACTCCTAGAGATGAACCCGAGAATCCTGTTTGCCTTATTACGAACGCCTATACACTGTTTTCTAGGCTTCAAATCATTGCTAACAAACACACCTAGATCTTTCTCGCAGTCTGAATTTTCTAATTCTAAATTAGCTAGTTTATATTTAACATTTGTTTGCATCTTCCCTATCTTTAATACCTTGCATTTGTCAATGTTAAACTTCATCTGCCAATTTACTGACCATTCATGTAAGGTATCTAGATCCCTTTGGAGGCACTCTATATCGCTATCTGAATCAATTGATCTCCCCATTTTAGTATCGTCTGCGAATTTACTTATCCTACTAGTTATACCTAAATCTAGGTCATTTATGTATATAAGAAACAACAGGGGACCTAATACCGATCCCTGGGGGACACCACTTTTGACTGCTCCCCACTCTGACTTGGTACCATTTATGCTGACTCTCTGTTTCCTACCAATTAGCCATGACCTAATACAAAGGTCAGGATTATGGGGGTCTGCAGAGCGCTGATTGACCCAACCCGGCTGATCCCCCTTCACACCCAACCCTTCTCGTCCATATGCTTATCCAATTTTATCTTAAAGCTCCCTACAGTTTTAGATCCCACTATAGCACTTGGTAGTCCATTCCACCCATCTACAACTCTGTTACCAAACCAATATTTGCCTATATCTTTTCTGAAATGAAATTTATCTAATTTGAAACCATTGGTACGAGTTCTTTCGCTATCACTGAGCTTTAGTACATTTGTCATGTCCCCTTTGTTAATCCCACTTGAACACCTCTATGGCTCTATCATATCCCCTCTAACTCTGCGTCTCTCTAACGAATGTAAACCTAATTTCTTCAACCTTTCTTGGGCGAATTTTGGCACACTGTTTGTATGGGGATGTTAATACGCTACAATATTCAAGCCGCGGTAGCACTAGAGATTTGAAGAGCGTTAGGCTATCATAGGTAGCCTACTTCACCGCGTACTTTGCGTGTTTTAAAAGTACGCAGAATCCAACCCTAGACGTTTCGCAGCCGCCACTTTGACCTGGTTATGTACTTTGAAACCCATATTTTCAGACATTAATACTACTTTCGGAGAAAAAAACCCAGCCTAGGCTAGCTAGAAGCATAGCGTAACAGTCGTGACCGAGAGAGTGTAAAGTTAGCCTCTTAAGATTGCTTGAATTTTACCGATTCAACATTGCTAGCCTAGCTACCAGGTGAAGCTGAGGCTGAGCTAGCCGTTCTGGGCACGAGAGCAGGGATAGGTCGAGAAACTTCCACAGCGGTTCTTGAAAGAAACGTACTTCAGAACTAGCCTAGGCTATAAATATTCAACATTAACATCATATACACCTCACACTGCCTTCTGAAACAACTATATCCATTACCTATGGCGCTATATCTGTGTAAAAGGTTCAATTAAAGGCCCCTCTCATGTACGGGACCAGCTGGGAGACAATGTAAACAACGTGGTGGAGGGAATATGGGGCGGTTGTATTCCGAATCCAAAAACTTGTAGTAGGGGAGGGGCCATGCACACAGCCGCTATACCTCTACATTCACGCGTTATCCCGATTCTATTTCGATGTATTTGTATTAAATATTATTGTATTAACTTACCAAATTAACCTAATCGAACCAAATTAATAATAACTAACCTAATATAACTTACATATTGACTTAAAGTAAGTTAAATCTATAGGTTAAAAGCATAGAGGCTACGGACATGCCCTCCCCGCCAGTCAGGATTGAAGTTTATTTCACCATATTACTAAACAAACTAAGAAATAATGCTTAATATGCTGACATTAATTGAATTGCAGCTGAATGTTTGTTGTATTTTGAAAGGTTTGTTAGGATATATCAAGACAAATTATTGTAATATATTTATGAACGACGTAGTTTCTGTTTGTAACAGAAAACTGTGACATCAAATTCTATATTTTAGGAGTAACTAAATTAAATATAAACATTAACCCTTTCACGCATTTATGACGCAGAGGTTGCCAGATTAGCAATAAGAAATAGAGTTATCTCACTCTTATATTAATAATAAATAATAATAATCTTCTGGTTACTTATATAGCGCCCGTCTCTCCTCCTTCGAGGATTCGCAAGCGCTTGGCTTTCTTTAGTCTACCAGAGACCATTACCCATCCCGCTTGCTCATGGGGAGATGGTAACCGCCGGCTGTATCCCAGAAAAACTTTTCAATCTGAGCGGGGATTGAACGCGAGACCTTCAAGGTGGGAATCAGGTACGCTATCAACTGAGCCAGCCGGACGGCTGGACGGCCTCTCCAAAATTAGATTTCTGCCCACAGCTAAGTCAAAGACAACTGCAGAGGTTAAAGTAACTAAACTAAAGGTTTCTAAATACCCCCGATGGTAACAAAGGCTTTAAAGTATCCCCAATAGACTCAAAATTGCGCCATATGTCGGAGAGGGTTAAAAAACCCTGTTGGATGTTAAGGTTATGTTGAATAAAGTATATCAAGCTAGACGTAATAGGAACCTAATTGACTGTTTTTGAGTTTCGGGAAGAAAGTTGGAGCCATCAATATAAAACAGAAATGCAATGATAATGTAGATTTCTGATGGACAAAAAATATTATTAATTTGGTTTTATGTAGGCTACTATGATTGTACTTTTAGCTTATATTCTGCTAAATACCAATGTCTACAGCTCCAACTTCCTTGTAGCCTGAAACTCGCAAGTGGTCAATTCAGCACGAAATTATGTAGGAACAAAGACAAACAAAGCTAGATCTTTACTTGGCTCAATGTTATTATTTCCCAAATCCATCATCAGATCTTTAACAATACAATATTATAATTTTAAAATTATCAAAGTAAGAACTATGCTAAATTGCTCGAGAAGTAACATGTCGATACTAAAGTTTGTTTTTCCAGCTGACGGTAAATTGCCATATTATCATCTTTATTGCCCAGCTATTACACATATAATGTAGTGAAATATATTGTTAATTATAAACAGTTAATCCCTTCAGCACATGACTTATATTTCGTCACTGTCTGGTTAGCCTTAGACGATTTTCTATAGCATATCCTCTACCTCTAGGACTGAAAAGGGGTAAATGCAACCTCAATAAACCCTTATATCATAGGTCCTTCTTAAACGGCATAAAATCGTCTAATTTTAGCCGGAATAAAACAGAAAAAGATGTCATCATGCTGAAGGGGTTAAATATAGCAGTTTCAAATAACCTATACTGTACTTCCAATATAAATTGATATATCAGTTACTATGGGATTAACCCTTTGAGTACCAACGACGTGTCTTATATTGTATTCTAGTTATATTTAGACGATATTATGCAGCTTGGGCCTGAGCATATAGATAGATAGATAGATAGATGCAGCTTAGGAAGGATCTGTGGTATTTAAAAAGGTTGGTTGAGATAATTTGCAGCCATATTATTGTTGGGGGCCTTCCTATGCTGAATAACATCGTCTAATAGTTGCAAGCGTAGGATAATAGGGACGTCCCTGGCACTGAATGGGTAAAATTTTCTGTCAACTGAAATAAAACAAATTATCAAACAATAATACCGCTTACTATTCAGACCCATCATGCTCCAAATCTACCGGAGGAAAATTTCAGGTTCAATAAGTTTCGTGGTCATAGTCATTGTAATATCTGCTTTTGAAAGAGTATTACATTATTTCTTTGCAATTATTTTATGCATTGTTAGCCTATGTATGTCTGTGTTTACAATAGTTATTCATTAATTTATTCACTTGTCCATTTCTACATTAATGTATGCAATCACAGCCCCTGCAGTTTCTCCTGACTCTGCTTGACACTCCTGACGGTGACACAGCGACGTTCCAGACTGATGGTGTGCTCCCGAGTGAGGATCTCCTTCAGGAAGTCCTCGTGAAGGCGGTGCAGCTCCTCCAGGGTGTCCTCGCTGGCCCTCAGACGATCCCGCAGAACCTGGATGCTCTGGGGCAGCTCCTCTAACTCGTCCTTCAGCCTGGGAACATTGGAATTAAGTTTGTGTTTACCATGAACATTTATTTACTCCTACTCTCTATCTCTCTCTCTCTCTCTCTCACTCTCTCTCTCTCTCTCTCTCTCCCATCACTTTATATTATGTTTCCAAGAGTCTCTGTGTGGATATATTAGGCCTACCATTAGGCTATGCATAAACATGTGTTGGAAAAATCTTGTAAGTAAAACATTTGAATTACCATTGACAGTAGCTATTTACATTCTACAGTAGGCCTACAGTCATACCTTTTTTTAACAGTGAGGACCCACCTGAAGTGCGGTTGGTCTAGGCAGCGGTCCGCCCCAGGCCTGAAGGAGCGGGTCCAGTGGCGACTCTGGGCCACCTGTAGAGGGGACTCCTTCGCCTGCAGCGCCGCCCTCAGCGACGCCAGGCTCATCTCCTCCTCACCGATCTCTTTTCGAAGCTGTCAGGAACACCTCTTCAGTATTAAAACACGTTTTTATACACTTTATTCATTAGACGATTTTGTGAAGCTTTGGAAGGCCTTAACATAATCCAATATATTTATTTCACTCGCAACACCAAACTCCTCCCAATGAAATTAATGAAAGCATTATGATCCTACCAGGATTTGAACTTGGGTTACCACATACAAATCTTAAACACTCTAACCATTACACCATCAAGACCTCAAATAAATACATCAAATAAACTTCCCATGAATCTCGAATACACTCCTGTCAAACCACCAAATAAAACTCCAATAAACTTCCAACGGATTTCCTCACCATAGCATCCTTCTCGATTAGTCTGGCCTTAGCCTCCTCCAGCTCCCCGAGGCGGGTGTTGAGAGCTACATCGGTAGCCTCCCCGGTGGCTTCTGTGTCCCTGGCCACGTCATTCAGCGCCTTGTGGGAAAAATGGCATCGCTGTTTAATAGGGGATCGAGATTTTCACTAATGGTCTTTATTTTTGTACTCCCTTTTCCCTCAAGTTTAGCCCCATTAGTTTTCAGATTTAAATACGTTCGCCCGATTAGTTTGTCGATTATATAACCTTTCGTCTCAATTCTATATCAATATCAAGACCTTTCGTGCCATTTAGGTGAAAACAATTTCCTGGCTAGCGAAAGCGAGCCTATAATTATTAGAAAAACTGGCCTTCGGGCGCGACATTTTTCTATTGAAATATGTACAAATTTATCTTGAAGGGGGGAGCCCCTGGCCGCAACCGCTATGCTTCTACATTCGCGCTGAATCACGATTCTATTTCGATGTATTTTTGCTTATTTTATTGCATTCTTACCAGTATTCTTACCAGCTCCACCTCAGCTTCAGTGGTGTTGAGGTGGGCGGTTCAGGATCGGGGCAGTAAGCCTTCGCTGGCTCATGTAGTGCCCCCCCACTTGCCTTATCAACGGATCAATCATTGCCTTGAAACCATTCACAGTCTTCACCATTACTGCCTCTCTTGGCAGATAAGGTTTGGTTAGGTTAGGTTAGCTTCGTTAGGCTAGCTAATGAAATACAATTAATTAAAATTACATCGATATATAAGCGTGATACGGCGCGATAGTGGAGGCATAGTGGCTGCTGCCATATGGCTCCTCTGTTGGGAGCTGGGTTTTTATACTTTAGTCAACCATTTAAATTACGTACTCTCTGAGGTGCGCTAATAGAAAACGGAATTTATGCACAAACTAATATACCAAGTTATTACTTTAACTGTGATGTTATACTTACTTATGCAAATTTTTTATGTTAGCTATAACCTATAAGGCATAGTATATATATATATGTATATATGTATTATATATATATATATATATATATATATATATATATATATATATATATATATATATATATATATATATATATATATATATATATATATATATATATATATATATATATATATATATATATATATATATATATATATATATATATATTTATATATATAGACTATATATATATATATACAGTATATATATATAACATCATAGATAACTCTCTTTTTATGCATGGATACCAATGGATTCAGGTGGTTATGGTGTACTTTTATGCCTATATGATGTTTGTGAACACCTTCTCCCTCATGCATAGCCCCATTAGTTTTTGAGATTATAAGATGGTCGACCTATTAGTTTGCCGATTTTCAGACCTTTCGCCTCATTTCTTTGTCAATAGAGACTTTTCGTGCCATTTCGGTGTCGTTTTTCTCCTGGTTAGCGACAGCAAACCTGTAATTTTGGAGGAATTGTCCTTAGGCCGGACTCTACCGAGTCTTGGGGAGGGTATTTGAAGGTTGATGGAGATCTAGGGAGGAAACTAAAACAATAATGTATATATGAAAAACAACTAATAAATAGCCCCTAAACTGTTAATGCTATATTGCCCCCCCCCCCCCCCCCCACCCACACACACACACACGAGCTGACCTGTACCGCTGCGGCCCTGAGCTGCATACCGGCCGTGATCTCCCTGCGACACATGACCAAGTGCTCCCTACTTCGCCTGCTCCAGGAGTCGGGGGCCGTCACACCCTCATGGAGCGCCGCCGACACCGCCTGGGAACGGACAAAATTATGGGGGAGGTAGTTGGCTTTTCTGGACCCCCTTCTCCCTTATGTTTAACCCTGTTAGTTTTGAGATTTTAAGACGTTCGCACCATTAGGTTGTCAATTTTAAGAACTTTCGTCCCATTTCTTTTTCAATATGAAAGCCCTTCGTGCCATATAGGTGTCAATTTTTTCCTGGCGAGCAATAGTGAACCTTTAATTTTATAGGAACTTGCCTTCGGCCGGGACATTTTTCTATAAAAAAATGTACACAATTATCTCGAAGGGGGATCTTGAGGATAATTTATTTAAATTAATGGAGGTCTAGGAGGAAACTAAAACAATAATAAATATATTAATCAATAAACAAATAAATATACCCAACCTCTTAACTTGCTCTTGTGACACCGGCTTTACAAACCTTGAACTGTGCCCTGAGTCTGTCGTTGACCAGCTTGGCAGCAGAGTGGTCCAACTGAAAGGCCTCCTGTTTGTCTGACCAATCGTGTTCCAGCAGGCGCTTTACCTCTAGCAGGCGGCTAATCTGGGCGTCCGTTTCCTTCAGCGTCTGAGTCAGGAGAGCTCGGTCGGTGCATAACGTCTCCGCCTCCTTTGTATAGAGAAGAAAGTTGTGCAATAGGTAAATAAAATAATTAACACTCAGAAAGAACAATCAATAACTCATGTTAATGTTCTTGTGACAGCCTACACTGTAAACTAAATCAAGGGTAAAAAAAGGTGTGGGTAAAGGTTTATAAAAGCATCGGGTATATTGATGGTGATATACATGTGTATTCATATATTAGATGGGTATATTATCACCGGCATACCCTAAATGGATAGAGTATTGTCAACCCTTTATTTACCATTATCACACCCATTATTATTAAGAGTGACCTGTGATTATAAGCATCCATCTATTATACTTGTGGGTAAAGGAGTTCTCGACCCACCTTCTCGAGAGCGTGAGTGACGGGGTCCCTAGTTCGATCAACATCCTGTCGGAACCTCCTGATGTGGGTGCACTCCGCCGCGTTCCTCTCCGGTAACTCCAGCGCAAAAAGTGACACCTGTTGAAAAGTTGGGTTAAGGGGAGATCTCCACTTGAGGGATTTTTTTCTTGACCCCTTTCACCCTCATGTTTACCCCCATTGCTTTTGAGATTATAAAACGTTCACCCCATTAGTTTAGCGATTTTAAGAACTTTCACCCCATATTAAGACCTTTCGTGCCATTCAGGTGTCGATTTTATCCTGGCGAGCGATAGCGAGCCTGTAATTTAAGAGGAATCGGCTTCGGCCAGGACATTTTTCTACCGAAAAATGTACAAATTTATCTTGAAAGGGACTCAAGGGGGTGTAATTTCAAGCTTGATGGAAGTTTAGGAAACACACTAAAAACCTCCCCTTAACCGTTTGCAGATCATGACGTGCTTTGACAGTTTATCCTGGTTATCAATAAACGATTGCATACAGCTTGGGAAAGATTTGTGGGAATTAAAAGCCGAAAAGGGTAAAGACTCACATTTAACCTTCTGACTTCCATATACCCTTCCTATTCTAAATAAAATCCTCTAATAATAGCCAGAATAAACTGCCAAAACGTGTCATAATCCTCAAGGGGTTAAGACAAAATATAAGATTGTTTAAATGGTATGCATATTCGTGTGTGTGTGTATCTGTATGTGTATGGAAAGGTAAACTTTACTGCTGGATTCATCTCTATTTACCAAATACAAAGGCCTGTGATTTTTTAAGACAGTAGACAGGATCAGGCCACATTCTTCAACTTCAAAGGGAAATTAGACAACAAAATAAATAAGTAAATAATACCTTCATATCCGCCAGCCTCACCTCTAGACGTGTTTTCATTCTATCCTGCAGCGCCAGTTCATCCAGAGTGTCCGAAATGGCTTGACGGAGATGGGACTGAAGTTCGAGGGTAGTATTAAGGCGGTGGTCCAGCCCCTTGGTCACAGAGTTCTCGGCAGTGTCCGTCCGCTCGGCTGTATAGTTCTCCGTTTGTCGGCTCTGGATCCGCAGTCTGAGGAATGGAAGAAATAGTTCAGATGGAATATAACTTGATGGATAAATATACTTAATAACATATTAGACTACATACTGTCTGACGATCCCAATAAGGAGGTAGAGAGTCAGAGCTTGGTTATCTTAGGCAGCATTATAGAAATGTAGGTAGCCTGACATATTAAAGAGATGCATATAACATAATGACCCGCCACTTGGGGGGATACAAAGAGTTACTAAAAACATTGCACCAATGCTGCCACACGCCTGCTTCCCCATAGGGTCTATGAATCATAATGACTAGTTTTTGTGGTGCTTTGGGGTTAACTATGCTCGATGCCTACCACAAGTATCCAGACCTACTCAGATGTATCCACACCCACGGTATTTGGAAGTCAATATACAGTATAGAGTACACCTTGTGACATCTCGCACTTGCAGCGAAAAAGCCCATATTCCTCTTCTTCACCCTGGTAAAACAGACTAAAGCCAGTATCGCACAAGAGTTTTTATAGTCAATATCCGATGGTCAACATTTTTCTGGCAACATTCTATAAATATTCTGCTCTGATATCGGGAATTAGACTGTTGGTAAACGAATTTAAGTGACAAAAATATTTCCAATGTTGACCTCATAAGCTGCCAGACCAGTGTTGAGGATAAATGTTGAGGTAAAAAGCGCTCGTGTGATACCGGCTTAAGACTCACCTGTCTGAGCGTTGGAGGAGTTCGTCAGCATCATGGTGGCGGTTCTGGTGGTGAAGGTGCCAGCGCAGGGGCGTGAACTCTGCCGCCCGGGCCTCCTGCAGGGTCTGCAGGGGAGAGGTGATACGCACCAGCCTCTCTCGTTCACCAGTCACGTTCACAGCGCTGGTGAGGAAGCGGTTATTTATCAACAGTTGCCTTCATATTTGCGAATAATTTTGTCCTAATCAATGTTACTAATGGTTTGAATGAAGGCATAAATGCCCAACGAGGTCATCTAAAATCCTCACCGAGGCTCATCAGGGTGAACTAAAATGGACAAGTAGGAACGGTAAGGATTTCGGATGGGTCTTCCGGCCTCTCGTACTCCATTTCTAGCCATCATTCACCTGATTTGGACAAAACATCCATAATTATGAATGACTCGATTAGTTCCTAAATTGACCAGTCCAGTTATCAATCAATCATTTTGTGTTCAATCCAACAACTAATCAATGAGAGTAATGGACCTGTATGGCCGATTGCCAGGTGCGACATCATAGGGCGCGGCATAAGGCACGAGACTGTTGAAGGTGACGGGGTCCCTGGGGGCGGCCACCTCTTGACGGTCACCGAGGGGGTCCTCCAGGCTGGCCCCCACCTCCTCCACGGTCTGGTAGGCATTGGTCGGGCCTTCCATCATGGTTCCTGAGGAATAGAGGAGCTTTAGTGGTTAATGAATAGCACACAGGACAACTCAACAGTTGACACAACTCTGAACTCAGTAAAAGGTAGCGGTCATAAACATGAAGTGGCCTCTAAGCATAGAGGGATGTACAGTAACTTCCCAATAATCATGTATATTATTAATTCACTGCAAGCATATTACCTTAAAACTATATGAGAGTTGTATTTATATTTTCTATATATAATCCCAAGCATATCATGTAATAGCATTGAGGAATTATTGTTATTATTGAAGAAGAGAAGAGTTTTCTGAATACTGAAACAGAGAGAAGAGTTATTTTTGGGAATAATGAAGTATGGAAGAATTGTGTTTAATGGTATTCCTGAAGAAGAGAGGAGTTTTGTGAATAATGAAGCAGGAAAGACATGTTATTTTGTATTCCTGAAGAAGATAATTAGGCCTATATAGATTTTTGGTATTTTCGGAGAAGAGAAGAATTTTGTTGTGGTTCCTGAAGAATATGCGAGTTTTAGTAGCTAACCCCTTGAGGATTATAACGTGTTATGGCAGTCTAGTTGGTTATTTTAGATGATTTTATTAATCTTAGGAAGGATCTTTGTGAGCTAGAGTGTCAATTGAGATAGTTTTTATCTTTTTTTATTCCCAAAGATCCTTTCTAAATTGCATATCATCGTCTAATGATAGCCAAATTAAACTGTCAAAATGCGTCATAATCCTCAAGGGGTTACTGGAGCAGAGAGGCTTTGTTTATGTGATTCCTAAACATGAGAACAATTATTGTGGTTTCGAAAGAAGAGAAGAGAAGAGAGGTGATTCCATTTAGCTGAGGATTAAAGGGAGATGGGTAATTTTTCTGGTCCCCCTTCTTCTTCATGCTTAGCCCCATTGGTTTTCAGCATTTATGACGTTCGGCTCATTAATTTGGCGATTTTAAGACCTTTCTTTGTCAATGTTAAGACTTTTCGTGTCATTTAGGTGTCGATTTTTTCTTGCGATCGATATCGAACTTGCAATTTAAGGGGACCTTTTTTAACGAATGACGTGCAAATATATCTTGAAGGAGGGTCTTAGGGGTGTTTTTTTTTAAAGCTTGATGGAAGTCTAGGGAGGAAACTATAAACATGATACACAAATATATAAATGAGCCAATAAATACGCCCATCCCCCCATAAAGTGATTTTCCGTTTTGTTTTAGTTTCTTTATTTCAATCTTACATTGAATAATATCGCCTAGCGGTAGGTGGCATAAGATAGACTATCATAGAAGGGTAACACTGATAAACTCACCTTCAAAGTATACAGAAACCAGTGAGAGTATTAAGGGGGGTCACCTGCTTTTTTTCTCTTTCTCTCCTTTTCTCTCTTTCTCTGGCTTGTATCCATTCGGCCCCATTCAGCCAACTGTTTTAAGTTGTTTATCCCCATGCAGGTGTCGATTTCTTCCTGGCGAGCGATAGCGAGCCAGCATTGTATGGAGAAATCCGGCTTCGCCGGAGTAATTTTCTATCGAAAAATGTACAAATTTAGCTAGCTCTCAAAACAAATATATATATATGTTGGCTCGCTACCGCTCACCAGGAAAACATTGACACCAGGATGCAGGTAAACGTTTTAAAACAGTAGGCTGAATGGGGCCGAATGGATACAACCCTAAGAGAGAGGGAAAGAAAGAGAACAAAAAGCGAGGTGGGGTCCCTGAAGTCATGTCACTACTTTACAGCAGTAAGCTCATATCATGGTAATAATAACCTCTATAATAAGCCACTGTCACACGAGCACTTTTTCCGTCAATTTTCTATGAGCAAGTTTTTTTCTGGTGATATTTAGGGACATGTTTGTATTGGAATCGGAAACTAGATCGAAGTTAGATAATGTTAGGTAGTTTAATTCTTATGGAACTTGTATTTTGAAGCTGCCAGACAACAATTGCCCTTAAAAATTGACGGAAAAATGGCTCGTGTGACAGTGCCATAACTCACTAACTACTTGAGTGATCGAGCTAATATTTTTACCATTTAGGAAGGATCATCCTGGAAATAGGTGCGGACATTTACAGCCAATTTACTGTAGTCCTTTTAGAGTTAAAATGTAAAACTTGCAAACTAAACAAACCAAAACTGGGAAAAAGACAATATAAAGGCAAAATAACTAATCAAAATCGCTATGTGGAAACAACGCTTACTAAAATATAAACTATGAAATAAAAGAACACAGCTCACGATGTCTGGCCTCCCTATAATGAATGAACTATAGTACCCTCCACGACTGTCACGGCCACACTGACTGACGCTTCTTGGGTTGTCATGGTTACGATCTGGAGTCAAGCGAGCGTCTGTGTTGCAACTTGAGCAGGAAACACACACACAAGGACAACAACAACATTGATTATATGATGAGTGTGGCTACTTTTGTCTATTATAGTATCCCCTGAGTAGTGAGCACGAAGTATATTCCCAAGCTGAATGAGTGAATGAGGAGAGAGAGAGAGAGAGAGAGAGAGAGAGAGAGAGAGAGAGAGAGAGAGAGAGAGAGAGAGAGAGAGAGAGGGAGATATGCATATTTGTTGGTGTTAATGGGGTCAAATTTATAATAAATTAAGAAAGGGGATCGTTGAAAGATTTGCTATGTACGATTATGTTTGTTGAAATAACTTTAAAAAGTTGACAGACTGAATACAAACACCATCTGAGGAGGAGCACTTTATTGACAACGTTTCGCAGACAGTTTTTTCAGGTTATCTGCGAAACGTTGTCAATAAAGTGCTCCTCCTCAAATGGTGTTTAAGACTAATTATGCTGGCGATTTTCCATTGTCGCAAAAAACTTGCACAGACAACATTAAGCCATTAAGTACCGGTGACGTCCATTTCATTATATTCTGGGCAACTATTAGACGATATTATTCAGCTTGGGAAAGATGTCTACCCATTAAAAGGCGTATACAGAATATCTGGACTTATTCCTTTAAGCTACCATTTATAACCTTCCTAAGCTTCATAAAATCATCTAATTGTAGGGGGTTAAGGGGAGATGGGTCGTTTTTCTGGTCCCCCCCTTCATCCGCATGTTTAGCCCCAATAGTTTGTCGATTTTAATACCTTTCGTCCCATTTCTACATCAATATCAAGACCTTTGGTGCCATTTAGGTGTAGACTTTTTCCTGGCGAGCGATAGCAAGAGAAACTGGAACACTTTTTATCGAAAAATGTAAAAAATTATCTTGAAGGGGGGGGGGGGGTGTCTAGGGAGTGTTATTTTAAGCTTGATACAAAGCTAGTGAGGAATCTAACACATAAATTAATATTGAACTAATTAGAACCCCACAATAACCACTGACCCTTTAAAGTCTCTCTCGATTAACCCCTTGAGGACAATAACCCTGTATTCTGGATAGCATTACACGATTTTATTCAGCTTTGGAAGGATGTCTGGTATTCAAAGGGGTACAGTCTTTCTCAATTATCCCATTAGGTATTTAGTTTGTTCCCTAGACCTCCATCAAGCTTAACATTACACCCCCTTGAGCCCCTTTCAATATAAATTTGTACATTTTTCGGCCGGGCTCCTAAATTACAGGCTCGCTATCGCTCACCAATAAAGACTCGAAACTTAGATAGGGGAGAAAGGTCATATAAACGCCAACCAATTGGGCGAACGTCTTTAAATCTCATAACTAATGGGGCCAAGCATGAAGGAAAAGGGGGCCAGAACAAATCTCAAATACTTCCCCTTAAGATGTGGCTGATGATCGACTGTTGAGGTTACGGGGAGATGGGGCGTTTTTCTGGTCCCCTTTCTCCCTCGTGTTAAGGCCCATTTATTGTTAGATTATAAGACGTTCGGCCCATTAGTTTGGCGATTTTAACACCTTTCGCCCCATTTCGTTGTCAATTTTAAGACTTTTCGTGCCATTTAGGTTTCGATTATTTTCTGGCGAGCGATAGCGAGCCTGAAATGTTCAGAGGAACCATCCTTCGGCCGGGACATTTTTCTACCGAAAAATTTACAAATTTATCTAGGGGTCTAGGGGGTGTTTTTCTAAGGTTGATGGAGGTCTAGCAAGAAAACTAAGAAATAAAGTAAATACATGAATTAATAGAAAAAAAAATTCCTTCTGCCCTTATGATGATCCTATGATATGTAGATGGTTCATTGCTATAGTATTTACCTGTTATATGTAGATGGTTCATTGCTATAGTATTTAGCTCTTATAATGTAGATGGTTCATTGCTATAGCATTTACCTCTTATAGTCCTTTAGGCAGCTTTGCCTTTTGTCTCTTTCATACACACTAGCCAATATATTATATGCTAAACTCCTTCTTTACCGGCCACGTCTTTTTAATTAATTCTAACTACTATTAGACGATTTTATTCAGTTTACAAAGGGCCTCCAGCAATACACAGGCCTTGAACTATCTCACTTAACCATTTTTACTACCACAGATCCTTCTTAAAGTACCAACAATCGTCTAAATATAGCCAGAAGAAACTTTAAAAGACGTCCTAAACTTCCATCAAGCTTGAAATTACACCCCCTTGAGTCCCTTTCAAGATAAATTTGTACATTTTTCGGTAGAAAAATGTCCCGGCCGAAGGCCGATTCCTCTTAAATTACAGGCTCGCTATCGCTCGCCAGGATAAAATTGACACCTGAATGGCACAAAAGGTCTTAATATGGGGTGAAAGTTCTTAAAATCGCTAAACTAATGGGGCAAACGTTTTATAATATCAAAAGCAATGGGGCTAAACATGAGGGAGAAAGGGGTACAGAAAAAAATCCCTCAAGTGGAGATCTCCCCTTAATAGTAGCCAGAATTAAGGGAAACAACGCGTATTGACTACTGAAAACGTTCATTGACTACTGAAAACGTTCATTGACTACTGAAAACGTTCATTGACTACTGAAAACGTTCATTGACTACTGAAAACGTTCATTGACTACTGAAAACGTTCATTGACTACTGAAAACGTTCATTGACTACTGAAAACGTTAATTGACTACTGAAAACGTTTATTGACTACTGAAAACGTTTATTGACTACTGAAAACGTTTATTGACTACTGAAAACGTTTATTGACTACTGAAAACGTTCATTGACTACTGAAAACGTTCATTGACTACTGAAAACGTTAATTGACTACTGAAAACGTTCATTGACTACTGAAAACGTTCATTGACTACTGAAAACGTTAATTGACTACTGAAAACGTTTATTGACTACTGAAAACGTTTATTGACTACTGAAAACGTTTATTGACTACTGAAAACGTTCATTGACTACTGAAAACGTTCATTGACTACTGAAAACGTTCATTGACTACTGAAAACGTTCATTGACTACTGAAAACGTTAATTGACTACTGAAAACGTTTATTGACTACTGAAAACGTTTATTGACTACTGAAAACGTTTATTGACTACTGAAAACGTTAATTGACTACTGAAAACGTTAATTCCCCATAGTACCGTCTAATATGGAGATTTGATTTATTATTCATATATTTATTTATATATATATATACAGGTATATATATATATATTTATATATTTTTTAATTTTCTCTCTAGAGACTCCATCAATCTTTAAGAAATACCCCCAAGACCCCCCTTCGAGATATTTTGTTATCGCCAAACTAATGGGGTGTACTGTACGTCTTAAAATATCAAAACAAATGGATGAGGGAGCAGGGGGCCCAGAACAGAAAAAAAAAAATTAAAGGGGCAAATACGATATCACTAAACCCTCTGAATAACATACTGTATAGGTCCTTCTTAAGTTAGATAAACTCGTCTACCCATCGTCTAACTCAGCCTAACAACACCAACCTAGGTTATATAAACAAAAGAGCATCTGTTATAAATACTGAATAAATACTGCATAGGTCCTTCTTAACCCAGGAACGGCAAAGGTCCTCAATTGAGTCTGTAGTGAGATTTTTTTTTTTTCACATAGGAAAAAAAAAAATCTCACTACAGACTCAATTGGTTTAAACTACATAAACTCGTCTAACAATCTTTAAATCACCCTAACAACACCAACCCAGGTTATATAAACAAAAGAGCATCTGTTATTGTTTATTTTGGAGGCAGGAGAAGTCAGCCGCCCTGTTTTGTGATCCCGTTGATGTCAGGAAGCATCAACAACAATCGTCCAGTGGTATATTAATATCTTCAGAACTGTCGTCTTCAAAGGATAAGAACCCAGACATCATTATAAGAACGTGGCTTCATTTAGGCTTCAAAGGCTTAATGTGTGATCTAGTATATTACAAATGATACACAAAAAAAGGTTCGTTCCAATCGTTATGTGTAGTAATTTGAACATATAAATCGATCATTATATATTTATGTGTACTGTTTTTGTAATACTTGAAAGCACAATGTTTGATTATTATAAATAATCGTGAGAACATGATTTCCTTTCTTAATACATTTATCATCTTCACTGTCATGATTGTAACGAAGACAGATTATAAGTGTAAACATAACTCATAGGCTTATTGATTGTTAACAAAGTAATATCAATATCTCAGTCATATTGTATTTACTTAACCCTTTGGCTGGGGCTATGTTTGGGCTATTTAGGGCATATTCAGGCACTCCTGAATGATAAATCAAGCATCTGCATTAAATGAAGTGTATTCTGCCGAAAACTAGGCGAAAATAGCTTCAAAATGACACCAGAACGGACCGTATACGTGGTCTGGTTCACCCGCAGTGATCCCAGTGAAACGCGGGAACCCCGCTATTATGTAACACTCGCTCGCTTGGCTACACTGATGAGAGAGACAGAGAGAGACTCGCCTGAGACACAGGCTAGCTCAGTGAGCCGCTCGGTGCTCTGAGGGTCGGAGGTGGGCCCCTCACGCTCCCACCCACTGACACTCAATTTTTACGTTTTTTACAGGCTTTTAAAGCCTGGAAATTGCTGTAACTTGCCAAAACATTCCAGAATGTCACCCGCAGCGAAAGGGTTAATAACCTTTTATAATACTGAGGTGGTGAAAGAAACAGTAGTCATGCATTAAAACTCCTTTTGTTAATACTCACAGAGCATATATAACTCCAAGAATTTCACATAAACATAAACAAGGTGGTGGCTGGAATCTTTTTAGCAGTATAGCTCTAAATGTTATTATTATAGGTATGATGATCTTTCTCGATCAAAACCACACACATATATGGACGGATTAGGTATGATTCGGATAGTATACAAGGTTTCTTCTTCATTCTGTACTATCACTATCATTTTAACTATTCCCCTGCTTGTGGAATAAGGTTAATTCCATTTGTAGATTGGATTTCTGGAGACTTTGAGAGTAACAGAAACATTATTTAGTGATCAATATTAAATTGATTTAACTATAATCGACGTGAGATCAAATATCACTCTTCCCCTCCATTCTTCCTTGTAGACTGAGTTACAGGAGGATAGATAATGAAAGCCTGTGACCTAAGTATATCTTCGAGCATGTTACATTCAAGATTGACGCGGGATCTACTGCCTCCTTTCCTGTATGTGGAATTACAGGAGCTTGGAGAGCGACAGAAAGTGGATAGGGTGTTTTCTTTCGCAGGTATACACATTCGGATCTAGTACTCCTCGCCCCCTTCCTCGTCTTCGGCGTCGGTGGAGTCCACACCAACCTCCTCGTAGTCCTTCTCAAGGGCGGCCAGGTCCTCACGTGCCTCTGAGAACTCGCCTTCCTCCATGCCCTCGCCGACATACCAGTGCACGAAGGCCCTCTTGGCATACATGAGGTCGAACTTGTGGTCCAGACGTGCCCAGGCCTCGGCGATGGCGGTGGTGTTGGAGAGCATGCACACGGCACGGGACACCTTGGCCAGATCGGCTCCCGGTACCACGGTGGGAGGCTGGTAGTTGATGCCCACCTGAGGGAGAGAGAGATGAGAGATAAGATACATGGATAAAAGCTAAGAGAAAACAGTGAGAGAGGAATGTTACTGGTGAAATTGATAGAGCGAAAGTGAAGGAGAGTGATGAGTTAATATTTTGAAATGTACCGTATAATACAAAGCATGTCACACCTTCGGAAATAAATAATATTCTAAATAATATAATAGCTAATCTACAATAGTACCTTACAATGAACTAGAGCTAAAATACAATATAATAAACCTTAATTAACAGTACTACAAATCAAGAACCAGCAATCAAACATCTTTCTAACGTACCTTAAAACCAGTCGGGCACCAATCGACGAACTGGATAGTCCTTTTAGTCTTGATGGAGGCGATGGCAGCGTTGACGTCTTTGGGTACCACGTCTCCGCGGTACAGCATACAGCAAGCCATATACTTCCCGTGGCGGGGGTCACACTTTACCATCTGTTAGGAAGAAGGGGGGAGGTGGGGTTGGTATGCATGTTAGTACAAAGGAATACAAAGGAAATCAAGCAACAACAAATCTTGCGACTCCTCGAGGTTACTTGTTCTCTACATTATTGCTGTTTCAAGTGCCCAACAGTTTCTCAGAGAGGATATGATAAAGTGTGAATTTAATTAGAGAGAGAGAGATGAAACAGGGGTTTATTGTACCATATTAGATAACACTGCAATAGTTGATGTCAGAAATAAGGCTTGGTATTGCCAAAATGAAGCTTGTGACATCATTGGGCATTACAGTGAGTAGTGACTATAATACAACACAGATCATGCCATGTACTTCTGGAGGCAAGGGTCACACTTCATTATTGGAATTTGGAACGCTTGTAATTATACTCATGAATTCTGTGAACAATTATTGAGTAATATATATTTTAGTTAGATATGAGTAAAAAAAATTCATAGTTGCTTTCTTCTAACGATTCATAAAGAACGTCCTGTTCAAATTAAACATAATTACAGGGCTAACTATAGTGATTTAATTTGTCACCTGGTTAGCGGGCTCAAAGCAGGCGTTGGTGATTTCTGCGACGGAGAGCTGCTCGTGGTAGGCCTTCTCTGCGGAGATGACGGGGGCGTAGGTGGCCAGGGGGAAGTGGATGCGGGGGTAGGGCACTAGGTTAGTTTGGAACTCTGTCAGGTCCACGTTTAGGGCACCGTCAAACCTATCGGAGAGGGATTGAAAAGAAGGATAAGTGATAATGAGGGATTGCAAAGAAGAATGAAGGATTGAAAAGGATACCCAAGGTCCTCGTACAGATATAGTACCTTTCTATATTATCTATGTATTTATTTCACAAGATATTTCCATAATGAAGCAGTGATAGAGAAAACAATCTGGCCAATACGCTGATTAAGTTTGGTGTAGGTGGGTTGTTCGATGTCCAAGTTACAGATGTCATAGAATTTAAACAACACTACCTCTTTATGCAAGTAAGTATCTACTACACTTTACATGAATAACCTAGGAGAAGCAATGATAGAGGAGACAATCTGGCCAATAAGTCGATTAAGGTTGGTGTATGTGATTTGCAAGATGTCGTAGAATGAAGACAGGGCTACATTTCCATATGAACTACGCATCTATCAAACTCCACATAACAAACCTAAGAGAAGCAGTGATGGAGGAGACAATCTGGCCAATAAGTAAATTAAGATTGGTGTATGTGGGTCACTAGATGTCCAAGATGTAGTAGAATAAGACATGACTACTTATCTATATTAACTATGTATCTATTAAACTCCACATGACAAACATAAGAGAAGCGGTGATGCAAAAGACAATCTGGCCAATAAGTCGATTATGGTTGGCGTATTGGAGTCGTTCAAGTCCAAGATGTCGTAGAATGAAGACAGGGCTACTTATCTTTATTAACTACGTATCTATTAAAATCCACATAACAAACCTAAGAGAAGCGGTGATGGAAGAGACGATCTGGCCAATGAGTCGATTAAGGTTGGTGTATGTGATTCGCTAGATTTCCTAAGATGTCATAGCATGAAGATAGGACTACTTATCTGTATTAACTATGTATCTATTAAACTTCACATGACAAACCTAAGAAAAGCGGTGATGGAAGAGACAATCTGGCCAATGAATAGATTAAGTTTGGTGTATGTGATTTTCAAGATGTCCAAGATGTCGTAGAATAAGACAGGATTACCTTTCTTCATTAAACTATGCATTTACAAAACTCTACCTGATATTACCTAAGAGAAGCGGTGATGGAAGAGACGATCTGGCCAATAAGTCGATTGAGATTGGTGTATGTGGGTCGTTCAATATCCAAGTTCCTCCTGCAGATGTCATATATGGCCTCGTTGTCGACCATGAAGGCACAGTCAGAGTGTTCCAGGGTAGTGTGGGTCGTCAGGATGGAGTTGTAGGGCTCCACTACTGCTGTTGAGACCTGTACGAGGGAGTTATTTGTTATTTTCGACCCTCTTCAAGCTACAAAATGCCTCCCAAACCCTCATTCAAACTAAAAGAGATCAGGATATTGTTTTATGGCTACGCTACTGCTGTTGAAACCTGCACGAGTATAATAAAATAACATTGGTCAAACTAAAGGGTGATTCATAGGACTCAAACATATCATATTAATGGAAGCATTGTTTTGTACAATTGTAAGCACCAATAATCTGTACTGTAGATGTATTATCTCACAAGCAGGCTTGGATGGTTTGGGCATGTAGAGAGGATGCATGAAATAAACTGGGTTAAAAGATGAAAGTCTGTGACCATGGAGGGAGCTGAACTAAGGCATAGACCTAGAAAGACATGTGATCAGACTATACGCTATGATCTCAAATTTAAAAATCTGACACGATCTCAAATTTAATAATCTGACACGTGAGGCAGCTCTGGAATGTCGCCATTAGGACATGAGACTGAAACTGTACCTTGTGTGAAACAATTGGTCTTTATATTTATGTATGTATGCATGTATAGCTACGTAATATTTCTTATAGCATATTAATCACAATCACATCCAGCTGCCAAAATCATAATCAATCCACCTGAGGCGCTGGGTAGATCGAGAACTCCAATTTGCTCTTCTTGCCGTAGTCCACACTAAGCCTCTCCATCAACAGTGATGTGAACCCCGAGCCCGTGCCCCCACCGAAGGAATGGAAGATGAGGAAGCCCTGAAGCCCCGTGCACTGATCCGCTAGCTTCCTGATCCGATCCAGCACTGAGGGAAAATATCGTTCAATTATCGTACATAATTCCATTTTGACATAATTTACTCTCCAACCTTGAGAAATATATTTTTGTTTTGTTCCATTTTATGATTATTACAAACAATTACGGCAGAATGCTTGTTGAGTAATTATTTAGAATGTTATCACTATAAAAGATGCTTGCTATCCACGAATTGCTATAAAGAAAAAGACGTCCATGATTGAGCCGGATTTTGCAATAATTAAAATGAGAGATATAACTGAAGAAAAAGCTAACCCAAATCGATGATATCCCCTCCGATAATGAGCTTTGCAATAGCTTAAATGAGAGAGATGAATGAATTCAAACTAAAACTAAATAGAACTAACCCAAGTCGACGATTTCCTTTCCGATAGTGTAGTGTCCGCGAGCATAGTTGTTAGCAGCGTCTTCCTTGCCTGTGATCAGCTGTTCGGGGTGGAACAACTGGCGGTAGGTCCCTGTTCGTACTTCGTCTGTGTGGTGGAGAGATAGAAAAGTATTGGTGAAGTCTGCGGTAGGGCTTATTGGAAGTTTGGACTACACTCTAGCTTACGTGTTCAAATTAGCACACATTGATGATAAAACACTTATTAGGTCTATAATTTTTGTTACAATTAAGCGTTCATTTTTTACAGTGTATCAATGTTTATCAATGTCAAAGATCTCTGACTCTTAACTCACCAACCACTGTAGGCTAAAGATCCACAAATACAGCTCTGGAGACATGATTGCCTATATCACTGTACCTATCTGTCTACATGTCTCTTTCTGTCTATTTATGTGTCTTCCTATCTCTGTCTCTCAACTCACCAACCACCGTAGGCTCCAGATCCACAAACACGGCTCTGGGGACATGCTTGCCGGCGCCCGTTTCGCTGAAGAAGGTGTTGAAGGAGTCGTCGCCGCCGCCGATGGTCTTGTCTGAGGGCATGGATCCATCGGGCTGGATGCCGTGTTCCAGGCAGTACAGTTCCCAGCAGGCGTTGCCGATCTGCACGCCCGCCTGACCGATGTGGACACTGATGCACTCACGCTGAAGGAGGCGCAGAAGGTAGGAAGGATAGTTAATAATTGAATACGTATACATATAGATATATAGGAAAAAGAGACAAGCAAAGAAGGAGGGTAGAAAAGTTAACCCATTCATGATAAGAGGACGTATTCTTTCAATTTACCAGAGTCACTCAGACAGAGGCGACAAAGGAGGGAAGAAGAGTTTACAATTGAATACATACACACACAGATCTAGAGGGAGAACACAATATTATGTTTCGTAGCCCGAATGTCTCGACTCAAGGAGGGGGACAATGAATAGAACGATGAGTATAGGTGTTCTCAGAGGTTAGAATGAAGTACTGAATTTAAGAAGGAAATACAAGAGTAAAAGCATACAAGATTATAAGGCAGGGGGAGGAAAGACTGTTGATATAAAGAGTTCTCACAATGCAAAGTGAAGAAAAGGGTTCCAGAAGAAAAGTGGAGAAAGGGAGAAGCAATAGAAGAGTACCAAATGACGAAAATAACCCTGAATGAATAATTATAGACACATTACTGAGTCCCTACTGGCGTGTGTAATTATGCAGTACCAAAATGATAACAATACTTGATGACAGTGCAGATAAAGACGGCTGATAACACTGACCGTATCTTATTATGATTACTGTGAACGTGACATGAGAGTATTTATAAGGAATACATGTTTCTAATGATAGCGTACAGTAAGTAGCCATTTATAGTTAACTCATTCTGTGCCGGCGACGTTTTTTTTTTATATATTCTAGCTATATTACGACGATGTTATGCGGTTTAAAAAGGGCCTCCAGCAACTAACAGGCTTCGAACTATCTCACTTAAGCCATTTTTACACCACAGATACTTCTTAAACTGCACACAATCGTTTAAATATAGCAAAAATAAAGTGAAAAAGACGTCGCTGGCACAGAAGGGGTTAAAACTAATTGTAGGAAGTGTTTCCATTGTTTACTTATTGTGATTACATATTTTTTTAATATAGAGAAGGGAGGCAGGATTTTTTGTTAGTTAATTAAAACAAAAGTCCATGTGCCTAATGGCATCCTCCATTCATTAAGAGTCTGTAACGATTGAATTTAAAGTACTGTGGATTAAAGATTGGTGGAAAATTCACTCTGAGGTAGCGAGTTCCAGAAAGAGATGGTTCGGGGAAAAAATAAGTATTGGAATATAGAAGTTCTGTATTGTGGAGGAGAAATGGTTAAATTATGGACGTTATCAGCTGCCCTTGTACCTCTGGGAAAGATGTGAAGAGGTGACACAATTAAGACAAGTTCATCTGACCATTTACCATAAAAGTATCTATAAAATCACGTAAGAGACGCAACATCTCTTCGTATGTATAAGGGAGGACATACGAATTTGATTAAAGGGTTCTTGCTCTATTTTGAATCTTATCCAATTGCCTTAAAGCCACCTCTACTCAACCACTCCATAAAGGCGAGCAATATTCCATATGAGAACGCACATGGATTTCATATATTACGGTTAACTGCTCGTCAGTGAAAAGTTCACGAGCTCTGTAAAGAAGTCCTTGTTTCTTTGAGGCAATTTGTTTAGCAAATATCTGATATTAGACGTGCTTCATTAACTCTTCTCTGGGTGTTTATAGTATTTGGATCGAGTCCTGTAATTGTATATTATATTGAATACATTTGTTCATTACCATGTAACAAGCCATTTATAGCAATTACTAAGTGTTTTCAATGAATATTCATTATGAATATGTGTTTCTATTATTTCCACTTTAGCTGATAGTAGAGTGTGTCTTCATTGAATATGTATACAGAACACAAGCTAGTGTAGGATGATATGCGAGGCATAATTATATAATTAAGTACTAAGGGGCTTGTAGATAACAAATATATGGAGAAGTGATAGCAAGGAAAGTATTCATGGAAAGACAGATAGACAGACAGACCGATACCGATATATATATATATATATATATATATATATATATATATATATATATACATACATACTATATATATATATATATATATATATATATATATATATATATATATATATATATATATATATATATTATATATATATATATATATATATATATATATATATATATATATATATAGAGAGAGAGAGAGAGAGAGAGTATACGTGTGTGTGAGAGCTATAATCGTAGTTCAGACACCATTGAACCAACCTTCCTCCCCCAAGGTTAATCCAGCTACCCGAGGTGAGAGTAATTTATTGATGTTTGTGTGTGTGTGTGTGTTTGAGAGAGAGAGTGTGTTCGTGTGTGTCTCTTCCCCTCCCTCCCCCTCTCTCTCTCTCTCTCTCACACACACACACTCTCTCTCTCTCTCACACACACTCTCTCTCTCACACACACTCTCTCTCTCTCTCTCACACACTCTCTCTCTCTCTCTCTGTAGGTATGAATAACTATTGATGTACACTGCGGCATCAAGGGGGGGGGGGGGGGGACCAAGCTAGCAGTAAGGAACCAGGCTTAACACTATACCTCATCCCAACTTATGAGGGATTCTTGTGCTCTCTCTCCCTTTCTCTCTCTGCATGTATGTGTGTGTGTTTTTTTTTCTTTCATTTGCCTGCTATTTTAATTCAATATAAACAATGACTTCTTGGACTTCTATTTAAGGTACATTTGTACATTTTTCAGTTGAAAAGTGTCCTGGCCAAAGGCCGATTTCTCTTTATTTGCAGGGTCGCCATCGCTCACCAAGAAAACATCAACACCTGAATGGGACGAACTGTCTTTAAATCGCCAAACTAATGGAACGAAGGACCGTAAAATCGCCAAACTAATGATGCGAAAATCGATAGGAGTTAACTTTGTAAACAAAGCTAATGCCAGTTGATTGTGTAAATGATTTTCAATCCAATGATAAACAATGTTATATGTCAATTATGTAATGAAGTGGCCTATACCATGTTCCAAATAGATAGTCCAGAAATCGTGAACTACCTCTGTAACTTACATAGGGCTAAACAAAATGGACTGTAAATTTCCACACCTATTCCCAGGCTGACACTTCCCAAATTGTAGAAATATTACTTCGATTACTCTAGTCATTTGTGAGTTATAGAGGTTTATGTTCAAGAGTTTTGGCCTACTTATTTGGAACAAGGCGTAGTACCTGACTTTGTGCGATTTCGAGAAAAGCTGAGCTCCGCCAAAAACCGAATTAAAAATCAGGAAGCATGATAAAAATTCCCGTACCGGCATTGAGCACGTGAAACCGGCTTGCAACGTGAGTCCCAACCCCAAGCCGTTACCATGGTAACCAGACTGTAAACAAACCCTCCTGGAGTCACACTCCTTCCTCCCTCCTCCCCTCCTCTGTCCTGGCTGAGTCATGCACCGTGCCTGTCTGTCTGTCTGTCTGTCTAGATAGATAGATAGATAGATAGATAGATAGATAGATATAGATAGATAGATAGATAGATAAAAGACATATTGATGGGTTGGCAGATAGACAGGTTTATTGATTAGACAGACAAACATACAAGAGGATAAGCGGGCAAGTAAATAGACAGACAGTCAGACAGAGAGATAAGAGAGAGAGAGAGAGAGAGAGAGAGAGAGAGAGAGAGAGAGAGAGAGAGAGAGAGAATTAACACTCTGATTAATGGACTCATAATTACCACATATGTTCTGTTCCTCTCCGTGATCTTATACAGGGAAATATAATGAACATGTGTTCATTGTGCAGTGGTTAACTCATCTGATTAATCAACTGATATTGATAGTGATGTCTCAGCACCAAGTATATCCCGATCAATAATTGGTATCAGCAATGTCTAAAACTTGATTCATTCGTTTCGAGTGAGACATAAAAGCATGTTCCTACACTTACTCACCCTATTCAACATCTGACAGACATTAATACAGCACAGAGAGAGCCAAACGTAATGACAACTGATACATGAATTATTAGCGCCAATGGTGTACTTATTAATTACACTGATTTCAATATCTTAACAAAAACGAAGAAGGGAACTAAAGTAAAATATAAGTCCAAGGTAAGAGCAACCCTAGTTTCACAATATCAATAATAATGTGTCTTATAAATATCTTCGTTAGGCTAGGTATGCAGTTTTCAGACATATAAGTTTTGAATATGACTGTCATGTGGATTAACCTATATATTTCATATAATAGGTCAATTTTCTGAGTAGATGGTCAATGAATGAGATAGAATGAGTGAAATACAGTTTTTAAAAAGAGTTAAAATGTATGGAAATTAATGAGTGAGATAGAATGAGTGAGATAGAATATATAGGAGCTAAAGGGAGTTAGAATGAGTGAGATAGAATATATAGGAGCTAAAGGGAGTTAGAGTGAGTGAGATAGAGTGAGTGAGATACAGTATAGAGAATGAGTTAAGAGTTAATAAACATTAGAGTGAATGAAATACAGAATATAGGAGATAAAGTGAGTTAGAGTGAGCTAGATTGAGTGAGCTAGAAAGAGTGAGCTAGAGTGAGTGACATAAAGTGAGTGAGTGACATAAAGTGAGTGAGTTAGAATGAGTGTGAGGGTGTCATGCTATCACCCTGGAGTCACGTTTTTCTTACCCTTCGTCACGCTAGCATGCTTACTGTGTGTGTGTGTGTGTGTGTGTGTGTGTGTGTGTGTGTGTGTGTGTGTGTGTGTGTGTGTGTGTGTGTGTTGTTTTTAATCATACATGTAGTTTTATGTACGCTTTGCATGTGGGCTTGGAATGTGTGATTTGCATTGTGTCTGTATGTAGGTGCATGTATGTGTGTGTGTGCCCTTATTACCAAAAAGATATAAACAAGCTAGAACGAGTTCAACGTAGAGTTACCAAAATGATACCTAGCCTAAAGAACAAACCATACGAAGAGCGTCTTAGAGAATTAAATCTATTTCCTTTAACCCAGCGCAGATTAAGAGGCGACTTAATTCAAGTGTTCAAAATCATCAAAGGCATCGACAATATGAACTGTAGTAAGTACTTCACTATCGACCAATCTAATTACACGCGGGGAAACGGTTGCAAATTATTGGTAAATCTTTAACTCGCACGAATCTAAGAATTTCTTCTTCAATCGAGTTGTCAACTTGTGGAATGGGCTTCCCCGAGACGTTATAGACTGCAGCACCGTTGATTCATTTAAATTCCGCCTAGACAAATATCTCGCATCAAACCCGCGACTGACTGCGTTTGTAAATGAATAACTTTATCCTCCCCTCAGTTACTAACCCATATGTCCCCTACTAACTTCCTAGTCCTGCCACGTTAGTGGCAGGGCAGTAGTTCCCTTTCCAATGTTCCCTTACCCACTCTAAACCACTGTTTGGACACTTGATCCTCAGTGTTTTGGAGGACAAGCAACCTAGAAGGGTCACTAGACCTGTTGTTGCTTGATTTCCTTTGTACTCCCTTTGTACTCCTTTGTGTGTGTGTGTGTGTGTGTGTGTTTGTATGTGCGAATATGTATGCGAGTGTATGTGTGTGTGTGTTAGTGTACTTGCTTGTGTGTGTGTGTGTTTGCTTGTGTGTGTGTGTGTGTGTGTGTGCGCGTGTATCTCTCTGTGTGTGTATGTGTGTATGTAGGAGCTAGCCTTAAAAGGATCAATGCTAGTAGGACATTATTTAGGTTTATACCCCCAACCCACCCTCCCCCCTTCCTTCTTTCACCGCATTGCCCCCTCCCCCCCTCCACTACCCCCTCTTTTTACCGCATTATACCCCCCCTCCCACCCCGTCTCTAATTTTCTATCTTCCACTGTTTTTATATACCTCTGATCTCTCTCTCTCTCTCTCTCTCTCTCTCTCTCTCTCTCTCTCTCTCTCTCTCTCTCTCTCTCTCTCCTCTTACATTATCTCCTCAGGATGGACCGCAAGGTGTTTGAGATACTAACTATTCTTTGTAACGCATTTTAGGATTCTCAATAACTTCTGCCCTACCCTTCTTAACCCCTTCAGGATAGTGACGCGCTTGAACAGTATATTCTGGCTATCATTAGACAATTTTATTTAGTTTTGGAAGGACCTATGGGCATCAGTGTTAATATGTAACCCTTTGGATAACAGGATCATTTATTTCTAGGTAAGCTATAAGATTGGGAAAGGTGTAATAACCCTAATTTAAATATATATATATATATATATATATATATATATATATATATATATATATATATATATATATATATATATATATATATATATATATATATATATATATATACAGTATACTGTATATATAAAATATACATCTCCTTGCCCTCAATTGCCACCTCCTCTCTCTCCCCCCCCCCCCCCCCCTCCCCATGTCTCTCCACCACAATACACCCTCTCCAAACCATTTATTGACCCCTCCCCTCCCCGCTACACACACACACACACACACTCACTCAACCCCCCACCACCCTCCACACACACACACACACACATCCACACCCTCTCCCACACCCAAACAACACCCCCCCCCCCCCCCCCCTCTCCCACACACACACACCCTAACCCTCCCCCCCCCCCCCCCCCACACCCACGCCCACACCACACCCACCCTGAGTCTGTAACGATTGGCAAGCGTGTGCAAAGTATATACATTATACCCTAATAGTGTCTATATACTTTGAGCGTGTGTATCTGTCAATTACCTGGCCCAAAGTTCGATCCCGTGACATGTAGTCCAGCCAGCGCCAATGGACTTAAGGGGAGGTGGGTCGTTTTTCTGGTCCCCCTTCTGCCTCATGTTTAGCCCCATTAGTTTTCAGATTTTAATACATTCGGCCCATTAGTTTGGCGATTATAAGACCTTTCGTCCCATTTCTTTGTCAATATTAAGACTTTTCGTGTCATTTAGGTGTCGATTTTTTTCCCAGGCGAGCGATAGCAAGCCTGTAATTAAAGAGGAACCGGCCTTCGGCCAGGACACTTCTCTATACAAAAAAAATGTACAAAATTGTCTTCAAGAAGGGTCTTGGGCGGGTGTTTACATAAGCCTGATGGAGGTATACTGAGGAAACTAAAACAACAGTGAAAAGACATATTATAAACGAGCCAATAAATACGCTCAACCCCCCTTACCTGACCAACCCTACCATACCTTGCCTTTGGTCCGGCGGTAGTAACCCTTTCCGTACCGGCGACGCATTTTGTATTTGGTTCTAGCTATATTTAGACGATTATGAAGGATCAGTGGTAGTAAAAAGGGGTAAGTGAGGTAGTTCGGAGCCTTTTAATTGCTGTAGGCCATTTTTAACTTAATATAATCGTCTAGTAGTAGCCACAATAAAATGAAAAAGACGTCGCCGGTACAGGAGTTAACCCTATCTGGCACGATGCGAGTCTTTGTTTTATAATTTGTGTTTCAGGCCATTACTTTAGAGATCATAAGACGATTCACCTAATTTACTTGGCGAATATAGGAACTCCTGTTTCATTTGCCTGACTTCCCCCACTGTTTCTATTTGTGCCTCACCTACACAGAGAGTAATCCAGCCAACTCTCACAAATACCTCCTCCTCCTCCTGTTCATTTCACTACATTTAACAAACACACTACACTTCTTTCCATGTTTAGCATAATTAGTTTTGAGATTTTAAGACGTTCGCACCGTTAGTTTGGCGATTATGAGACCTTTCGCCTAATTTCTTTGTCAATATTAAGACCTTTTCTGCCATTTAGATGTCGATTTTATCCAGGCGAGCGATAGCGACCCTGTAATTTTTAGAAGGAACCAGCCTTCGGCCAGGAAATTTTTCTACCGAAAAATTTACACATTTATCTTGAAAGGGGGTCTAGGGTGGGTGTGTGTTTTTTTTTTTTTAAAGCTTGATGGAGGTCTAGCGAGGAATCTCAAAACTATATTAATAAATAAATATATAGACCACCAAACAAGCACTACCCCCTCAATGTCCTTGATTTATGTTTACAGAATTGACTCCAACGGAAGAATAGTGACACTTTATGTATCTTAAGGGGAGGCAGACCGTTTGTTTGGTCTATTAATTCATGTATTCATATATTTTTTTAGTTTCCTCCCTAGACCTCCATCAAGCTTAGAAAAACACCCTCTAGACCCCACTTCAAGATAAATTTGTACATTTTTCGGTAGAAAAATGTCCCGACCAAAGGCCGGTTCCTCTTAAAATTGCAGACTCGCTATCGCTCGCCAGGAAATAATTGACACCTAAATGGCTCGCCAGGAAATAATTGACACCTAAATGGCACGCAAGGTCTTAAAATTGACAACGAAATGGGGCGAAAGGTGTTAAAATCGCCAAACTATTGGGCCGAACGTCTTATAATCTCAAAACTAGTGGGGCTAAACATTAGGGAGAAGGGGGTCCAGAAAAATGGTCTTCCTCCCCTTAACCCTTTTGAGGATATGGTGGCGCGTTATAGCAGCTTAGTTTGGCTATCATTAGACGATTTAATACAGCTTAGGAAGGATCTGTGGGAATTGAAAGGGTACAGACTATCTCAATCAACCCTCTGACATCCATATGCCTTTTCTAAGCTGAATATAATAATCTAACAATAGCCAGAAAACAGGAACAAAATTGCGTAATTGATGCGCAGAAGGTTAAGGACCGTTTTTGTTTAGCCCCATTTTTTCAAAATATATAATTATGTTCGGCCCATTAGTTTGGCGATTTTAATACCTTTCGCCCATTTATTTGTCACTATTATGACTTTTCGTGGCATTCAGGTGTCGATTGTTTCCTGGCGAGCTATAGCGAGTCTGTAATTTAAAAGCAACCGGCTTTTGGCCAGCACATTCTTCTATCGAAATATTTACACATTTATCTTGAAGGAGGGTCTTGTGCAGATGGTATTTTCTAAGCCTGATGGAGGTCTAGGGAGGAAACAAATAAAATAATGAAAATATACATACATGAACAAATAAATACGCCCATTCCCGCTTAAAATAGGATGCTGACACAAATATGATCTCGGACCAAACAGTCTAGGAGAAGGACTCACCATTTTCGCGGCAGGAGCTTCACAATGTGCGACGATGAAACACGAGTGAGGTTGCTAGCCCGGGCGGCCACGGTCCCCGGTATATATATGGGGGAGCGGCGAGGGGGGCAGAGAGGGGGGCGGTGGGGGACAGTGAGGAAGGGGGGTAGGGGGGTAGGGGAGGAGGTGTTACGTGTTTTTTTGGGTTGAGGAGGGGCAGGTTGAGGTTGAAATTTGGGTAGTGAAGGGTAGAGGTGGTGGTGGTGGGGGGTGGGGACAGTGATTGGGGGGGGGGGGGGGGGGGGGGCAGTGAGGGAGGCGGTGAAGGGGTGGTAAGGTGAGGGAGCGTGAGAGGGTAGGGGAAGGGGAAGTGAGGTTGAAATTTGGGTTGTGGGGGTGAGGTAGTGAGGGGGGATGGGGTTGTGTGGGTAGGGGAGGAGGTGTAACGTGGGATTTTGGGTTGAGGGGGTAGGGGAAGCGGAAGTGAGGTTGAAATTTGGGGCCGAGGGGGTAGTGAGGGGGGAGTGAAAGGGTAGAGGATGAGTTGTTACGTGGGGCTTTGGGTTGAGAGGGTGAGGAGGGGTAGTGAGGTTAAAATATGGGTTGGGTGACAGGAAGGTGAGGAGGGGGGGGGGGAGTAAACTAGAAATTTGGGGGTGGTAGGGTAGGGGGAGGCGTGAGGGGGTAGGGAAGGGGAAGTGAGGTTGAAATTTGGGTTGGGTGACAGGAATGTGGGGGGGGGGGGGTAAGCTAGACATTTGGGGGTGGTAGGGTAGGGGGAGAGGTGTGAATGGGTAGAGGAAGGGGAAGTGAAGTTGAAATGTAGGTTGGGTAATGGGAAGGGGTGGGGGAGTGAGGTTAAAAATGAAGCTAAAGGGAGGTGTGGGGGCTGTGGAAGAGGGGGGGGAGGGGGGACAGGTAATACGAGGGGAGACAGGAAGGGGTGGGGTGGGTTAGGGAGCGAGAGGAGGGGATCCCGAGGGGTGACAAGAATAGGTGGGTGGTGGGGGTGGAGCGGGCTATGAGGGGAGACAGGAAGGGGTGGAGGGAGGGGGGGGGCTACGAGGGGAGACATGAAGGGGTGAAGACAGGTGAGGGGGGGCTACGAGGGGAGACAGGAATGGGGGGGGGGAAGGACAGGTGAAGGGGGGTGGAGGGAGAGGGGGGGATAAGAGGGGAGACAGGAAGGGAGGCGGGGGGCGAGCACAGGTGAAGGGGGATTGGGGGGGGGGGAGGTGCTACGAAGGGAGACAAGAAAAAGGAGGGGGGGGGGGGGCGCTTGTCACGAATCCAGTTGTTGCTTGGAATCGCCAGACCCCTGTCCTACCGATGTCCCTCCCACCCCCACCACGCCCAAACCCACTGACCAATGGCAGTACACCTGTCTCACCCCCACAACCAGGCACCGAATTACCCCCCCCCCCCACACACACATACACACACGCACACACACACATATCTCGCCCTCCGTTTATATATTGATCAACAAATACTTTCCCAGCTTATTCTCGGCTGTCATTCGTTGCCCTGATCCTTTGAATAATTGTGTTGCGTTTCGGCATTAAATTTGCAGGAATCGGGGTACTTCTGGGCCCCCTTCTTCCTCATGAATAGCCCCGTTAGTTTTGAAATTTTATAACATTCACCTCATTAATTTGGCGATTTTCAGACCTTTCGTGCCATTTAGGTGTCGATTTTTCCTGGCGAACGTTAGCAAGCCTGCAATTTAGGAGGAACTGGCCTATGGCCTGAGCAGTTTTCTACCGGTAAATGTACACACTGAACAAGAAGAAGGGGAGGGGGGGGGGGGGTCGTCTTGGGGGCATGTTTTATCTACTCGATGGAGGTCTAGCGAGGAAACTCTAAAGAATAAGGAATAAATAAATATATAGATACAAATCTCTTAATTCCCATAATTTCGACAATGTCAACCTGACCCATCCTATTCCATGTCTCACACTGTGACTATTGAGACACGCTATGCAGGGATATGGGGGTGGGGGTGGGGTGGCATTGTGATGTCTCCGTGGTCAAGTCTAGGGCATAATCGTGCAGAAGTAATATTGCAATAAATATATTATAGTTGGGTTTGAGTACATGATTAGATTGATATCCAGTATTCGATAAATGGATATAAAATCGTAGTCATGTACTTCACCTATAACTGTCTTGATGGTGTAATGGTTAGATTGTTATCTGCATGTGGTAACCCACGTTCGAATCCCGGGAGGATCACATGCTTTCATTAATTTCATTAGGAGGTGTTTGCTGTTGGGAGTGAAAGTAATAAATTAGATTATCATAATACCTTTTTCGTACCCCTTTTTAAACCCATTGATTTATCACTAGATAGAGTTTCTTTTAGTGACCTGAAGAAGCTATTTGGGAAACTTCTCAATAAAGTGAGTGCTCCTCCTCAAATGGTGCGAATTTCTTCACTTTCATTTTGTCGGCGGTTATAGTTTAGGTTTGTGGGAGGTTAGGGTAATGGTAATTATTTTAGGATTGATTGGGCTAGAATAGAATAGGCTAAGTTGACTTGGATTACATTATTATGGACTTTGTAATTGCCTATATGATACCCATTATAAGTTACAGTGTAGAGAGACCGAAATAACTTAGGAATGAACGTAACTGGAGGCGAAAAGATCTCCATGGTATCGATTCCCCGGCAGTGCGGTTACATATACGTATATCCCCCTCCCGTAGAATAACAATACCAATCGGCCCGGCACGCACTACGGTCGTTAATGTATGCGTCACTGGCTGGTCGATGGTAAGACTGTTACAAGGTACCGATATCCCCTGTCTGGCCTCTGTTGTCAGGTCACGCTACTGTATCAGGACTCATCTAGGGAGTTTCGGCTTTAATATCTTGATTTAGAGGGTAGGATTAAACTTCTTACATATGTGATCTGTCCTATGTGATATGTGCCCCATAAAATATTCCTTCCTTACGCTTAAACATTAGGCTATGCATAGTGCAGTTGGGTACAGTAAATTATTAGATAAATATCCAGTATTCGATAAATGGATATCAATCGTGGTCATGTGCTGTACTTATAACTGTCTTGATGGTGTAGTGGTTAGAGTGTTTAAGATCTATATGTGGTAACCCAGGTTCGAATCCCGGGAGGATCACATGCTTTCATTAATTTCATTGGGAGGTGTTTGGTGTTGGAAGTGAAATTAATAAAGTAGATTATATATGAACAAGCTTGCTCAGTAGAGTACATGTGTCCGCCATCTACTCAAATCAGAGTGGCATTTAAACTTGTCTTGTCTACGACCATTTTGGTATATGGCTGATTTGGTCCAAGGCCAATATTGGTAGAGCTGATCGGTTGAATAAGCAATTCCTCGGTTCTCAACGGAGGCAACAAACAGACAGACAGCGACGATAACATAATCTCCAAGACAATAGTAGTCAAATAGTAACTCAAAATGTGACGAAACAAACCCACAGCCGAGATCGGAGGGTGCCGAATCCCCCCACATAAGGTGATTATACCGTCAAGGATACGGGTCGCGTTTTTGTGAGGCCTTATTAACATGGGGTTGTGTATACGGGAGAAGGGGAGGTGTGGGGACGTCAACAATCAAGGGTATAAACAAAGGGATAACGGGGGGATGGGCGTATTTATTTGCTTACTTGTATATTTCTTCATAATTGTTTTAGTTTCCTCCCTAGACCTCCATCAAGCTTTAAAAAAGAAAAAAATAGAAAACAAAATAATAATAATTATAATAATAAACCAAGACCCACCTTCAAGATAAATTTGTAATTTTTTCGATAGAAAAATGTCCCAGCCGAAGCCTGATTACTCTTAAACTGCAGGCTCGCTATTCCTCGCCAGGAATTTTTTTTTACACCTAAATGACACGAAAAGTATTAATATTGACACAGAAAAGGGCGAAAGGTCTTAAAATCGCCAAACTAATTAGCCAAACGTTATAAAATCTGAAAACTAATGGGGCTAAACATGAGGAAGGAGGGGGACCAGAAAAACGACCCCTCTCCCCTGAAATCATTGGGTATATTGCTGGTGATTTACCTTGCTATCCTTGTATTAGATGGGTTTATTTCCACCAACATACCTTTAGATGGGTGGATTATAATGGACACTTTAATGACCCTTTTTCTACCCTTGCTATAATACAGTGTGGGGTCAAAATAGCTGCCTTGGGGTGCTGCTGCTCGGGAGTGTGATGAGAGTTGTTTTGTGAATAAGGGAAGGTTTTTATGTAAATAAGTGGATGAGTAAGACGATATATAGAGATTAATTATAAGAAACTCGACAACATAACATAAATGCATAACAAACATATAAAACAAAACAATAACAATAATAGCAACGTAAATAATAGCCGAACAAAGATAAATAGATAGAATCGCTGAGCGTTATAATTTACAATTCGCATAACACACAATGACTGAGAATGTAAGAAACCATAAGCTGCGCACGGAATAACAGATAGGGAACACACGCACACACACACATATACACCTATCACACACACACACACACACACATAAGAGCTCCGTGTCCTCAATAATTAAAGCAGTATAAACAACATAAAGTCTGCCAGTCCTGTCATTAAAATTGCTTATTAAATAATTAGCTGACTCAGTGGCTTGGTCGTCAGAGCATCATACTTATCTAAACCCGTGTCACACATTTTACTGGTGAATTACTTTTAATATAATTTGTGAGTGAGGAAGACAAAAGGCGGAACTGCCTGTAGTGAGTGCCTCCCCCAGAGTTGAAAGAGTGACATGGCCGAAATCAAGGGACGTTCGAGCCAAAATGCCTGGACACACGGAGTTTGAAGCAATTTAATTCATAGGAAGAGGGAAAGTCTGATTCTGGGAGAGAGTTCCAGAGCTCAGCTGTTGAATAAAAGAAAGATTGAGAATAACGTTTCACTCTTGGGTTGGAGAGTTGCACAGAGTAGGGGTGGGATTGTCTTGCAAGACGGGTGCTACATGCTCTATGGGGTCTAGTGAAGCGAATTACTACTACTACTACTACTACTACTACTACTACTACTTACATCTGAGGTGAAGCCATTAATTTCGGGGCTGATGAGTGATTGGTGCTTCTGAATGCTTGTGTGCTTGCTTTTTGTGGGCGAACTGTTATGTGTGTTCTTCTCCTGTTACATGTTTTTCCTTTTTTGTGTCTCTTGCTGATCCTCCCTACCCCCTAGTGGGATGAAGGACTAGCAACTGACTGATTGACTAATACTACTACTCTTCCCAGATGGTAGAAATATTAACTCAATTATTCTATTAATCTTTGAGGTATAGAGGTTAGTGGTCAAGATTATTGGCCTAATTATAAATAATAGACTATATATATTCTGCAAACTAATACTAACAATGAAACAAAGTGAATATATTAGGGTTCTACAATTGACCACTTGCGAGTTTCAAGCTATAAGGAAGTTGGAGCTATGGGCATCGATATTTAACAGAATTACAAGCTCAGATATGATTGTAGTGCATCTATAAATACATACCATCAAACTCGCCATACTTTCTAACCATCAGAAATCTACATTATTATTGCATTTCTGTTTAATATCTATATTTACGGCTCCAACTTCCTTACAGCCTGAAACTCGCAAGGGCGCAATTTTAAAAAGACTCTGGAATGAAAGACTGCAACTGCAACTCTAGTTATTATAGTGATCTATGAGGACAGTAGTTGGGTTTATTGGATTGTTGGGCTACATCGAAACAAGACAGATATACAATTCGAAAGGGACTCACGAATGATTGACTGGGATTGCAAGTTTCATCGTTATGGTCATCTATCAGGACAAGGGCAGGGTTTATTAGATCAGTTTTGTGTTCTATATTGCAAGAGCCGCGGCGTGCTCTCACGTGTGAATCTGCTTGACTTGGGTTCGAGCCCAGCCAAGGCGGACATATTTAGTGGGTGTGGTAGTACACATCCTAGCGTGTTTCATAATTATGCTCGCACCCCGTCGGCGGACACCTCGACGACTACGTATGCAGATTAATAAACACACATAACAAAGCCACTCCAAACAGCTTCCTCTCTCTCTCCTTCTCCCCTCTCAACACTCTTCGGAAAGTAGATACGAAGTGCCGTTGTAATGGCTTATCTCTCAATACCTTCACCTGATCTGACACGTTATTTTTACAGTGTAGCTCCTCGTGTTCAACAAGTACAGATTATGACATGAGCCTCGAGAACCTGTCCATATCAGTTGACGATTAGTGAAACCGGTTATCTGGGTGTTGTGAGTTGGTTGTTGCTGTCTGGGGACTGTTTAGGTGGTGGTGGTGGTGGTTGATTATAAGGAAAATCCTTGGTGGGTTGGAATGACATTTACATTGTAAAAATATATATCTGTAAAATTAACAGTAAAAGACTTTAAATTATGTTATTAAAATAATATTAAATATTACAGTTTCTTAAGCGTTCTATGCCTCTAATTTACGATATTAAGATAACAATAACTAGTAATTTTTTACGGTTAAGTATGGTTATGATCGTTAAAAGTGTGGCAATATTTTGATACTACAGCTGCCTGTCTTGTGACCGTAACGGCATACGTCTTAAGATCATATTATAGCGAATGTGAATCATGTGTAAACACATCCCAAAGGTAATAATGACCTGTCTGATGTGAATGTAAACAAACTGTAACGTCCGTGACACCCAACCGTCTGATCACCCAGGTACAGTCGGCCTAATAAGTGAAGTCTCGGCACCAAGTATATTTTGTTTTATAATTGGCATTCAGCAATATCAAAAGTCTATTCAAAACAAGATTTCTTAAATTCGAGTGAGATATACAAATATTTTCCTACACTTACCAACCCTATTTAACATCTGACAGACATTAATACAACACAGAGCGAGCCAAACGTAATGGCAGCTGAGACATGACTTATTAGCGCCACCGCACCTCACACAATGGGACCACGGGAGGCCTATTGTCACCGTAATAAAATCCTCTACTGTTCGCCTAAATAATGTAAAAGAAGTCCTAATACTGAAAGGGTTAACTATATAATGTGAATGTAAACAAACTGTGCCCCGACCGTTCGTGACACCCAGCTGTCTAACCTGCACCCAGGCACCACACGCTATAGACGGGAAAATTATCGTGATTAATGAATATGATGTTATATCAGGCCTATAGTGAAATATACATTTGGGTGTCGACTATATTTGAGATAGGATACAAGCAAATAGAAGACAAATTCTATCTGCCTATCTGTTGCAAGATCTCCCAAGGCCTCTTGCTCTGAAAAGGTAAATCAAACATATTAAATAAAACAAAGTGCTCACTATAACTAAAGCCTCACTTGGTAAATGTTTTACACGTCATTCGTGGTCAACCCCTCTCCCCCCCCCCCCCCCACCCCCTTCTCGCTCTCTATCTTTCTCTCTCTCGGTCTCTCTCTCTCTCCCTTCATTTCTATTATTTTCCAGGATGAACATATTGATCTGAATAATATTTTCCGGAAGTCACCCAGGAAGTGACGTGTAGTGCTGCGTGTATCCTGCTGAGAGAGAGAGAGAGATATATGTGTGTGTGTATGTGTGTGTGCGTGCGTGTGAGTGTGTATGTATCTGTGAGTGTGTATATGTATGTGTGTGTGTGTAAGAGAGAGAGAGAGAGAGAGAGAGAGATAGTGTGTGTGCGTGTGTCTGTAAGAGAAAGAGAAAAAAAAGTATGTGCGTGTGTATGTTTGTTGATAATGAATGCATGCTTGATAATTAAGGCCCCAAATTGACCTCCAAATGAATACATGGTCACTCTCTCTTAGTAAAGGATCTCTAGGGGTGGTGAGGCGTGGCGTTACCATGGCAACACCGGGACGCTACTATGATACACACACACACACACAAACACACACATGCATATACACACTAACACTTACACACACAACTACACACACACACATAACAACAACACAACACACTATATAACAAACTATACCTCTAATGTCTGACCATCACAAAAAAAAAAAAACACACACACACACAATAACACCTAATAACACACTACATGACAAACTATACGTCTAATGTCTGACCATCACACAAAAAAAAAAAAAAAAACACACACACACACACACACAATAACACCTAATAACACACTACATGACAAACTATACCTCTAATGTCTGACCATCACACAAAAAAAAAAAAAAAAAAAACACACACACACACACACAATAACACCTAATAACACACTACATGACAAACTATACGTCTAATGTCTGACCATCACACAAAAAAAAAAAAAAAAAACACACACACACACACAATAACACCTAATAACACACTACATGACAAACTATACGTCTAATGTCTGACCATCACACAAAAAAAAAAAAAAAACCACACACACACACACACACACACACACACAATAACACCTAATAACACACTACATGACAAACTATACCTCTAATGTCTGACCATCACACAAAAAAAAAAAAAAAAAACACACACACACACACACAATAACACCTAATAACACACTACATGACAAACTATACGTCTAATGTCTGACCATCACACAAAAAAACAAAAAAAAAACACACACACACACAATAACACCTAATAACACACTACATGACAAACTATACGTCTAATGTCTGATCATCACACAAAAAAAAAAAAAAAACACACACACACACACAATAACACCTAATAACACACTACATGACAAACTATACGTCTAATGTCTGACCATCACACAAAAAAACAAAAAAAAAACACACACACACACACAATAACACCTAATAACACACTACATGACAAACTATACGTCTAATGTCTGATCATCACACAAAAAAAAAAAAAAAACACACACACACACACACAATAACACCTAATAACACACTACATGACAAACTATACGTCTAATGTCTGACCATCACACAAAAAAAAAAAAAAACCACACACACACACACACAATAACACCTAATAACACACTACATGACAAACTATACGTCTAATGTCTGACCATCACACAAAAAAAAAAAAAAAGAACACACACACACACACAATAACACCTAATAACACACTACATGACAAACTATACGTCTAATGTCTGACCATCACACAAAAAAAAAAAAAGAACACACACACACACACACAATAACACCTAATAACACACTACATGACAAACTATACGTCTAATGTCTGACCATCACACAAACTATACGTCTAATGTCTGACCATCACACAAACTATACGTCTAATGTCTGACCATCACACAAACTATACGTCTAATGTCTGACCATCACACAAACTATACGTCTAATGTCTGACCATCACACAAACTATACGTCTAATGTCTGACCATCACACAAACTATACGTCTAATGTCTGACCATCACACAAACTATACGTCTAATGTCTGACCATCATTCATCCAGTTTCCACGAACCTCAGATACGGAAATTGGAAACCTAGAAATATTGCCCCAGAAGCGCACACACAAAATAAACCTACTAAATAACAAAATATCTAATGCTGCAATAAAACTAAATATAACAATAAATTATCTAGTGTAAGCCATAATGATGTAACATATGTTGATGACATTTTAGATAACATTTGAGATCTTTCCAAACTTCAATAAAATTAGATATACCCTCAAAGGAAAATGTCCCAAATAATCTAACCATACGTTAGTTGATTCTATTTAAGATATTTACTATGATAATAATATCGTTAAATGTTAGCCAGCATATTATGGAAGGTAACTGAAATACAAACAAACACACACACACACACTCTATCTCTCTCTCTCCCACACACATTCTTTCTCTCTCTCTCATTCTCTCTCACACCCACACACATTCACGAACATATACACACACAATTCTACCCTTTCTTTCACACACACACACACACACACACACACACACACACACACACACACGCAACAATACTGCAGTGTTCTTAGAATATTATCCTCATCCCTTCTTGATTAGCCTGACATAATCTCTGATCACACACACGCATACACATACCATGCACACCAGTCCTAACCTAACCTATACACACATGCACATATACACATACCTTATACACACATGTACAAATACACATATCATAATTGTATACACATACCATATACACACATGCACATATAGGCCTACACATACCATATACACACATGCACATATAGGCCTACACATACCATATACACACATGCACATATAGGCCTACACATACCATATACACCCATGTACACATACACATACCATATACATACCTGCACATATACGCATACCATATACAAACATGCACATATAATATACACACATACATTCACATTTACCAATTCTTTCACCCAACCCGATCTTATAAATTCAAAAATAAACACTGCAATTTCTCTGAACCAGGACCTTTCTAGAATTAATGAATGGGGACAAGAGAATCTAGTTTCCTTTAATGCACAGAAAACCAAGTACATTCAATTTTCTAACCGACAGAATCTCACTGACTCCCATATATTTTTTAATGATGTAAATATTCCCACTTCCCCTAGTATTGACATTCTCGGTGTAACATTAACTACTAACTTGAGCTGGACACATTATGTTAGAAGCATTGCTAAGAATGCCTCTAAAAAACTGGGACTCCTGTACAGAGTTCGAGAATTCTTCACTGACGAGCAGTTGGCCGTAATATATAAAAGTCATGTGCGCTCTCAGATGGATTACTGTTCACCTCTGTGGGGTGGAAGTGGAGTGGTTGCATTGAGGCAGTTGGACAAAATTCAAAATAAAGCTATTAGATTAATCAATAACCCTGCAATCACACAGGACCTTCCTACATTAGCCATACGAAGAAACGTTGCATCCCTTGCATTATTCTACAGATATTTTCACAGCAATTGTTCCGAGGAACTTGCTTCAATTGTGCCGCCTCTCCACATCTTTCCCCGTAGAACTAGGGCAGCTGAGAGCGCCCATGAATTTACACTTTCTCCTCCACAATGCAGAACTTCTGCTTATCAGAATTCATTTATCCCCAGAGCTACTACTCTTTGGAATTCACTTCCCTCGAATTGCTTTCCACAAACTTACAATCAACAAATGTTTAAATCCAGTTGTTACAAACATTTTATGAATGGAGGATGCCTTTAGGCACATGGACCTTTTTGTTTTATCTGTGTTTTTCCTTCCTCCGTTCATTGTCTCTTAAAAAAAAAAAAAAAAAAAAAAAATACACACACATATAATAGTATACTGTATACACTGTTAACAATCAAGGGTATAAAATGGGTATAACACATATCATTGGGTATATTGATGGTACAAAGGAGTACAAAGGAAATCAAGCAACAACAGATCTAGTGACCCTTCTAGGTTGCTTGTCCTCCAAAACACTGAGGATCAAGTGTCCAAACAGTGGTTTAGAGTGGGTAAGGGAACATTGGAAAGGGAACTACTGCCCTGCCACTAACGTGGCAGGACTAGGAAGTTAGTAGGGGACATATGGGTTAGTAACTGAGGGGAGGATAAAGTTATTCATTTACAAACGCAGTCAGTCGCGGGTTTGATGCGAGATATTTGTCTAGGCGGAATTTAAATGAATCAACGGTGCTGCAGTCTATAACGTCTCGGGGAAGCCCATTCCACAAGTTGACAACTCGATTGAAGAAGAAATTCTTAGATTCGTGCGAGTTAAAAGATTTACCAATAATTTTGCAACCGTTTCCCCGCGTGTAATTAGATTGGTCGATAGTGAAGTACTTACTACAGTTCATATTGTCGATGCCTTTGATGATTTTGAACACTTGAATTAAGTCGCCTCTTAATCTGCGCTGGGTTAAAGGAAATAGATTTAATTCTCTAAGACGCTCTTCGTATGGTTTGTTCTTTAGGCTAGGTATCATTTTGGTAACTCTACGTTGAACTCGTTCTAGCTTGTTTATATCTTTTTGGAAATAAGGGCACCAGGATTGAACGCAGTATTCCAGAAGAGGGCGGACTAAGGAATTGTAAAGGGTTAGGATAACTTCTTTGGATTTATGCTCAAATGACCTGCCTATAAAGCCAATTATTTTGTTTGCCTTCTTAACAACTTCTGAACATTGTTGACTCGGTTTTAGGTTACTCGATATTGTTACTCCCAGATCAGTTTCTCTGTTTACATTCTTAAGCTGAGTGCCATTCATCGAATAGTTTGCTTTCTCATTTAGGTATCCGACATGTAGTACTTTACATTTATCCGCATTGAAACTCATTTGCCAAATTTGGGCCCAACATGACAATTTATCTAGATTGTGTTGCATATCGTCAACTTGTTCTTTTGAGAGTACGCTATTTGCAATTTTTGTATCGTCAGCAAATTTTGAGATTGTGCAGGTGAGACCCTCATCTATGTCGTTGATGTAAATTAGAAAGAGAATTGGTCCTAGTACCGATCCCTGGGGTACCCCGCTACTTACATTGGTCCATTTAGATGCCTTACCGTTTATGACTACCCTTTGCTTTCTGTTGCTGAGCCAATTTTCTATCCATTTCAACACACCGTCTTGTATTCCATGCGCTTTTAGTTTTAGCAGTAAACGTTTGTGGGGAACTTTGTCAAAGGCCTTTTGAAAATCAAGGTATATAATATCTACAGCTTTACTCTCATCGTAGAGGTTGAGGATATCGTGGAAGAAGTCTAAGAGGTTTGTTAAACAGGAACGGTTTTACGAAAGCCGTGTTGAGTATCTTTAAGTATGTTATTTTCCTCCAAGTGATTTACGAGTCTGTCTCGTATGACCGTTTCTAGCATTTTACATACAACTGAGGTTAAGCTAATTGGACGATAGTTACGGGGTAGGGATTTGCTGCCTTTTTTGAATATCGGTGTTACGTTGGCTAGCTTCCACTGATCAGGCATAGTTCCAGACTGCAAGGATTTATTGAATAGTAATGTCAGTGGTTTGGAGAGCTCATTCTTAGCTTCCTTTAGAACTCTAGGCGAGATTGTATCAGGTCCTGGCGTTTTATTTACCTTGAGTTTATCTAAACAATTCAATACTTCTCTCTCTGTAACGGTGATATTGCTTAGAACATCTGAATTATCAATCTGAATCGGCGATGGTGTAGGGATATCACTGAGGTCTTCTGTTGTAAAAACTGATGCAAAGAAGGTATTGAGGGCATTACTCATTTGTACTTCGTCTTTGGTGTATTCTCCTTTTCATCGACTAACGGTCCAACAGTTGAAGTAACTACTTTTTTCTTTCTGATATAACTATAGAATTCTTTCGGGTTTGTTTTACTTTGATTCGCAATATGTAACTCTAAGGTCTTTTTACTTTGCTTAATTAACTTTTTGGCTTTGCGTCGGAGCTCTACAAATTTCACCCGTTCTTCGTCATTTTGTGAGGATTTTAATCTATCATTAGCACATTTTTTAGCAAGCAGGCAGTTTGAAATATCTTTATTCCACCATTTGGGCTTATTATTATGGCCTGGACGCCGTATTTTCGATGGTATGCAGTCTTGCACTGCTTTTAGGTAAGTGGTTTCGAATAACTTCCAAGATGTATTTATGTCGTTATTGTTAATTAAAAAGCTCCAGTCAGTTTCTTTAAACATAGCTCTAAGTTTATGGAAGTTTGCTTTCTTGAAATTAGGGACTTTTTCGATGCTACTATTTGGTTCGTTACTAGTAAACTTTAAAGTGAAAGTTATCGTACGATGGTCGCTGTTACTGAATTCATCACCAACATTCAAATTCTCTATCAATTCTTCTTTTGTTGCAAGTACAATGTCAAGAACGTTATTACCACGGGTCGGCATTCGAACAAATTGATAAAGCGAACTCTCTTGCAAGTTCGTATACAAGTCATGTCCGGAGTGTGAAGTAAGAGTATCGCCCCACTTGGTCACAGGTAAATTAAAGTCGCCAAAAATTACGGTATCTTGTGAGTTACTTACATCTGCAAATTGTTCGTAAATTTCTCGGTCAGTTTGCACTGATTGAGCTGGAGGTCTGTATATTAACGCAAGTATTATTTTTGTACCTTTATTATTCTTTATTAGCACAAAAGATGTGTCGACGTTCACAATTTGAGGTTTTGACACGAGGGTCGGGTTAAGACTTTCTTTGATATAAAATAAAACGCCACCTCCATTTTTATTTATTCGGCTGTTCTCAAACATTACATAACCGGGAAGTGAATACTCTGCTAAAAAGTCTCTATCTTGTGTATTGAGCCAAGATTCTGTTATGCCAATCACATCATAATTTTCTGTAAACACTAGTTCCTCTAAATCTGAAAATTTATTGCGTATGCTACGAGCGTTTGCATAGAAAACCTTTAAAGTTGCGGTTTTAGAACTCGCAGATCGTTCTTTCATCGAATTTTTGGTTCTGGTCGGATCTACATTTACATTCATGGCTGTCCTCGGTCCTCGGTCGTTATCCCTGACGGTTTTGAATTTGGGTCGTGTTGGTGGAGCTTTATCCAAATTCGCGGTTCTTGACGGATTAGTATTTAATTCCTTTGTAGATTGCCGTCCTCGCTGTCTTCGGTCCTCCTTCCTGGTTGTCCTGTGCTGAGTCGATTTCTTCTCCGAAAATCCTTCACCGCATCGTTGAGAAGACGCCCAAAACGCGCTGCTCCCACCTGGTTCAGATGAACTCCATCATCCGAAAACAAATAGTCATCGTAGTAGAAATTGTCCCAGGTGTCGACGAATCCCACGTTCTCCTTCCTGCAGAGGTTTGCTAGACAACGATTTGTGCTGGTGGCTATGTTGTAAAATCGGCTCTCTACACCGAGCCGGGGGACGATTCCTGAGACGATGATCCTTGATGACTTCTCCTTAAACGACTTGATCAGCTGCTGGTACTTTAAAAGCAAATCTTCCGACCGGGTTCGCTGTATATCGTTGGATCCAACGTGGATGACGTACATTGTATTTGCAGGGGCCAGCTTTGATACTTCGTCAACTGCTGCAACTACGTCATCCACACCACCACCAGGGATACAAAAACGCTTCCTGGTCTTAGGTGCCCTGGCGCAAAACTCTGTGAGCTGACCACGTATCATCGAGTCTCCCACGAGCCGGACTTCTTCTATTTCCTCTTCGTCATCTGAGTCTGCGAATATCTGGAAACGGTTTTGACACTCGGTAATCGGTATGTGTTTCCTGGTCTTGGGGCAAACGTTGTTCCTCACGACACGGAAGTTGTCTTGAGGGGGAAGAGAGTCGCTATTTGTATCTTGAGTATCGGAAACATCAGCTGAAATGGCTACTGTAGGCGTTGAATTGTTGGCAGTTGACGTTGGGGCGTTGGTGGCTGCTGGAGTTGCGGTGACAATTGAAGTTTGTGGCACTCCAACGTTGAGTGTTACAAACTCTTGGAGTGATTCCAGCTTCATGTTGAGGACGTTGATCTTGTTGTAGGCTTCATCTAATTTCACTGTAAAATTCTCTCGTTGCTGGCAGAGCCGGCAGACTTGAAGATCGATAGTAGCAAACATGGACTCACCAAACCTACCGGCGCAGTTCGCACAAGCGCGATTGGTGATTTTCCTATTCATGTATTATGTGTATGTATTAGATCCATGTAGTAGTATACCCATCTAATACATAGGAAAATAGATAAATCACCATCAATATACCCAATTATCTTATATACCTTTTTCATAGCCTAACAGAGGTATAGTGGTCGTAATATACCAATTTTATACCAGTTAGAAAGGTAAATCGCCGGTAATTTATCCACTGATTTTATATACTGTTCTCATAGCCTTGTCATACCCTAGATTTTTTATAGTGTGTAGAAGTCAAGCATTATGGGGAAACCGTAATCATAAACATTTCGCTAGACAATATTAGGGATATAAATTAACAAGTGTATGTACAAAATAATTATAAATATGTAGGGGAGTTCTTAAAGAGGGATGCATGGGGGGGGGGGAGGTAATTGTGAGTGGACACGTGGAGGGGGGAGGGGGGAGGAGGTGTTAAGGGAAGGGGAGGGAGAGGGTGTCAAGGGGAGGAATGGGAGGGGTAGGGGGAAGGAAAGAGGAAGAGAGATGACTGAGGGAGAGATGGGAAGGGGTGGGTAGGGGGAGAGGGAGGAAGGGGAAGGAGAGAGGGGGAGTGAGGGAAGGAAGAGGAAGGGGGAGAGGTTGGGGAGGGAGGGAGTGAGAGGCACAGAGGAGAGAAGAGGTAGTAAGGGAAAGGAAAGGGAGAGAGAATAGAGGTGGGGAGGAGGAAAGGGGGATGAAGGGGAAGGTGAGGGGAGAGATGAAAAGAAAGGGAAAGGGGGAGAGGGTAATACTGTGGTATACTCTATAATGGAAGGGTAATTATATTGTTCCTCATAAACCAATCTACCTCTAGCTCTCTCTCTCTCTCTGTCTCTCTCTCCCTCTCTCTCTCTCTCTCTCTGTTATCTATAAAAAATATATAAAGTAATAATGCAGATAACTAGTTGAATATCATATACAGTAGTAGAAGCATGTCTATGATAAAGTTATAACAATCAGTATATGGAGCCCCAATGGTGTGACTTTGTGCGTGTGTGTTGTTGTTGTTGTTGTTATTGTTCTGTTGTTGTGCGCGCGCGCGCGCGTGTGTGTGTGTGTGTGTGTGTGTAGGGACCTTATCATGTGAGGTTAGGGTAGGGGAACTGAGCTATATCAATATATCTTTATATCCATTTATATATCTACCTACCTATCTCTTTAGCTATCCATGCATTAGTAGTTTGTCTATCAAATATATGTATATCACAATTAAGCGTGAGTTGCATGATTAATCGTTGAATCCCCGCACAGGATTGAACCACGGTCAATCAAAATGTAATTGTACGCTTGCTACCGATTCGAGAGAGAGAGAGAGAGAGAGAGAGAGAGAGAGAGAGAGAGAGAGATAAGTGCATACCAGTCATACCAGGCCACACAGACACACACGAACATACCAGGCCACACAGACACACACGCACATACCAGTCATACCAGGCCACACAGACACACACGCACATACCAGTCATACCAGGCCACACAGACACACACGCACATAAATATGTAGGCCTACAGCCACGAACATAAATGCTGCGACATCAACCAGATAACGCCAGAGGTTTATACTAAGCTGAATAAAATCTGATACACCAACCAGATAATGTTCTCCCCTTCGTTTCGAAAGGTATTGCTAAAATTTTTATTCAAACTCACAATTATTTTCTTATTCCATTCTAGCAACTGCCAGATGATATTATTCAGCTTAGTGTAAACCTCTCGCGCTGAATGAGTTGACGTTATCTTGTTGATGTCCCAGCATTTATGGTCGTGACTGTACATGCCCATACCAATCATACCAGGCCACACACACACGCACATAGTTGCGTACATGAACATACGCGTACATGCACATACCAGCCCCCCCCCCCCACACCCACACACACTTACGTACACAAACCTATTTGTTTTACCTTGTTTGCTGCAGAGTAGTAATCAATAGACTGTCTGGTGCGGGCATACCTAGACGGCACTGTTAAAAGGAAGGGCATACAATGGGTATATAAAAGGTATATACAATCATTGGGTATTTTGATAGTGAATTACCTATATTTTGATAGTGAATTACCTATATTTTGATAGTGAATTACCTATATTTTGATAGTGAATTACCTATATTTTGATAGTGAATTACCTATATTTTCCTTTTATTAGATGGCTTTATTACCACCAATATACCTTTAAATGGCTAGATTATTATTGACACTATTATTGCCATTTTCAGGCCAACACATAAAGCTAATTTTTTAGCAAGTTTTCACTATTTTCCCAAATTAAAATTTGTTTTCGCCTTTTAACCGTACCAGTGTCCTTAAAGGTCGAGATATCCAGTTAGTGTGGGCCTCTCTGTTATTTGAGGTTAACCTGTCTGTCTGTCTGTCTGTCTGTCTGGGATCTGTAGTATATTGACAGTGATTCACCTTTCTATAAATGTATTAGATGACTATATTACCACCAATATACCTTTATAATAGTAGATTACTATGGACACTTCATAGCTCTCTCTCAACCTATTATGTTGCATAGTATATAATGTATGTACCTTTATGTTGCATAGTATATAATGTATGTACCTTTATGTTGCATAGTATATAATGTATGTACCTTTATGTTGCATAGTATATAATGTATGTACCTTTATGTTGCATAGTATATAATGTATGTACCTTTATGTTGCATAGCATATAATGTATGTACCTTTATGTTGCATAGTATATAATGTATGTACCTTTATGTTGCATAGCATATAATGTATGTACCTTTATGTTGCATAGTATATAATGTATGTACCTTTATGTTGCATAGTATATAATGTATGTACCTTTATGTTGCATAGTATATAATGTATGTACCTTTATGTTGCATAGTATATAATGTATGTACCTTTATGTTGCATAGCATATAATGTATGTACCTTTATGTTGCATATTATAATGTGTACCTTTATGTTGCATAGCATATAATGTATGTACCTTTATGTTGCATAGTATAATGTATGTACCTTTATGTTGCATAGTATAATGTATGTACCTTTATGTTGCATAGTATATAATGTATGTACCTTTATGTTGCTATATAATGTATGTACCTTTATGTTGCATAGTATATAATGTATGTACCTTTATGTTGCATAGTATATAATGTATGTACCTTTATGTTGCATAGTATATAATGTATGTACCTTTATGTTGCATAGTATATGTATGTACCTTTATGTTGCATAGTATATAATGTATGTACCTTTATGTTGCATAGTATATAATGTATGTACCTTTATGTTGCATAGTATATAATGTATGTACCTTTATGTTGCATATATAATGTATGTACCTTTATGTTGCATAGTATATAATGTATGTACCTTTATGTTGCATAGTATATAATGTATGTACCTTTATGTTGCATAGTATATAATGTATGTACCTTTATGTTGCATAGTATATAATGTATGTACCTTTATGTTGCATAGCATATAATGTATGTACCTTTATGTTGCATAGTATATAATGTATGTACCTTTATGTTGCATAGTATATAATGTATGTACCTTTATGTTGCATAGCATATAATGTATGTACCTTTATGTTGCATAGTATATAATGTATGTACCTTTATGTTGCATAGTATATAATGTATGTACCTTTATGTTGCATAGCATATAATGTATGTACCTTTATGTTGCATAGTATATAATGTATGTACCTTTATGTTGCATAGTATATAATGTATGTACCTTTATGTTGCATAGCATATAATGTATGTACCTTTATGTTGCATAGTATATAATGTATGTACCTTTATGTTGCATAGTATATAATGTATGTACCTTTATGTTGCATAGCATATAATGTATGTACCTTTATGTTGCATAGTATATAATGTATGTACCTTTATGTAAATCGTGCTTCTTAGTATCAAATCACCCAGACTGTTTTTGTGCTTTTATTGATCTAGGATTTAGGTAATCCGTATAAAGCCGTTGTACATACACACACATACACAGCTTAAATATACATACACACCCACACCCACACATACATATATATATATATATATATATATATATATATATATATATATATATATATATATATATATATATATATATATATATATATATACAGTATACTGTATATATATATATAGTATATTTTATTCATTTACATATTTATTATTATTTTTTTTGCCAGTGAGGAATCTGGTGAGGAAAACACATAAACATATTCTGCAAAATTTATTCATAGCAAAGAAATATGAGTATGAAAAGAGTAATTAAAGTGTCCATAATATATAGTCTACCCATTTAAAGGTATATTGTTTGTAATAACCCCATCTACCACAAGGCAGCAAAGGTAAACCTTAAGCAGTATACCCTGAGCATATCTATATATACCGGGTACCTTTTATATATCCATTTATACCTTTATTTCGTAGAGTGAATATTGGTAGTAATAAACCCATTTAATACAAGGATAAAAGGGTATATCACTATCAATATACCCAATGATCTTATATACCCTTTTTCATACCTATTTTATACCTTTTATTTCTTAGTGTATATTGGTGGTAATAAACCCATTTAATACAAGGATAATGAGAAAATCACTATCAATATACCCAGAGATCTTATATACCTTTTCCTTACCCTTGATATTTTTTAGAGTGTAGAGAGAAAGGAAGGAACAGACAAATTAATTCCTTCAGCACGATGACGCCATTTTACCATCGATCCTGGCTAGAATTAGACGATTTTATGCAGTTTAATGAGGACCTGTTTTATTTCTGGGGATTATTGGGATCATATTCGAGTCCTATAGTTAGATTGTAAGCTAACAAAAATTGTCATAAGGTAACGATATTATGATGAAAGTTACGTTTCTCCTAAATTGCAGACTCGCTATTGCTCACCTAGAAAAAATCGACACCTGAATGGGGCGAAGCATCTCATAATCGCCAAATTAATGATGTGAAATGTCTTAATATCTCCAAACTAATGGAGTGAAACGGGGAGAATCCAAAAAGACCCCCCTCGAAACAGAAAAGGTTAAATAAACATCGTATAGTTACCCTTAATCGATTTTATTCAGCTTAGTAAACGTTATGATTGTTTAATTTTGTGCATTTCAATATACCTTTTTCGTACCCTTTATTACCCATTATCTTGTATTGGGTCTGAGTACATGATTAGATTGATATCCAAAATTCGAAAATAGATATTAATCGTGATCGTGTACTCAACCTTTAACTGTGTTGGTGGTGTAATGGTTTAGGTGCTTATTTTCTGGGTGTGGTGTCCCGAGTTCGAATCCCGGGAGGACCATATGCTTTCATGAGTTTATTCAAGTACATCGGGGTTTGTAATTGATGATTAATGTTAAGAACGGGGTGTTACTTATTACTTTTAACTGTCTTGATGGTGTAATGGTTAGTGTTTATGACCTGTATGTGGTAACCCAGGTTCGAATACCGGGACGATCACAATTGGTTTTATTAATTTCATTGGGAGGTGTTTGGTGTTGGGAGTGGAATTGATAAAATAAGAATACCTTTTTCATGCCCATTTTATACCCCTGATTTTTTAGTGTATATCCAATGCTCTTAATATTGTCTAAATAAACGTCCTTCTTGCACTTGTTTTTCACACGTTTTACATTTTAGTTCTCGGACCATGTATTTAGATTATTAACAGAGCATTGAATCCACTAAAAATCACACTGTAAATAATGTGACTGCAAAAATAGTCAACATAACTGTAATACAAAATGGTACACATTGTCATTGCATTTTAAGGGGGGGATGGGCCGATTTTTCTGGCCCCCCCCATCTCCCTCGTGTTTAGCCCCATTGTTTTTTAGATTTTAGACGTTCGGCTCATTAGGTTGGCGATTTTAATACTTAACGCCCCATTTCTTTGTCAATATTAAGACATTTCGTGCCATTTAGGTGTCTATTTTTTCCTGGCGAGCGATAACGAAAAGTCTTACTATTGACACCTTAATGGGGCGAAGGGTCTTAAAATCGCTAAACTAATGGACCGAACTTCATAAAATCTAAAAACTAATGTGTCTAAACATGAGGAAGAAGGGGTACCAGAAAAAACGACCCACCTCCCCTTAAGTGTTCATTTGTTACCGTGTAGAATACAAATAAGGGTTCATTGGATCGTTCTAAAAGCAATTTCATACGAGAGCCTTTTCCGTCAATTTTCCATCAGCAAGTTTTTCCTCGCAATATTTTGGGACTTTTTTATAGTATAAGCAACTAAACTAGATTGTGTAAGGTGGCTGGATTCTGATAAAGCCTTAAATTTTGAAGTTGCTGGAAAAAGAGCTCGTGAGATGCCGGTATAAGTAACTGATCAGTTGGGTTAAGGATAAGATCACTAACCGGATCAAATCGAGGACCCTGTCAAGTCTCGATCACTTCCCGTCAGTCGAGTCGAGAGCGAGAAAGAAGGTGGAAATGAGGACAGACTTGAGGTAGGAGGCCAGTTTGAACATATTTTCGTTTTAGTATTTACTAATGTCAAATTAAGCATTTCCGGTTTTTAGGTAGGTTCTAGACAAACAAAAAACGTAATTTATACTAATTATCTCCTTCTTTTGTGAAGATTGTAGTCCGTTGAATAAGTTGAATATGATATTTATGAATAAAACATTTATCTTCATGAATATTATACCAAATATAAATTCATACAATCATCATGAGAATTGATAAGACACATCTATCAACTCTCTGGATTGTCAAAATTGGCTGCAAATAGCTAATTTCGGATTGACAAAAGGTATTATTCATGAAACCGAATTTAATAAGTAGGAGCTATCCTGATAACTAAAACAGAAAAATGGCCCAGGGCCCACGATCAGATCAAGTCCAAAGAGAGATCAGTTCAAAGACAAAATCGCATCAGTGAAGACGGGATTCTGCCGAGACACTATTGATCATGTATAGCCATTGAGTGTTTCTTCATTGTTCACGGGTTAGATTGAATCATCTTCATTCATTACCAGGCCGGGGTCGATCAAGGACATCCTTTTATTTGGCCTCCATTTTGGTGCCATAGTGATCAAATAGTGATATTTTAGTTTCGAACAAGTAGAGTTTGGATACAAAGACCATACTATACAGTATATGCTTCACCAGTATTGCCGAATGTGGACATATTTTAGTGAATTAGTTAGTTAAAGTAAGACTTCAGAGGCTCTCAACCCTTTTTGGATTATTAAGCCAGCACACTGTAAGTCAAAAATAGCTTAGTTAGTTAGTTAAAATGGGACTTCAGAGACTATCAACCCTTCTGGATTATTAAGCCAGCACACTGTAAGTCATGAATAGTGTCAGGACTGGAACCCCTTTCCGAGAACACCAGTCCCTTCGCTAAAGAGAGGCTAATGACACCAGTGGCACCAATATGGCGGAGGTTGGCCGATCGACGTTACTGTAGCAGGTCTCTACTTGCGACGAATGCCAGTGATGATGAAGTCCTTGGCGAGGTAGCACACGTCGGCCGTCTCCGTGGGCGTGCGGGCGGGGAAGTCGGAGAAGAGGCGATGGGCGAAGGCGGGAGAAGAAGAGGGGGAGGAAGAGGGTGAGGAGGTGGAGGACAGTTTGAAGAAGGTGGTAAGGGAGGAGGGGCAGGAGGAGGAGGAGGTAGAGCTGGCACAGGTGAGGGTCTTCTGGTCGAACTGTTCACCTTCGCCGCACCGGAACCTGAAGAAGGAAAGAGAGGTTATGGAATGCTATTGATAGACAGGGTTGTGGTATATGAGAGCCGAAAAACTGTTCACCATCGCCGCACCGGAACCTGACGAAGGAAAGGGATATTATGGAGTGCTGTTGATGGGAAAGGTTGTGGCATATGAGGGACCTAAAACCAGAAGGCCACTCAAATCTTCACCTTCGTCGCACCAGAACCTGACGAAGGAAAGGGGGGTTATGGAATGCTGTTGGCGGGATAGGCGGTGGCATATGAGGGACCTAAAACCAGAAGGCTGCAAAACTGTTCACCTTCGCCGAAACCTGACGAAGGAAAGGGATGTTATGGAGTGCTGTTGATCGGGTAGGCTGTGGCATATGAGAGCCCTTGAATCAGAAGGCCGCAAACGCCACCGCGGGGGAAATGGAGATGATCACAATATATTAACAGGCCTTTCATATAATATATATATATATATATATATATATATATATATATATATATATATATATATATATATATGTATATACTGTATATTTATATATATATATATATATATATATATATATATATATATATATATATATATATATATATATATATATATATATATATATATATATATATATATATATATATATATATATATATATATATATATATATATATATATATATATATATATATATATATATATATATATACTATATATATATATATATATATATATATATTTTTTTTTTTTTTTTTTTTTTTTTTTTTAGGGGGGGGTTCTTCTAGGCATTATGGTATTATAGTACTAACAATATGGTTGAACACCATAAACAGAATGCTTCAAAACACATACTGGATATATATTTGTTTACATCACCATTATCATCACTATCATCGTCATCATCAGCATAAACCTTTTTCATATTGTTTTTATACCTTATATTTTTAAGAGTATAGTTAGAAAGCGAGTTTATTAATCTACCATTATGTAATACCGATGTCTGAAGGAAATATTGTTCTGAATTAATTACGTAAAACCGTATATTTTCATTGATACTTGCTTTCATTAACTCTTTCAGTATTTGAGAATGGATTTGTACACCTTATTCTGGTTACCATTAGACGATGTTTTGCAATTTGGGAAGGATCTCTAGGAATCAAAGGGTTAAACACTATCTCTATTAACACTCTAGCCCCCTCAAGTTCTTCCTATGCTGCATAAAATAGTCTAATGATAACCAGAATAAGCAGTCAAAACACGTCATAATCCTCAAGGGGTTAAGTTGCTATGGTGGTGAAAAGGGTATTATGATCTATCCACTTAACCCCTTCAGTACAGGTGACGTCCTTTTCAGTATATTCTTCTGGCAACCTTTAGACAATTGTATTCAGCTCAGGCAGAACATCTATCCACTGAAAGGCCTCATTTAATCATTATAGCTACCACATATCATTCCTGAGCTTAATAAAATCGTCTAATTGTATCTGAAAAAAGACGTCACCATTACTGAAAGGGTTTAAGATACAAAATACTGGTGATAACAAACCTATCTATTTAACCAGTAAAAAGGTAAATGACCATCAATATACCAAATGATCTTATATACCTTTAGCGTACCCTTTTATATACCCATCTTATGCCAAATAAGAGGGTACATCACGATCAATATAACCAAAGATCTTATATATCTTTAGCATACCCTTTTTATACCCCAAATTTTATACACAACTCTTCTTTTACCCCAAATTTTATACACAACTCTTATTTTACCCTAAATTTTATACACAGCTCTTGTTTTACCCTAAATGTTATACACAACTCTTCTTTTACCCTAAATTTTATACACAACTCTTAGTTTACCCCAAATTATATACACAACTCTTCTTATCATACTCACGTGAAGCGGTACTGAGATGTTTGTGCACCGCTCGGGGATCGAACTGGGGTACAGACGTGGAACATTCGGCACTGGCTCTCAGGGTCGGTGTAGTGGCCCTGGCCGAACTGGGAACACCTGTGGGATACAATTACCTTGAAGGGGGTCTGGAGAGGGGGATGTTTGCATTTTATTGTTGAAATATCTCCAGTTAATTACAACATCTCATGCAATTGATTAACTATATACATACTGTAGATTAAAAGGCCCAACATAGTATATAAACATAGAATACAAAAAAGTGTATACTGACGTGAATGTAGACGACACCTCTCCCTCAGCGAGTGTGGCGGTGCGAGGAACGAAGAATGGTTGGAACACCCCCAGGACCGTAGTGGCCGCCGCGCTCTCAATGTGTCCGGTGATCGCCTGGAGCTGTTGGCAGTAGTAGCACAATGTTGAATAATTTGCTCTTTATAAATTGAACGCTTAACTGCAACATTAATGATACGCATGATGAGTGTTTCAATTGTTCACATCTAATTAGAATTGATAAACTAAATAACATTGTGTACAATTCTTGAATAAATGTTTAGTTTTTGCAGTGTGGTTGTTGTCCACTTATACAATACTTAAAGGAATGTAGGTATGAGTTGCAGACAAAGTCTAGTGAATCTTTGAATGAAATATTTGTAATTTTTATGAGAAAGCAAATACACATATATATCAGAATGCAAGTTATAAGAGGAATCAACTAATTAAAGCTTTTCATGAATTAATAAACTAACTACTATCCACTCCCCTTGGGAGTGGCAATAGATAAATAGACAAAACAAAATATTTATATGGCAATGCTATATATCCAATCAATTGACAAAGACGCTTAGATTAAAATTATTTTTGAAATAGCTAATCAGCACAATTTACCTCAGTGGTCTGAATAAGGCCGGTGGTATCAATGCCCTGCTGGGAATCTCTCAAGGTGGAACTGCTGGAGTGGATTTGCTGGGCCTGGATGCGGCTGGTGGGCTGCTGATCCTGACGACGTTCCTGGCTCCTTCTCGTGGCAATATTCTGGGTGAAGAGGGGTCTGGAAGCATCGCGACTCTGGCTGGTTTGGTCCTTCCTGCTGCCAGTGTTCTGGGAGAAGTGGAACTGGTAGATGGAGCCATCATCGTACTTGATGTCCACAAGATTGGGGTTGGCAATGGAGGTGCTGGAGAAGGTCTGGTGGCTGCCAAGTGAAGGACTGCGCTCGGACTCTTGCTGCTGGTTGAATGTCTGGTCAAAGCGTTCCTGTTGCCTTTGGGAGAAATGGGGCCTTATTTCTTGTTGACGCTGAGAAAACTGGTCTCTGCGATCCTGCTGACGCTGTGAGAACCTTTCCTGCTGGTTTTCAGGGACGAATGTTTGTTGATCCCTAGAGAACTGATCTCTTTGCTGCTGCTGAGTAAATTGATCTCTGTCCTGTTGCTGTCGCTGCATGAACTCAGGCCTGACCTCTCCCTGATGCTGAGATAATTGCGGCCTGAAGTCCTCCTGTCGCTGTGAGAACCTGTCCTGCTGGTGCTGAGAAAACTGGGGTGTGAGTTCCTGTTGACGTTGAGAAATGAATCCCTGCCGATCCTGTGAGAACTGAGGCCTTAACTCCTGTTGTGTCTCAAACATCATGTCCCGCTGGTTCTGGGAAAACTGTTGTCTCTCAGCCCCGTCCTGGAACCTGTCCTGCCTTTCCTGTGAGAACTGCCGCCTGTTATTATCCTGAAACTTGGAGAAAATATTTTCTTGACGCTGCAGGAAGAAGTCATGGCGAGGCACAGAGAAGTGGTCCATGGCTTGCTGGCGCAGCTTTTCCTGATTACGCTGCGAAAACTGGTCCCTGTTCTCCTGTTGCTGCAGAGAAAATTGATCTCTGGTCTGCTGTTGGCGATCAGAAAACTGTGTCCTGTCTTCCTGCTGTTGTTGAGAGAACTGTCTCCTGTTCCCCTGCTGTTGCTGAGATAATTCTGCCCTATCCTTGTCCTGACGGTGTGAGAACTGATCCCTGTTCTCCTGGAACTGGCCATCAATGTGGCGGAGTGAGGGTGTGGAGACCGGTGAGCCCTGAATGCCATGTTGGACGTGGACGAGGTTGTTGGTTCGGGTACGCTGGAAGAACTCCTCGGTTGGCTGCTGGTGACCTGTTAGGGTATCCACCTTGGCACCAGAAGCCGCCAACAACACGCAACCTACAGTAGAGGAAGAACGCTTGAATTATAAAGCACTCAGACTGTTTCTGCCAAAGCTGTTGTAATGGACTTGGCCTCGTTTTCCATCACATGCATTGTAATGGCTCAGATGGCGTTGCCTTTCAGTAGTTAGAGTATAAGACAACAGTCCTGCCATAACACTACCATACCATAACTTCACTGTGGCTGATGTTGACATAGTGCTAGCCGTGCCTCAGCAAGACTCAACAAAGTCCCCCTGCAGTATCTGCACCACACCAGCCTCAAGAGTGCTACAACAAGAAGGCACCAGAACAAGACTCTACTGACATTAGGCAACTTGGACTTGTTGTAGAGGACTTGGTCTTGTACATAGTTCACAACAAAACAGAGCTTATCGACTCCTTGAATATTCACACAGTAATTGTTTATCTCTGCCAGACTGAAGGGTGCAGAAACTATGTGATCATCGTTCGGTGTCTATTTGTTTGTCCGTCTGCCTGTCACATTGCCAGAAAAAAGAACAAACAAACCCAAGACCTAGTGACATCTGGCGGCACGTAAAATTGGAAAACCAACATAAAAGAGATAAAAACCACTACAGATATACAAATGATTCAAAATAGAATCAGGCAGGAAAAGTGGACTGCAAACAATCACAAAAGTATGTTGATGTCAAAAGCTTGAATAAATACCATCAAGTTAAACTGGAAAAACAAATTCCATGGAGGCGAAGAAACACGTCCATGCTGTGAAGAAGAAGTTGAAGCTCTGGATCACTTTCTGCTGCATTATACTATACCCTGTCCATTACAGGTAGGCAAAAAAGCCCAATCCAAGCCCCTCATAACTCAAAAACGACTATTGGAAAGAGTCAACCAGGATATACTGTGGGTGTGGAAAGTTACAGCCCTTTTCCTCCCACGGAGCCTTTCTAAGCTGTATAAAATCGTATTAATGGAAGCCAGAATAAACTGTCAAAATACGGCATAATCTTCAAGGGTTCAAACAGAGTATCATTATTGTTTAGTTCATGAGAGTATAATTATGCAGTATGTTTACATTTAGCTGATGGTAAATTATGTATGTATGTATGTATGTATATACTCAGGCACATACCCCATAGCTGGTGGTGGCCGACTCGAGACAGAGCCCGAACAGAAACAGGATTTAATTGTAAATTATCGTATCCCTATATTGATTATTCAGGCATGACGCACATTATGTAGTGAATTGCCTTGTTAAATAATTTTGTTCTCCACAATTTCCAGTAGACTTACCTAGGATCAGAATCTTCATGGTTCCTCAGAGACGACTCACACTTTTCTTCTGCCTGGTGCCCCTTATATACCCTGGAAGGATTGGGGTTGCCACATATCGCTTTTCAGAGACATTGGGCATTTTTTAGTATGTGCCAATTTTATGAATGAAGGGTACACTGTCGAAAACCAAGGGTATATGAAAGGTATATTGAGTCTTTGGGTATATGGAGAGTGATTTGCCTTTCTATAATTGGGTATATTGATAGTGATATACCTTTTTTCATTGGGTATATTGATAGTTACTTACCTTTTTATCATTGGGTATATTGATAGTGATTTACCTTTTTTATCGTTGGGTATATTGATAGTGATTTACCTTTTTTATCGTTGGGTATATTGATAGTGATTTACCTTTTTTATCGTTGGGTATATTGATAGTGATTTACCCTTTTTATCGTTGGGTATATTTATAGTGATTTACCTTTTTTATCTTTGGGTATATTGATAGTGATTTACCTTTTTTATCGTTGGGTATATTTATAGTGATTTACCTTTTTATCATTGAGTATATTGATTGTGATTTACCTATGTATCATTGAGTATATTGATAGTGATTTACCTTTTTTATCTTTGGGTATATTGATAGTGATTTGCCTTTTTATCTAGGGGTATATTGATAGTGATTCACCATTTTATCATTAGGTATATTGATAGAGATATACCTTTTCATTGTTGGGTATATTGATGGTGATTTACCATTATATAATTGGATATATTGATAGTGATTTACCTTTTTATCATTGGGTATATTGATAGTCATTTACCTTTTTTAACATTGGTTAAATTGATAGTGATTTACCATTATGTAATTGGGTATATTGATAGTGATTTACCGTTTTATCATTAGCACGAAGTTTAGCATGAAGTTGCCATATATAAATCTAATCTGGCTACCATTAGAATATTGTATGTGGATTACAATGTATATAAAAAAAAAAAAAATGGGTTTAAAAATGGTATGCAAAAAGGTAATTAAAATCATTGGGTATATTGATAGAGATTTACATAACCTAACCTAACTTAACCTAACCTACATATTAATGCTAAGTGTACATATAACAACATACTTCGCTCCAAACCTTTCGTAATAGCTAATTAATTGACACATTGCCTGAAACGTTCGCTCAATTTACAAATTAGCAAGACTTTACATATTGCATGTAACATACTGCATATATATTAAAACAACACTGTAAACTATAATGAGTGTAAAAATGGTAATCAAACTGTCCAAACTAATCAACTCATTTCGAGGTACAGTATATTGGTGATAATAAACCCATCTAACGCAAGAATGGAGAAGTAAATCACACTCAATATACCCAATGATTGTATATGCCTTTTTCAGACCCTTTATATTATACCCTCGAATGTTTTGTTTACAGTGAACGGCAATAATTCGTCTGGTTGACAAGTTACAAGGAGGAGTCACAGGAACACAATTTTTGATAGTGAGTTGTTTTTATCGCAGTTACTATACCCTGTTCCAAATAGGTGGGCCGGAAATCGTTAACCCTGATCTCTGTAACTCATAAAGGGCTAGACCAAATGGGCGGTAAATTTCCACATCTATTCCCTGGATGACTCTTCCCAAATGGTAGAAATGTTAGCTCAATTACTGTAGTCGTTTGTGAGTTTTGGAGGTTAGTGTTCCAGAGTTTTCGCCTACCTATGTGGAACAGGGTATAGCAATGAGGAGCACTTGTCAACTGTGTGTGTGTGTGTGTGTGTGTATGTGCGTGTGTGTGTGTGTGTGTGTGTGTGTGTGTGTGTGTGTGTGTGTGTGTATGGTTGCTAGCCAGGAGCAGCACTTGTCAACAGCAGCACCTAGTCTGGTCTAGTGTGTCAAGTTACTGTGTGTGTGTGTGTGTGTGTGTGTGTGTGTGTGTATTAATTTGTGGGTGTGTTTAGTGAATGTGCCCACTTGATCTAATTAAGAGCATATGTTATAATAATTATAGACACATTGCTATTATAGATAGGTAATTGATTGATAACTTTTAAACCAAAACAAATTCATTATAAGATAGAGAGAGAGGGAGAGAGAGAGAGAGAGAGAGAGAGAGAGAGAGAGAGAGAGAGAGAGAGAGAGAGAGAGAGAGAGAGATATTTGTTACGTATAAAACACAGAACCTTTCACAATTCACACGGTTTCGCGCCTCTAAAGCCTCTGTTAAGGGGAGGTTTTTAGTTTGGTCCCTAGATATCCTTCAAGCTTAAGATTACACCCCCTTGAGACCCTTTCAAGATAAATGTGTACATTTTTCGGTAGAAAAATGTCCCCGCTGAAAGCCGGTTCCTCTTAAATTACAGGCTCGCTATCGCTCGCTAGGATAAAATCGACACCTAAATGGCACGAAAGGTCTTAAAATTGACATAAATGGGTTGAAAGTTCTTAAAATCGTCAAAATAATGGGGCGAACGTCTTAAAATTAGAAAAACAATGGGGCTAATCATGAGGGAGAAAGAGTCAAGAAAAAATCCGTCAAGTGGAAATCTGCCCTTAAGGGGGTAGGTAGTGCTTGTTATTTTGGTCTATGTATGAATTTTGGTCTATGTATGTATTTTGGTCTATGTATGTATTTTGGTCTATGTATGTATTTTGGTCAATGTATGTATTTTGGTATATGTATGTATTTTGGTCTATGTATGTATTTTGGTCTATGTATGTATTTTGGTCTATGTATGTATTTTGGTCTATGTATGTATTTTGGTCTACAGTATGTATGTATTTTGGTCTATGTATGTATTTTGGTCTATGTATGTATTTTGGTCTATGTATGTATTTTGGTCTATGTATTTATTAATATACTTTTGAGTTTCCTCGCTAGGCCTCCATCAAGATAAAAAATACACCCCCTAGATCCCCTTTCAAGATAAATGTGTACATTATTCGGTAGAAAAATGTCCTGGCCAAAGGCCGATTCGTCCTAAAATTAGAGACTTGCTTTCGCTCGCCAAGAAAAAAATCGACACCTAAAGGGCACGAAAGGTCTTAATATTGACAACAAAATGAGGCAAAAGGTCTCGAAATTGCCAAATTAACGGAACGAACGTCTTTAAATCTCAAAACTAATATGCTAAACATGAGGGAGAAGTGAGTCCAGAAAAAGCGAGTACTTAATATCTAATAAGTACAAATCTCTCGTGTGTTTATACCAGTAACTACAGTATAAGTGACGATAAACGCGGAATAGAAGTGTTTATACCAGTAACTACAGTATAAGTGACGATAAACGCGGAATAGAAGTGTTTATACCAGTAACTACAGTATAAGTGACGATAAACGCGGAATAGAAGTGTTTATACCAGTAACTACAGTATAAGTGACGATAAACGCGGAATAGAAGTGTTTATACCAGTAACTACAGTATAAGTGACGATAAACGCGGAATAGAAGTGTTTATACCAGTAACTACAGTATAAGTGACGATAAACGCGGAATAGAAGTGTTTATACCAGTAACTACAGTATAAGTGACGATAAACGCGGAATAGAAGTGTTTATACCAGTAACTACAGTATAAGTGACGATAAACGCGGAATAGAAGTGTTTATACCAGTAACTACAGTATAAGTGACGATAAACGCGGAATAGAAGTGTTTATACCAGTAACTACAGTATAAGTGACGATAAACGCGGAATAGAAGTGTTTATACCAGTAACTACAGTATAAGTGACGATAAACGCGGAATAGAAGTGTTTATACCAGTAACTACAGTATAAGTGACGATAAACGCGGAATAGAAGTGTTTATACCAGTAACTACAGTATAAGTGACGATAACGCGGAATAGAAGTGTTTATACCAGTAACTACAGTATAAGTGACGATAAACGCGGAATAGAAGTGTTTATACCAGTAACTACAGTATAAGTGACGATAAACGCGGAATAGAAGTGTTTATACCAGTAACTACAGTATAAGTGACGATAAACGCGGAATAGAAGTAAAGGATTATGTTCACGGTCGATACAATCACTTGGGTTAAGGGGTAGTGCTTGATTGTTGGTCTATATATTTATTTATTAGTTTGTTTTAGTTTCCTCGCTAGACCTCCATCAAGCTTTAAAAAACGCCCCCTAGACCCCCTTTCAAGATAGATTTGTACATTTTTTGGTAGAAAAAAGTTCCGGCCGAAGGCCGGTTCCTTCTAAAATTACAAGCTCGCTATCGCTCGCCAGGAAAAAATCGACACCTAAATGGCACAAAAGGTCTAAATAATGACAAAGAAATGGGGCAAAAGCTCTCAAAATCACCAAACTAACGGAACGAACGTCCTTAAATTTCAAAACTAATATGCTAAACATGAGGGAGAAGGGGGACCAGAAAACCGAACCATTACCCCTTAACCATTTCAATATGGGTGACGCCATTATTCCTTATATTTTGGCTATTAATCGACGATTTTATACAGCTTAGGAAAGACGTCTAGTCATCAGAGAAATGTGTTTTATATCCATTAATTCGTTGACTACCATAAATGCTTCCTAAACACAGCAATATCGGCTAATGATATCCAGAATAAAAATAAAAAATTCTTCATAGTACTAAAAGGGTTAAGGGGAGATGTATTTATTTATTTATATATTGATTTATTGATTGATATAACTTAATATAATAGTCTAATAGTAGCCAGAATATAGTTTAAAACACGGCACCGGTACTGAAGGGGTTAATAATTCCCTTGAAGGCCATAATGAAGAGGAGCCAGAGTATAAAGTAACACAGGGTTCTCACAGTGTACCGGTGGGACTTGATCTACTGTATTATACTTGGTGGAGGGCTCTACCTGTGTGTGGGGGTGGGGTGGAAAGGGTATTTATATGTATGTGTTGTATATGTGTGTGTGTGTGTGTGTTGTGTATGTGTGTGTGTGTGGGGAAAAGGTATTTGTATGTATGTGTTATATGTGTGTGTTAGTGTGTTTATACTTCGTGGATGGCTCTACCTGTGTGTGTGTGTGTGGGTGGAAAGAGTATTTGTATGTATGTGTTGCATATGTGCATGTTTGTGTTGTGTATGTATGTGTGTGTTGTTTATGTGTGTGTTGTGTATGTATGTGGGTTAGTGGGATTAACAAAGGGGACATGACAAATGTACTAAAGCTCAGTGATAGCGAAAGAACTCGTACCAATGGTTTCAAATTAGATAAATTTCGTTTCAGAAAAGATATAGGCAAGTATTGGTTTGGTAACAGAGTTGTAGATGGTTGGAATGGACTACCAAGTGCTATAGTGGGATCTAAAACTGTAGGGAGTTTTAAGATAAAATTGGATAAGCATATGGACGAGAAGGGTTGGGTGTGAAGGGGGATCAGCCTGGTTGGGCCAATCAGCACTCTGCAGACCCCCATAATCCTGCGTTAATCTCTAACCGTTTTGGTAAGATGATCCTCAGGGTATTAGAGTGTGAAGCCTATAATTGGGCTTTGTAATTGAATTGGGGTTGTGTGGGACAGGGATCTGCCTTGCTTAGGCCAATCGGCTTTCTGCAGACTCCCATTTTCTTATGTTCTTATGTTCTTATGTGCTGTGTAAATGTGTATATATACGTGTATGTTGTATGGAAAGGGCTTGTGTTTGTATATTATTGTCTATTAGGAATATGTTGATTGTGTGAATTTATATGAAATCAGTGTCATGCAAATGTTCAAACAATTTGCGGGTTAGGTGAATTGGTTTATTGTGAATAAGGGAGAATGCAGAGATGCTTAGAGAACAACCACACCATAGGTTCCTGAATATGGCTCCCACGGCCCTCTGTAGTTCCTTCTGACGGGGAGGGAGTGCTTCAGATCTCTAATGTGTCTCTGGTGATGGTGACAGAGACATCTTTGGCCAGGCTGGGTATATGTCAGATGGTGTTGATGTCCGAGTGCTCAGAGTTTCGTCCAGTAGACTTTCCGTGTTATAGTAGATTTCCTCTTCGTCATCCAGGTACAAGGCGGCAGGTGATGATTCCGGAGTGATAAATTTGTGCACTTAATGTGTCACTCTTGAAAGTTGTTTGTGCGCTTCATGTGTCACTCTGGAAGTATTGTCCACTTCTTGTGTCGCTCAGCTATGGTTGGACCTTCATATGTTGCTCTGTAACTATTGAAGTTAACATTACGGTGCATATATTGTGTCACTGGCAGGGGCCATACTTGCATGTTGTTTAGTTTCAGGGTTCTGTTTGATTGTTTACTTTTGCTCGTGGTGGTACTGACCGAACAATGTCTGTAGGTGACGCAGCAGTCTGAACCTTTCGATACAGACTCAGCAGTAAAAGTCTTGAATGCTGAAAGGGCATGCCTGAATATGGGCAGAGGGCGGCTGACATGCCCTTCTTGGAGGTGCATGGAAATACGAGTTATAAGAAGTTAGTGGTTTATATTGCTGGCCTAATTATAATTAACATACTATCGAGTAATTAATTATGCACCCTAATAGTATATCTTGTTTTTATTACAGTTTGCCTAACACTAGACATTGTTATCTAACTCAGATAATGAGTGAGTGAGAATAAAAAAAGAAGATGAAGAAAATAGGAAGAAAGATAAATGAAGAAAAGGGTGGAGAAGGAAGAAGATAATGAAGGAGAAGAAGAACAAGAAGAAGAGGAGGAGGAGGGATTAAAGGAGAAGAGGTTTTAGGTTAACTTCATTATAGGTGTCAAGTTCAGGATCACACTTTATTTTACCCCCCAGACTCTCCATCTAGTTCCAAAATCAGGTCTTTCCAGAATAGAAAACCAATGTAGTCCTATATAATGTTTCGTAACCCCCCACCCACCCCCCTCTGTCTGTCTAACCCTTTCCTATGTTATTAAGGAGAGGCGGAACACATCGCTTCGGAGTGACAATTGGTATATAATTAGTTAGTTAAAATAGGACTTCAGAGGCTATCAACCCTTCTGGGTCAGGACTGGAGCCCCTTTTCCAGAACTCCAGTCCCTTGCACGTCGTTTTGGAATGAACATTGGTATATAATTTGTCCTTTGGGTACAGTCGTCGATATATGTTCTTGACCACCATGTGATTTTCATTATGCAGTATTACACAATGCAGCGACCAGTTTATAAAATTATTATAATAGTTACAAGTTATTGCAATTATCAATTTGTAAATTTAGGCAAAAGAAAGTTAATTCTTAAATACATTATAGAGGTTTTCATTGCATAATGAAAATCACAGACAGGTTAAGGGGAGATGGGTCGTATTTCTGGACCTCCTTCTCCCTCGTGTTTAGCCCCATTAGTTTTCAGATTTTATGACGCTCGACCCATTAGTTTAGCCATATTAAGACATTTCGACCCATTTCTTTGTCAATATTAAGACTTTTCGTGGCATTTAGATGTAATTTTTTACTGGCAAGCAATAGCGAGCATGTAGTTTAAAAGGAAACGGCCTTTGGCCGGGACACTTTTTTATCGAAATATTTACAAATTTAACTTGAAGGAGGGTCTTGGGGAATGTTTTTGTTTTAAGCTTGATAGAGGTCTAGGAAAGAAACTATAAAAATGATAAAAATATAAATAAATTAGGAAAATAATACGTCATCCCCCTTAACCCCTTCTGTACCGGCTACGTATTTTTATCTTTACTCTGGCTACTATTAGACGATTGTATTCAGTTTATAAAAGGCCTACAACAATTACCAGGCTTCAGAAATATCTCACTTAACCCTGTTTTACTACCACAGACCCTACTTTAACTCCTCAAAATCGTCTAAATAATTATACAGTAGCTAGAATATAAATACAAAGACGTCGTCGATACAGAAAGGGTTAATGAATAGATTACAGATTAAGATAACCTCCTCACTGATTAGCTTCACTGTTATCTAAAGAGGAGCAGAGATTGCAAAATGTCAATTCATGGTGCTCCATTTAAGGGGGATGGCTCACTTTTTGGTAAATTTTTTCATATATTTTTTTTTATTTTTCTAGTTACCTCCCTGGACCTTCATCGAATTTAAAGATACAACCACATCATCCCCCTTCAAGATACAACCACATCATCCCCCTTCAAGATACAACCACATCATCCCCCTTCAAGATACAACCACATCATCCCCCTTCAAGATACAACCACATCATCCCCCTTCAAGATACAACCACATCATCCCCTTCAAGATACAACCACATCATCCCCCTTCAAGATACAACCACATCATCCCCCTTCAAGATACAACCACATCATCCCCCTTCAAGATACAACCACATCATCCCCCTTCAAGATACAACCACATCATCCCCCTTCAAGATACAACCACATCATCCCCCTTCAAGATACAACCACATCATCCCCCTTCAAGATACAACCACATCATCCCCCTTCAAGATACAACCACATCATCCCCCTTCAAGATACAACCACATCATCCCCCTTCAAGATACAACCACATCATCCCCCTTCAAGATACAACCACATCATCCCCTTCTAGATACACCCACATCATCCCCCTTCAAGATACAACCACATCATCCCCCTTCAAGATACAACCACATCATCCCCCTTCAAGATACACCCACATCATCCCCCTTCAAGATACAACCACATCATCCCCCTTCAAGATACAACCACATCATCCCCCTTCAAGATACAACCACATCATCCCCCTTCAAGATACACCCACATCATCCCCCTTCAAGATACAACCACATCATCCCCCTTCAAGATATATTTGTACATTTTTTCGGTAGACCAAATGTCCCAGTCGAACGCTGGTGTCTCCTAAACTACAGTCTCGCTATCGCTCGCCAGAAAAAAAAATCGACACCTAAATGACACGAAAAGTTTTAATATTGACAAAGAAATGGGACGAAAGGCCTTAAAATCGCGAAACTAATGAGCCGAACGTCTTATAATCTGAAAACTAATGTGGCTAAACATGAGGAAGAAGGGGGACCCGAACAATGACCCATCTTCCATTAAAATCTCTCCCTACACACCGCATTGTTGCATATCTCACTCTTCTACTACTATTAAAATTATTACAGGCAGCTTTGCCTTTTGTCTCCTTCACACACATTATTATATATACAGTATATGTATATATATATATATATATGTGTGTGTGTGTGTGTGTGGGTGTGTGTGTGTGTGTTCAAATGAAAACCCGTCAAATGTGTACCGATTTTTGTTATAGTCACGTGTTATATAATTCACACTCACAGTTGGTATTGTCTCTCCTAACCCTTCCCGCCCCCCCCATACTGCCCAAGAGCGGCCTTCTGCACGTCCTTCAACAGAGGTTTGGGTAAGTAATAAACACCTGACTTACAGTGACGTAAAGTGTGTGTAACTTGTTTAAAGGGGGGATGGGCGTATTTATTTCCTCATTTGTGTATATATATATATTTTTTTTTTTTTTTTTTCCTAACCTACTGTAGACCTCCATCATGCTTAAAAAAACACCCTCCCCAAGACCCTCCTTGAAGATAAATGTGTACAATTTTCAGTAGAAAAAAAGTCTCGGCCGAAGGCCGGTTCCTCTTAAATTACAGGCTCGATATCGCTCGCCAGGATAAAATCGACACCTTAATGGCACGAAAAGTCTTAAATTGACAGAAATCTGGCGAAAGTTTTTAACATCGCCAAACTAATGGGGCGAACGTCTTAAAATGCCAAAAGCATCGGGCTAAACATGAGGGAGAAAGGGGTCCTGAAAATAATAGCTCAAGTGGAATTATCACCTTTAGTTTCCATCGAACGTTTGTTGTGTATTTTAGAAGGGATTTGTTGTATTTCAAAAGTAGAAAAACGTATCTCCATTAACCCTTTTCAACTGAAGGCTAATTTGCCTATTGTTTTCGCTACTGTGAGGCGATTTTAAGCAACTTACGTGGGCCTTCGCTGAGATAAAAAGAGTTAATAATTATAAGACAGCTTGATGGCAACACTGATATGAGATGATTCGTGGGAGATGTATGTGTGTGTGTGTGTGTGTGTGTGTGTCATGCTGTCAGTGTTGCCAATGTAGTTACTTTCCTGCTAGATCTAGAGGTATTTACTTCGATCTAGCGACAAACTTTTACATCTAGCGACATAATTTCTACCGATAGTCTACAAATTTCAGACATTTCGGAGCCCTATTCTAGATTCTAGCATTATTCTAGCGATTTTGTATATATTTCTTATTATCTAGCTACATTCTAGCGACTTTGAGAACGGATTTAGCAGTATTTGTTGTCTTTTAATTTGGTAACCCTGTAGTGTGATGCTGGTTCAGTGTACTAGTGGTTGTTTGTGGTGGTGGTGATAGTTGTGGTACTCTGTGTGGTTTTGGTTTAGAAGTAAGGTAGGTTTTAGTATGCTTTAGTGTATGTTAATAGTTAATGGGGGTGGTAGTTGTGGTGGATGGTAGTGGCAATTGTGGTAATGGTGGTGGTGGTGGTAGTTGTGGTACTCTGTGTGGTTTTGGTTTAGAAGTAAGGTAGGTTTTAGTATGCTTTAGTGTATGTTAATAGTTAATGGGGGTGGTAGTTGTGGTGGATGGTAGTGGCAATTGTGGTAATGGTGGTAATAGGCCTACCAGTGCCAAATATTACAGAAATTTTGCCAGAAAATGTTGATCATCGAATGTCGACTATAAAAGCTCTCGTGTGATACCGGCCGCTTTGGTATGTACGTAATAAGAGTTATTGTTATTGGTAGTAGTGGTAATGGTGGTAGTTGTGCCCTTGAGTTTTATTGTTGTTGTTGTTGTTGTTGTTTTTGGTGGTGGTGGTGGTAGTGATAGCATTGATATGGCAGTGGAGATGGTTGTGTGTGTGGTAGTGGCTGTATGTGTATTGGTTAGGTAGTTATATGGTAGGTGTGGTAGTGTTGATATGGTATAGTCTGGTGTTGTTACTGTTGTTGTTGGTAGTGTTGTTGTTGTTATTGTGGTGGTGGTGCTACACGGGTTATGGTAGTGGTATGGTAGAGTGTGTGGTAGTCGTGATCGTCAATAATAATGTACAGTGTATATCAAAAGTTCGCCGAAACTATATGGTGATAACATTGTGTAAAATATAGAGATACTTTAACTCCTTCAGCACGATGACGTAATTTTCACCTTGTTCGGGTTGCCATATGACGATTTCTTTAGCTGATAATCTTCTTGTAGAACTCAAAGGGGTAAATACGATCTCAATAAACTCCCAGAAAAAAATAGGTATTTCTTAAACTACATAAAATCATCGAACTTTAACCAGAATAAAAGGTAAAAAGGTCTTCTCGTTTGTTTAATTAGTTTCGTCCCTAGACCTCCATCAACCTTAAACAAAATACCCCCAAGACCCTCCTTCGAGATGAATTTGCATTTTTCGGTAAGAAACTGTACCGGCCGAAGGCCGCGGTTCCTCTTAAATTGCAGGCACGCTATCAAATGCCATGACAAAATTGACACCTAAATGGCATAACATGTTTTAGAATTGACAAAAAAATGTTGCGAAGTCTTAAAATCGCCAAACTAATGGGACGAACGTCTTAAAAATATCAAAGGTTATGGGACTAAACGTGAGGGAGAAGGATCTCCAGAAAAAACACTTCATAGGAAAGATATATTGGTGGTAATAAACCCATCTTATACACGGATAACAAGGTAAATCAACATCAATATGATCCTTTCACTTAATTTAAAATATTACGCTATTCAGTGTGCAGTTGGGTTTGAGTACATGATTAGATTGATATCCAGTATTCGATAAATGGATATAAAATCGTAATCATGTACTCAATTGATGGTGTCTTGATGGTGTAATGGTTAGTGTGTTTAAGATCTGTATGTGGTAACCCAGGTTCGAATCCCGGTAGGATCACATGATTTAATTAATTGCATTGGGAGGTGTTTGGTGTTGGGAGTGAAATTAATAAATTAATTATACCTTTGTCCTACCTTTATAACGGGTATATTGATGGTAATAAACCCACCTAATACAAGGATAAAAAGGTAAACCACTACCAATCTACACTACCCAATTAGTGAGAATTAGTGAGAACACACACACACACAAAATCCTAGGAGTAACATACGACACCCAAATGACATTCAAACAGCACACCACAAACACGAAAAAGAAACTGACACCCAGACTTAACGCCCTCAGATCACTTGCCCACACGAAATTTGGACACAACAAAGAAACCACCACCGCAGTCTACAAACAATACATAAGATCAGTTATGGAATATGCAAGCCCGGCCTGGGCTTCTAACCTAGCTGAAACACATCATAAGACCTTACAGACTATTCAAAATAAAGCCCTTAAAATCATCACAGGATGCACAGCTACTACACCCACAGATCACCTACATCAAGAAACCAAAGTCCTAAAAGTCAAAGATCATCTAGACATGAGAGGCACTCAATTCCTGGTAGCAGCTTCCACGAATCAACACCACCCACTACACTACATGGCAACACGCCCACAGACACCAAGAAATATCAAACAACACCCAGCACACGCTATCACACACAAATACTGTCTTCTCTCCCTCCCTGCCCACCCCAAACCAACTTCCGGAAGCACATCCATACTCATATCACTCGCCGTTCCATCCACTCACTCATAGACAACACGCAGCTGCAAGCACGACCTCCCGAAATCCATCCTTCTGAATCCTCCCTTCCTCGCGAGGACAGAGTCCACCTGGCCAGGCTGAGATGCGGACACCATCCAGCTCTTCTGAGCTATCAGAAGACTGGATGACTCCGTCGTCGACACCTGCCCGGGTTGTAACACAGCACCCCATACCATAAAACACATCATAGAAGACTGCATTTCACACAACCACTTACGCCAACAACACAATTTACACTATTTGAGAGCTCTGTGGGAGAGCCCGACAGTGGCCATGGCCTTCCTTAAGGACTCGGGGCTGTTCGGCCAGGCAGCTTAGGGAACAACAACAACAACAACAACCCAATTAGTTACTTAAAATGGGATGTCAGAGGCTATCAATCCTTCTGGATTATTAAGCCAGCACACTGTAAGTCAAGAATAACGTCAGGACAGGAGACCCTTTTCGAGAACTCCAGTCCCTTGATTACCTAATGAACTTATATACCCTTTTCATAGCCTTTATTCTTTACAGAGCAGTATGTCCACACCCACACTGAGCGGGGAGGAGGTGGCCAGGTTGGTGGTGGAGGCTGGTGGGCGTATTAGGCCACACATCCACCGTACGCCCATAATACCCACCCACCCACTCTCCGCAGATACCCGCACTCAGGTCTTCCTCAAATTAGGTCAGTAGATTGGAATTAAGGGGAGATGGGTCGATTTCTGGTCCCCCATCTTCCTCATGTTTAACCCCATAAAGGTGGAGAGGGAAAAAAACCCAGAGAAAATAGGAAAGAAAACTATGAAAGATCAGTAAAAGAGAAAAGAAAGAAGGCATTTATAGATTCTGGTGTTCCTTATAGCCCAACATTTGTAAGTGGTCAATTGAAAATACAGCTAAAAAAACTAATTTTCTCTTTCTCTACATTGCCAGACAACGAGCAGGTGACGGGATCGTTCAAGGCTAGAGGGGCGTTCAACAAGGTCCTCAAGCTAGCCGGCCAGGGTGTCACCTCCGTCTACACCGCCTCCACCGGCAACCACGGCATTGCTTGTGTTAGTTTTTGTTGTTGTTGATGTTCCCCAGACTGTCTGGCCGAGCAGCCCCAAGGTCCCAAGCAAGGCCATAACCGAGCGCCCCCACAAAACCCTCCCTGCTTACCACTAATAAAGCCCAGGTGACCGAAGCCACTCCAAGGCGGGGAGCTGAGGAGGGAGCGGAAACGCCCGGGAAACCAAATTAGCCCCACCCAAGGCCCTGTGCCCCTCAGCAATTATGAAGGGAAAGTTATACAGTACAGTTCATACTTGGGAGATAAATTTGGGCGTAATCCATACATTCATTCCTAGTCGACGAGGGTCAAAATTTTGGTAAGGCTAAAATCCAAAGATTTTTAAAAATGAAGTTTGATTATGGCAAACTGAGAAGTCGCACAATAAATTCACGCATATATTTGGAATCCTAACGCCATTGGGAGTCCATTGGTATAAGGTAAATTTAATTTGGATACATAGTTTAGGGGGCAGGAGCAATTTTTTATCTCAAAATGTGCATATATGCAGCTGATTTCGGGAGTGGCATAAATGGGAAAATCCACAATAATGGAGAAAAGGGACCAGAATAACGGACCATCTCCCCTAATTAAATCCCTGACATCCATTTTCTATTATTTCAGGGTCTGGCCTTCAAAACAGTGGGTGTTGACGGCCAAGTGGTGATTCCCTCCACAGCCGATCCCGAGAAGAAGGAGAAGCTCAAGGTAAGAATAACACACACAACAAAGCCACTCCAACAGCTTCCTCTCTCTCCAACACCCCTTCTCTCCTCTCTCTACTCTTCAGAAAATAGACAAAAAAAGTAGAAAGTAGCTACGAGGTGTCGTTGTAAAGGCTTATCCTTCAATACCTTTACCTGACCTGTTAACCCATACAGTACCAATGACGTGCGTTATCTTTTATTCTAGCTACATTTAGACGATATTATGCAGCTTAGGAAATATCTGTGGTAGTTAAGAGGGTTGGTTGAAATAATTTAAAGCCTTATTATTGATAGATGTCCTTCGTAAGCTGAATATAATCGTCTAATAGTTGCCAGAATATGATGAAAAGGACGTCCCTGGTACTGAATGGGTTGAACCCAGTCAGAACAATAGCTTCTTTTTCATTCTAGGCTATAATTGAATCTGGTGTATCCAAACCTCTTTCTTCTAGGTTGCTGGGTGTTAGAAATCTCGGAGTGAAAGTAAAAAGTGCACTGTATCAAGGAATTGTTGTGCCAACAGTGATGTATGGGGCTGAGACATGGGCTCTGAAAAAAAGGAGAAAAGAGGGCTGGATGTGATGGAGATGAGCTGCTTGAGGAGTATGTGTGGAGTTACTCGTAGAGACAGATTGAGGAATGAAGAGATACGTAGGAGAGTGGGGCAGCAGGAACATTTGTCAGCCAGAGTGGACAGAAGGGTGCTGAGCTGGTATGGTCATGTTGAACGAATGGGAGATGAAAGGCTTACAAAGAGAATATGTGAGTCAGGTACAAGGGGAGATAGAAGGGCAGGAAGACCCCCATTGAGATGGAGAGACTGTGTAAGAAAGGCTTTGGATGATAGAGGCATGACTATAGATCAGGCAGGGGAAGTGGTGGTGGACAGGAGTGAATGGAGAATGCTTGTGAATAGTTGAGTGAACACGTGGTAATTTGGAGTAAGGGGTCGGGCGCAAGTTGGACTAGATAATAGTCCATCAGGCGCCTGGCCCGGGGAGACGATTAATATGAAGGGTGCGCCTGGAAGTGTGGTGGGAGGGCTTGTGGCTTTGGCTCCGCTGCATGTCTGCCTGCCGAGATCGGAACCTCTCCGGGTGGTCGGGGGTGCTGGAGCGACCTTGGTGACCCTGGTCTCTGGGTCTTCTCCTGGGTGACCTGGATGTGTGTGAGTTTGTGCTTTTTATCTGTGTTTATTTGTTGTTTTATGTTGTTTTTGTGTTTTCCCTGTTCTTGCTCTGTCTTGAGTCGGCTACCCCCAAAATGGGGATTGGGCCTGAGCATATAGATAGATAGATAGATAGAATTATTATGATTTTATTGATCGTATAGCTAACCTACCACTGTAAAAATTGAATGCTTGATTGTAACATGATACATACATACATACAAGTTTAACCCAGGAAATGCTAGACACCCCTAGGATTCACTATTGCCCTGTGCTGATTTGGCGACTCTTCCAAAATGCAACGAAAAGCACATCATCATGTAGGAAATAAAAGCGTGCATCCAACCATATATATATGAATACCCAAAAGAGTATGGTTGAGGTGTTACGGTGGTCCGTAGTTGAAAATGTGGCGCAAAATTATTATTATTAAAATAGGGATTCGCACCAAGCCTAAAATAGCGCAAAATTGGCAACGAGCGGCTGTGCAAATGGGAGTATTGGTCGGGTAGAGGGAGGAAATGGGAGGAGCAGGGTGGAGGCAAGATGGGGGGCAGTAAATGTCATTGGATTTTCACCCCTATAGCCCTGACAGTCACACTTGTTTTTGTTTTTTTATTGGGATCTTTTGGTACGTGTTTGACATCTCTTCTTCCAAGAGGAGTGTCGCAGCCCACCAGTAAAACCTCTCGAGAGGATTGTCGCAGCCACTGGGTTAAAGACTGCTTCACCCACAGGAGTGTGGTTTCAATCCTTTTACTGTAGTACAGTACAATCAAGACCGTGGATTGACCTCCCAATCTACCAAGCTTGGAAGCCAAAGTGTCACATTTTTCCTTTGCCCCTCAACTTTCTCTTCATAATTGCTGAGGGGCACAGGGCCCTGGGTGGGGCTTTGGTTTCCCAGGCATTTCCACACCCTCCTCCGCTCCCCGCCATGGAGTGGCTTCGGTCACCCAGGCTTTATTGTGGTAGGCAGGGAGGGTTCTGTGGGGGCGCTCGGTTATGGCCTTGGCCTTGCTCGGGGCCTTGGGGCTGTTCGGCCAGGCAGCTTGGGGAACAACAACAACAACAACAACAACAATCAAGACTTGCCACACACATAAAAATTGTTGCAGCCTTTATGTGTGCTAATTTGAACATGTAAATGATGGAAACACTAATTATATTTATCCTTTTCGTTACAATTAAGCATTAAATTTTTACAGTACAGGCCATAAATTAATCGGAAATACTGGAATGTCTCTCTTCCAGGCAGCGGGTTGTGGAGTACTTGAGCACGGGACGGACTGCGAGACAGCCGAGAAACACGCTCGGTCACTGGCGGTCAAGGCTTCAGTACCATATCTGTCCCCTTACAATGACTATCACGTCATGGCTGGCCAGGTGGGTGAATGGATAAATATATAGTTTACGTAGATTATTTCAGATGTAGTCTTATGCTTACATATCTTATTATTCTCGCATTCTACTTCACATATCTGTCTATAAACCAATCAACTAGTCCACATAACTATCTACCAGAGGGTACTTGTAATCCATTACACAGACCATGTCACAAATGAAGAGGCCCACAATAAAGTACAACAGGCAATAGGCCCATTTGAAGACCTCCTCAGTCGTCAAAAAGCGGAAACTTAAGTGGTATGGGCAGTTTCTCGATCAAAGGAACTTGCAAAGACAATCTTGTAAGGGATAGTAAGAGGAGGTCGCAAACAAGGAGGACAACGAAGATGATGGGAGGACAGGAATGAGCATCGCTGAGTCGCATAGAGCAGTGGAGGATAGGAATGGATGGAGGGTGGTGGCTGAAGCTGCAATGGTGCCCCAACGACATCGATAAAAGTCATGGGATAGGTGAAGGTGAACTCTCTAAGCATCTTGTAGGAATCGGTTTTTACACCATACCCGAAAGAGGATTTATGGAGCTCCGATCTTACTCTCAACCATCTGAACAATTTTACCAATACACCTAAACTTCGTTAGATGCGGGAATAGCCTCACGAAAATATGCCAGGGCCTGGGATTGAACCCGGGACCCTTGGGCTATGAGGCGAACACCTTACCAGTGTCACCAAGAAAAATATCTCACTTGGCAAGGTCGGCTTAAGTTATTTCCGCATCCGGTCTGTTTTAGGATAACCTATTTTCACTGACTTTACACTGTCTATTAATATCCCCCCCACCCCCCCACCCCCAAGGGCACCATTGGACTAGAGATCCTGGAAGATTTGCCTGACGTGGGTGCCATCTTTGTGTCGGTAGGCGGCGGTGGTCTGATAGGCGGTATAGCGGCATACGTCAAGTGGAAGAAACCAGACTGTCAGGTGAGGGGAGTAAATAGATGAGACTAAAAGTTTTGGTCAAGCACAATATGGAATAATTTTTGTTTGCATTTGAGATCAAATTTAATTCGGACTTGAGTAGATTTTACATTATTTTGATCCTCCTGTAGTATCTTATGAAAGTAAGGGTGAAATAATGTAAGCATCAAAAGAGCGAAAAAAGAAGTAGATTACTACGGCATGCTTACTAACTTTCTATCTCAGATTGTGGGCTGTTCTCCTGTTCGTTCTAAAGTGATGCACGAATCAGTGAAGGCTGGGAGGATCATACAAGAGGAGAGCTTGGAAACACTCTCAGACGGTACTGCAGGTATGTTTTGGTAGAACAGTGACTGGTTCGTTTAATTGTGAAAATGTATGATGGTTCAAAAATTGCTGTGGGATTGAAAGATGTATCAAGTGAGGATTTCCAAGTGAATATGAGAGTACACCTTAATCATATTCAGTAGTATAAGTTCCTAGCAAAGTTCCCACTTAAAAGTGAGTTAGCAATGTACTATGTACTGAACTCATCCTATGGGTCAGTCCTGAGCCCACTCTTGATATTGGTACTGTTGAGAAAGTTCATTGGGGGCATGTCATGGAAGCTACTTTAAGAACATAAGAAAAATAGTAAACTGCAGAAGGGCTATTGGCCCATACGAGGCAGACCCCTTCTTCCCTACATCCCTATTAGTTCTTTCCCTACACTAAAAACATCTCCCACTACAAACTATATTCCCTACACATCTATATTATATATCTACCTAATAACATCTCCCAATATATATTACAGTATACCTATATACTCAACACATTATCTATCTTTAAGCAGGCGACATGATGCTGACAATGGACAGTGCAACTGATGCCCAGGCAAAGTTCAAGGGGTGGCGTGTGAATGGAAAGCGGGTCCCTTTAAGTGTACTGTTACTAGTAAAGCTGATCGTGTGGCTCAAGATCCTCCTAGAATTATTGACGAATTTGATAGCAAGTTTAGTTACCTAGGTGATACAATTGCTGTACATGATGTTCAGTTATAGATCTGGATGGAAGTAATGAAGTAAGTGAGTTTGTCCTTACCGACTATGAAAGGGCAGATGTGTGACTCAAACTTTTACCCCAGGTAACGTGGAAGAGGGGTCAGTGACCTTTGACCTGTGTCGTGACCTGGTGGACCGCTGGGTACTGGTGGAGGAGGAGGAGATAGCCCAGGCTGTGTTCTACTGCCTCAAACATCACAAGAAGGTATTACCGAGTTCTTTGAACTATTATATTTTGGGATATATGGTAATTTTTGACATATTGCGATTCTGTTTAGCTATTTTTTGTATTGAGACTTTAGTTTAGATTCTGTTTGCGGTGTTTAGAATGAATTTGAATTAAGTTGTTGAATTAAATAAATTTAAACACGTTCTTCCTCCATACATTTCTGTTGATGAAATTTGTTTTCTGTAGGATCTAGTTGCAATTTGTGGCAATTGCTCAGGTAACTACTTGTCGAATCAGAAGCTAATGCATTCAAAAGAGCGATCACGATTGACCGATTGACTCTGGGTGTACCTGGTGCACCAAAATTAATCAATAGCATCATCTTCAAAACTATAAATTTACAATTTCCACAACATTAAAGGAGGTAATGTAGGTAAGTAACACTTTTGCTGTATGACCAGGTTGGCCTTCGAACCTTGGCCTGTAGCATAGCAGTCCAGCACTAAACTGACTAGACCACCAAGGAGCTATAACTTAACTCTAACTTCAAGAAAAAGTGCAACAAAACATAACTGCTTCATGTTCTATTATAATATTATTTTCTCCCTAGGTGGTGGAAGGGTCGGCTGGTGTGGCACTGGCAGCCATTAAGAAGGTTGGCGCCAGCTACCAGGACAAGAAGGTGGTAGCCGTCTTGTGTGGCGCCAACATCAGCCTCAACAATCTACAAAACATCATTAATACTTATGCCAACAAGGAAAATTGACCCCTTACAAGAAGTTAAGAATCTGAATAGAATACATCTCCATAAACATTTGCTTGAACGGACATACAGAACATCATTCCTACCTACATCAACAAAGAAAATTAATACTCCAGTCTATGCTGATAATCTCTAGAACTTCTGAATACAATAAAACAAATCTCTATCAACATCGTTTGAAACACCTCTAGAAATATATTAATACTTAAGACAGCTAGCAAATTTGAGTTTGCATTGTATGAATCAGTGGTGGACATTGCAAACGATAATCCAAGTTTGTAAACGCAATTCCGCATCTTGTAACCCCTGCCTTCCGCACCTGCAATTCCGCCAATAAATTAAAAAATACGGTTTCGCTAAACGAAAACCGTAATCGCAATCCGGATTTGTGATTTTCACTACAAAAAGTGCAAAAACGAGGGTAAATCATTTGGTAGGGTAGACATTATTTGTCATATAATCACTATTGATCACATACTTCACCTCCTCAGTCAGGCCTCACTCATTATATAGTTTTATTTTACCTATTTTTATTATTTGGACCGGGATAAATTAGTACTAATTGTACAGTATATTAAGTCTACTATATACTGTATCTATTGCCGGACGCCGTGTTCCCCGAATTGGTGGCCACTAATGAATCGCCCCCATTACTTCTGTCCCCAGTCAGTCGACGCCCCTCCTCACATCCAGCACCGCTTCCACCTTTCTCTCGGTCTACCTCTCCATCTCTGTCCTTCCACTTCACTCTAGTACACTCTCTTAGTCATTCTCTGGCTTTCCATACGTTCCACATGGCCAAACCATCTCAAGGTGTTCCTTTTCACACTTTCCAGCACATCTACATCCACACTACACCATTACACTGTCACACTGGCGGGACCATGCGACCAACGTCCTTGTTTCCAGGGCAAAACATCAGTCTCTCTACATACTGAATGGGGATTCTTATACCCAGATCGGCCTCAAATATGATTTGCAGCCCAGCCCTGAACCAATATGGTCAGAGTACTTCACAATCACTTCTTGAGAAAAGCCCAAACAAATTTTGTAGATTAGCCTCAAACACGATCTACTTGAGCCAAGCCCCGAACAATGGCAGAGTACGTATTGCTGGTTGTTGGTTGCCTGTGATGGGCTTGATGTTGGTGATGACATCCTGGTTTAGACAGTTCCAGGATAGAACATCCTGCTGGTGTTGGTCTGGCATGGTGTTATTTGTGGTAGCCGCTCTGGGGATTGCAGCTGCGGGGTGGGCCAGATTGAGAGTTAGAAGGGCGCGTGGAGGTAGGGAAGGGCTTGTTGTGCCTCTATTCTCTGGCCATGGGGACATAGCTGCCACTCTGGCTGTCTCCCATGGTTTGATCTGCTGCATGTTATTAGGTTTATTTGTAAATATATTGGTGGGTTGGTGAAGAAATATGAATATATATAGTATATAACTATAAATATAAAAACCACACATAAAAAAGGTACAGAATAGAGACGCTGATACTACAGGTACACTAACTATTAATTGCACTTAGACCTGTTCTTGGATATATCAATGGTAAAGAAACACGAGAGATAATGTAAAAAAATGCATTTACAGATGAACACATAATTATTAATATAAGTTAAATGTACATAAGCATTGTGAGAACAGTAACTCGTTGCTAATGGAAGAACACAAATAGTATAGTGATTTTTTTGCATGTATTAATGAAAAATATAAATGGTTTTTAGTTTAAATATACTGTAGTGGGGTTCTTTCCTTAAGGTATCATTCTTTAAGGCATTAATTACTGCTCGTCAAGAAATATATGGTATTTATCTGAAAGAGGACCAAGATTTAAGTGAACAAATAATACAACTGTACTGTAGTTTTGATAATACACACACACACGAACACGCTCTCTCTCTCACACACACACATAATCACAGTCTCTCTCACACACAAACATGCACTCACCCTTATAACACATATTCTCGCTCTCTCTCTCACACACACACATAATAATAACAAAGTAGCCTACTATACAATTACTCTACATGTAAATCTAACTTGCTTTAAAACTAACCACTTGTTCGATCATCATTGTATATACATTCATAAATCAAGTAATCTTTTTATTTGTTATGCTTTCCTTTCCATCTCAAACCATGAAATAGAGAAATAATATTGCCATTAATTTTCGAAAATTATTTCTAAAAAATAATATTGTTAATCAGTATTTGATGAGTAAGTGGAGTTAATCGATTATATTATAGGTCTTATATTTTTTGTTATCCTTAATATTATGTTGTATGGCACTTTGACTTCCCAATTATTATTTTTATATTTTTTTGACGGATGTAGGGGCTTGTGTATTTGTAATATATATAAAGAGTAGGAATGAGCGAGACGTTTACATAGATACACTGACCACATACTGTAGACTTTATGATCTAGGAGAGAGAGAGAGAGAGATGTCGAGTGACAGATATAAAAAGCATATAAGAAAGAAAATCAACAAGAACATTATTGTTTATAGAAGCTTATTGCATTTGTGTTTCATCTACAGTACCTAAAGTTGACTAGTAAGGTATTATACTGTATATATATATATATTGGTGATGGGCTGGTCTATCAGTGAGAACTGAGCGATCTCTGCCATACCCATAGCTTACTCTGACTGTTCCTTTTACTTATATATTTTCTAGATCTCAAGTGATGGCATCTCTTCCGTGGATTGACCTCCCAATCTACCAAGATTGGAAGCCAAAGCGTCACATTTTTCCTTTGCCCCTCAACTTTCTCTTCATAATTGCTGAGGGGCACAGGGCCCTGGGTGGGGCTTTGGTTTCCCGGGCGTTTCCGCACCCTCCTCAGCTCCCCGCCATGGAGTGGCTTTGGTCACCCAGGCTTTATTGTGGTCGGCAGGGAGGGTTCTGTGGGGGCGCTCGGCTATGGCCTTGGTCTTGTTCGGGGCCTTGGGGCTGTTCGGCCAGGCAGCTTGGGGAACAACAACAACAACAACAACTGTATATATATTCGTGGAACAAATTTACGAATTTATTACTATACAACACTATAAATGCAACTTGTATACTCCACCACTGCAATAATATGTCCTAATTCTTGCAAATTCATATCAACAAGACATTTTTATTTATACTCTTATTATTTTTATCTAGTTGCATTAATTAATTGACAAAGCTACTGGTTTTCTGAGATCCATACAGGCTCTGTCATTATATATCAGACTGTACTTAACACACTCAATACTTTTTAAATAATTAACATGCAAGTCTTATTGTAATTATATCATGTTAATGATGTTATCGTTATTGTAGGTACTAGTTCTATTATACATGTCTTGTAGTACAATGAAAAGTTATTTAAATGTACTTATAAACGTCTGTAGAATATTGCAAAGCTTAATTTTTTTTTAATATGTTTATATAATATAAGCATGATACAAATTAGTCTTTGCCTGTGTTCCTATTTTTATTAAAACTTATTGATTGTAAAATTCTCCTACTCATCAAGACAGAGAAAGGGGCGAGGGAACGCGAAAGTGGTCCCGGACCCTGAGAATTAGAACCCTTTAATGTTGTTTCTGTTCGGGCTCTGTCTTCAGTCGGCCACCCCCAGCAATGGGGTCCCGGTATGTGCCTGAGCATAAACAAAACAAAACATGTTTAAAAAAAATAAGTTTGTTAATGCCAGTGCCTGAATCCAGCACAATGGTGTCCAAGGCCTTATATTGCAATTATGATAATTTTCAACATTCATATGCAGTAGATTTTGAACACACAATTACTATGTCCCATTAATAATCAGTTAAGTATAGGAAACACAATTACTAAGTCCCATTAATAATCAGATAAATCTAAGATCGTTTTTAGAATTCCATAACTGAAAACAAAAACTTTACACTGCATGAGCATCAGTATGAATTAAAACAGAGTATACTTTCATTGTGACAAATTGTTCTTGAAATTCGCATATCTCCCGAGATTTAAGATCATGAAGGAGGCCTAGAAATGACATTTTAAGATAAGCAAATTTCTCAACACTAAAATCGGCTTGAAATGTATCAAAAATTGCATTTCTCAGAACTAAATATAGATCATTAACGCTTTCAGTATTTAAGGCTGCATATTTACACTTTACTCTGGTTACATATTGGTGGCAATATGTTCAATTCAGTCCATCTTAAAGGAGTACTGAGAGAACATACAGTTTCGGAATTTGTACTACCCACTGGCATGGCAGGGTTTCAGCACTTGTAATCCTCAAAACCTGTAAATTCAAAGATGATTAAAGCTATGTATGGTTGTCCTGTTAGGGTTAGACTTGAAGAAATATACGGAACTCAAGTAATCTTGTGTTGGTGTGGTACTTCTCAGCACCTTTAATCCCCAAAACCAAAAAATTTGAAAATCATTAATGCTATAAATTACCATCTTAATCATCTGGCTATTGGAGGCTGTCGTTTTGTTGGGATCTGTAAGGAGTATTCAGTGTATTAATAGTCTTGTGTTGACGTACTGTAGTTTATCCGAGCAATCCTCAAAACCTTACAAACTCTAAGTATCATTAAAGCAATGGAGGACGTTGTCAGTATCTCCAACTATTGGTGGTGGTCGTCCTGCTGGATTCGGTCTTGAAGGAATATTCAGAGCCATTGCATTATTATTAGCACCTATTGAATAGTTCTCATAACCAAAACAATCAAAAAATCCTTAAAAATTATGGTCGACGTTCTTTGTATCGTTGACTATTAGTAGCGTTCGTCGTGCTGGGTTCGGTCTTGAGAGAATGCTCAAGAGACATTGCATTCTCAGCACCCAGTGTAATAGAGCGAAGAGGGCAGGGATGAGTGGAGAGGAATGGAATATTTGTTTGTGGGCAGGTCTTGGCTGGCTAGGGGCTCGAACCTATGCCTAACGTGACTTGCACTGCCTTTTGTACAGCGCTCTAAACCAGTGAACTAAGGATCCTCACTAGACCGGTAGTCTAGTTGTCATTTTATACACTCCCTCACAACACCAGAAACGCATGCATCCTTAAAGCTATGTTTGATGTTCCTAGTATCGTTGACTATTAGTGGCTGTGGTCTGGCTGGGCTGGGTCTTAAAGGAGTACTCGGAGCCCTTGTAGTCTCCGGGTTTGTACTGCGTGTTGGTGTAGTGGATCTCGGGCATGTTGAGTTGCTTGGTCCAGTGGTGGGTCCAGTACATCTCCCCGGGTGGGGGGCGCATCTTCTCCACCTCCCGGCACACGAAGACGCAGTAGATGAGCGACCCAAACAGCACCATAAACCCGAAGATGAGCATGCACAGACCGATGTACCTGCAGGGCATGAAGGTTGTTTTAATTTACATCCTTACATAGTTATATGCAGGTTAATTACAGCTCGAAGCATGAAGTAATTTTTATTTAAATTTTTACAAATCAATAGTAAAAAAAAAAACACAATATTGATGTACCTGAAAGTATTAAGATAATATTAATTTGTATCCTTACATGTTGATATTGAAGTAAAGATAATGTGCAAATTTACCTGAAGTCATGTAGGTTTTTTTTTTCTTCTTTCCAACACTTTCATAATTATAGTAAAAACATACAATAGTATTCATCATATTAGAAAAAATGTTTCGGATAATACAAATAACAAAACATACAACCCATGTGTTACACAATAGTACATCTAAATAACAATGGACAACTACAGTAGAATGGCATAAATAAGGTAAATAATATAATAGTTATCATTCACATAATCATAACATAGCAATAAAACAATACTAAAACACTACTAAAATACCTGTAAGGTAAGCCACAGCAATAAGAAATAAAGTGCAGCCTGCATGTATGATATTAATAAACACCAAATCCATTGATTCGTCAAAAACATTTTATAAAAACTAAAGAAAATTAATGTAGACTATAAACACCATATGAGAAGGAGCTGTACCAACACCAAGAACTTTAGAATAACCTAGAATCCAAGAGAAAAGAGAAGAAAGAGAAAGAAGTATACCGGAACCAGGAGATGAAGAACGACCATGAAGAACGTAGCATAAGAGGTATGATGAGAGGTTGAGACCTGCAGAATTATCAAGAAGCTATGATCAACGAGGGGACAAGGAACCTACCAAACGAACGCCGGATCATAGAGTTGTAGCACCACCACGAAGCCCAATGTAATGAGGAGCAGACCCAGGTTGAGTAGCACCATAAGACAGCAGACGCTCTTGGTGTTAGGACAGCAGGGGTGCGGCGCCGTCATCGTCTCCATCACCAGCTTCCCGCCCCTCGTCGTCTTCGTCTTCACCTTCACACGCTCGCTCGGGGCACCGCTGCGACCGCTGCGATATGTGTACTGGCTGCAGGAGGGAGGGGTTTGTTAGCTTGTGTGCTACCATCAGTCTACAAGAATTCACAAGATAGAGGCATTCACAATTCACATTAGGATTAATTTAGAGAACATCTGTCATGAGTCAAGAAATAATTACAAAGTATGCCATTATCAATAAAAACAATTATTTTCCTCGCCAAGCAGATATTCACTCACAAAAAAACAAAAATATAAATGCCCTATCCATCAGACCAATTTTTGACAATGTAGTACAGTAATAATTTGCTTCTGCCATTATGAGAGATATCGCTGATAGAAGTAAACATTTATAAAAAGGACCAATAAATATTTGACTCGTTTGTAACATTAGATGACAGGACAATTCTTTTCATTGACTTTATACTAAAAACAAATGGCTTGACTGAACCATCGGACAGAATATTCGAGTGAAAACAGGTTTCATGCATTTGTAATAAGATGGAAAGATTATTGGTCCCCAAATTAAAATGTAAAACTTGCAAACCAAACAAACCAAAACTGGGACAAGGACAATATAAAGTAAAATTAAATTATCAAAATCGCTATGTGGAAACAACAGATAATAACAATAGCAGAGCTCCCCTTATTTACAACAAAATTACAAACTCCTGCTTAGGTTATGAAAACAATAAATTCACAGAATAATTATTATATACTAATTTATCAGAATATTTACAGTAGGCAGACTGTACATTTACATCATAGGCTACTAGAAAAAAATTGTAGAATCATAGGCCTAGTGGTGGAAACAATGGTGAAAAATAAGGAAATATTAACAATGTGAAGAAATAACCTCTAAATCAGTACAGTACCGCCTATAAACAGTGACCTAACATTATCATCATACAGGGACACAGGGTTTTATAATATTAGCAGTAAATAAACTTTGCTTTAGCCACTACCACCACCACACCAGGCTAGGCCTATAACATAATAATCATATGAATGGCGAATCAAATAGAAACAATAGAAAAAAACCCAGTAGGCCCTAGTAATGATAATAAAAATAATAACACTGGGAAAATGATCACCTCTTAATCAGACTTATCGGAAATTCAGAACTGTACCAGTAGGCTATAGCCTATAACCAAGGACTTACCATATAACCATAAACCATTACTGTCATTATTTAGGCTATAGCCTATGGGGTTACCATATCATATTCGCTGTAGATAAATATTTTTGTCCAAAAACCACCACACCAGTCACTCACCGAGTCCCAAGAAGATTGCAAGAATAAATACCCGACAGCTCACAGTAGCCTATAATACCGCACCCGGTAAAAATTTACCTATGGTCCCGTTAAAATATCCTCAAGTATGCCTAACCTATTAAAAACTGTTCAGGGGGCTGGTTAGAACTTGTAGGATGTTTAATTAAATGTCGGAAATCAGTATTTACTGAGAAATAAGTCTTAAAATGCGCTATGTTTTACGGGAGGGTCTGTACGCCGCCACATAGGCTACACGCGGCTCCGCCCAAAATGTACAAATATTAGATTAGATTAGATTAGATAGATTAGATTAGATTAACCTAACTTAATCTTCTAAATATAATATAATATAATATAATATAATATAATATAGCCTAGCCTAATATAACATAACATAACATTACCTGGGAAAGAGAGGGCAGGGACTCTGGGTGACCCATAGCGCATTTTAAGACTGTTATTTCTCAGTAAATACTGATTTCCGACATTCAATTAAACATCCTACAAGTTCTAACCAGTCCCCTGAACAGTTTTTAATAGGTTACTTGAGGATATTTTAACGGGACCATAGGTAAACATTTATCCAAGTGAGGCAGTGTCACCGAATTCCCGCCAGAATTTTCTAACGTCCCTCTCTGCTCGATCCAATAAACCCCACCGGACCGCAAGTAGATGGAGTAGAACACACTCCCCTCTCATTACACATTGATGATATTTTCTGAGCTCATCCTTCAATGTTCCTACAAAAGGTGCATCTCACTCACTCTCAGACACCCACTCTCACTCTGTCTGTCTGTCAGGCTCTCTCTCTCTCTCTCTCTTTCACCTGATCTCAGACTGTGGCCTTGGCGGACCCATTCTGGTGGTGGCATAGATCTCGGAGGCCGCCCTGGACGCCGCCTCACTCCCACTCTCTCTCTCACTCACTCACACACACTCTCTCTCACCTGATCTCAGACTGTGGCCTCGGTGGACCCATTCTAGTGGTGGCATAGATCTCGGAGGCCGCCCTGGACGCCGCTCTCCGCTCTTCCTCCAACAGCTGCGGACTAACCACCGCTTCATTCCTCACCGTAAACTCACTCTCCGCTCGGTCACTGGGGGCTCGGTCGGGTTCCAAGCCGGGGTTGTAATACACCTGGGGGGCAAGGAGATTTTAGGTAAGGATGTAGTATTCGGGCGTATCGCTGGCTTTGTTTACATTACTAGTAGGCTCGCAATCATATGTTCCCGTCTATTTTGACTGTCGTGGGATAAAATAATATGTTGAGGGGGCCCCCCCCCCCCCATGACTTATTGTCATCATCATATATATTGCCAGCAGGGGGCAAATAACAGAAGCCAGGATACTACATCCTTTCCGATGTTTACATTACTCGTACATTTAAGGAATTATAGTATGGTATAACAAACTGCCAAACACTTGTAAACTGTTGCACAGCACAACCTCAAGGTTCACATAGATAAATATCTCCCCTCAAATTCCCACCTGACAGAATTTATAACGGAATAATGCATTGATCATTTATGATTTCAACAGATACTTATTCCTGATCTTTCACCAAGCGGCCTAGTGTGGATCAATAGATAATGTTGCTGCTTGTTTTCCTTCATTACTAGTTTAGTCTACCCTATGCCTCTGTTCACCTAGCAGTAATTTTAAACATGGTATTAGTCGGGTGAGGGCTGATCCTATCCAAAGTGAGGTTTGGCATCCTCTACCCTACCTTAGCCGTTTCTTACTATCTCTTTTCCTGTACTACTTTTCCTTCTAGGTGCTGGCAAAATCGCCCAATTGGGTGGCACTGCAAGGGGGCTGCGGACGGTGGGGGTATTGGTTCGGGTGTGCAAGCCCGTGGGCTGATGATAACCTCCCCCGCTGCCCTCTCAGAGACAGATCTCATCTCACTCTGGCCCCTTCGGGGGCCCGCCGCCCGAGCATCTGGCGCGGCTTCGGTCAACTGGACTCGTGACTTTTTGGCCAGACAGTCTGGGGAATAACAACAACAACAACCTAGAATTAGTGACATTTGTGACGTCCCATCTGGGGAGGTATGTTAGCGTGACCCCCAAAATTTCAAGTTATAAAAAACGGAATGCAAGCAAGAGATTGCCAACACTTAACATATATTTTCAATATACAGCATAAAACCTACCTACATAAAATAAGCAATCCAATAACAAATATTTACCTCTTTTCGTAAATCAAAATGCAGATATACTGTATATAGTTTCGTTTCCTAAATAAACCTACAACTATTATAGCTAATTGATACCGAAGAAAAAAAAAAAAAAAAAAAAAACACACTTACCGGTTCATTTAGTAGCCCACAAAGAAATAGCTTGTATTTTTTTCCCCCGAAGGTTCCATATCGACAAAGGTTTCATTGTCACTAGTCACTCTATCTGACGATGTAGATGAACAAATATATAATACAAAGAGAACAAATGCGTAAAAGTTGCGTTGCCTTGAACCAAGTTAGCGGAAACAGATATTTTTGTGCGTGTCTTTGTTAACGTAATTTAGTTTGGTTTCTCTTTACCACAGTTCTTGTTTCTGACACTAGCTGCTACTTGTTTTACACTGAATTTCATGAGCATTAGTTCGTACAGCTGTTAAAAACACACGTATCCACGTATGTGTTGGATATATATATATATATATATATATATATATATGTTAGTAAAGCCAGGTAATAAATTTTCTTTAATACATACGAGGTTGAAAGAAATGGCAATTTCTGCGTTGGAAATTTTATTATTCAAAGTTTCCAGGTCTCTGATGAGTTTTCGCTGGGTGGCAGGAAGTAGATGAAGGAGATGAGCAAAATTCATGGTGGTACAGGGTTACATAAATGTACAAGATGATACAGGATATACGACGCGTTTCACTGGACAACCAGCATTATCAAGTAAGGAAGGAATGATATAAAAGGTAAAGGTAAAAGGTACCCTTCCTGTTTACCTTTTATATCATTCCTTCCTTACTTGATAATGCTGGTTGTCCAGTGAAACGCGTCGTATATCCTGTATCATCTTGTACATTTATGTAACCCTGTACCACCATGAATTTTGCTCATCTCCTTCATCTACTTCCTGCCACCCAGCGAAAACTCATCAGAGACCTGGAAACTTTGAATAATAAAATTTCCAACGCAGAAATTGCCATTTCTTTCAACCTCGTATGTATTAAAGAAAATATATATATATATATATATATATATATATATATATATATATATATATATATATATATATATATATACTGTATATATATAGAGAGAGAGAGATAGAGAGAGATGACCGGTTACTGGATTGTTTTGCATATAAAGTAACCACCCTCAAACACAGCACCAAGTTACGCACCCACACACCCACACTCACTTTCCCCACCAACAATGGACCACTTGTTCTGTTATTCCAACAATAACTGCTACACCCATCTTCTTTGACAATAAACCCAACCCACAATGCCGCCCACCACTACAGCCACTACCGGTATAGCTCCTGTAGTAAAATATATCAGGTTTCTTCTTGTTTGGTGGCCATTTTGCCCCTTTTCCCCTCTCAACACTCTCAGTTAAGTAGATACGAGGAGCCGTTGTCAAGGCTTATCCCTCAATACCTTCACCTGACTTGACGTAATTATCAAACGAAGGTGTGACCTGTGATTCTTGATAATGTATATAGAACCAAACAACAAATTATATAATTATCCTGTACCATTATTGTCCAATGTTTATTATACTGGAAACTGTTTCTTTCCAGCTGATGATAACATTATAATAAATATATATATAAACAAATATATAAATAAATAAATATATATAAGCTCCTGTAGTTCAATATAGCAGTCTTCTCCTTCGTTGGAGGCCATTTTGGTGACGTGATTTCTATGTTCACACCCAGTCTGGGGACACCTCGACGACGTATACAGACGAATAACACGCAGAAGAAAGCCACTCCAACAGCTTCCTCTCTCTCCAACACCCCTTCTCCCCGCTCAACACTCTTCGGAAAGTAGATACGAGGTGCCGTTGTAGTATATTCACTAAATACACGTAAGTTACAGGAATAAATGTGTCTACCCTCAACCAGGATCGAACCACGAACGCGAGCCCATGTTGTATCCACACAATCAGATAATTCCCCACATTTTATCCCTCATGCATCTGCAACCCATCCAATATAGCCCCCAATAGGTTAATGATAGGTGATCCCAAGTCCATATGCGAGGCCTAAAAAATAACACACACACACACACACACACACACACACACCTAGACGGACCAGAGTGACCACCTTTTGTGCCCCACCGGCGCCACCTGTGAAAGTGAAAGGAAGGCCGAGAGTGTAGAACAGTGAAGGGTAGATTTTATGCTGATGGTAGCTAGTCAGTGTAGTCCTATGTGTTTATCATAATTATATACAAACACACACACACACACACACACACACACACACACAAACACACACACACACACACACACACACAACAGTGAAGGGTAGATTTTATGCTGATGGTAGCTTGGCAGTGTAGTCCTATGTGTCTCTCATATATACTATAGTATACACACACACACACACACCAATAAAATCATAATTAATATTTATCGCGTATGCCCCTCTTATCTCTTCTTAATTATAGCTATTTCCTTTTAACCCAACTGGTCTATCTGATTTCCTGATTTATTTCATTATCTGCTATCCTTGCCCTAAATTAATGCTTCTCTGCTATTTCCTGATTCATTTCCCTCTTCCCGTCTTCTATATATGGACCTGCTGTCTGTTGTATCAAATTGCTCTCTCGCTCTCTCTCTCTCTCTCTCTCTCTCTCTCTCTCTCTCTCTGCTAGAATTCATTCATGGCCACCTCTCTTGGGTAGTAAGGTTTCTGTGGTAGGTGTATCTATAAACAAATTTGTATTTCGCGTTTTCATTTTATTCCACACCCAATTGCCCTTGTTTTTATATGGTGTGACTTTGCTTTATTCTTTGCATAGTTTTGCGATTTACTTACATATTTATTCTATATTCCATCTATTCAATTCTTATATTTGGAGGTGTTTGTCATTATACAATATCATACCGGTACTTCTTTGGTCGAGTAGCCATGTCAATCGGCAGTATCACTTTCTAAAATACATTACGTTATCTTAACCCCTTTGTTACAGGCGTCTTCCTTTTAACATTATTCTGGCTTCTTATAGACGATTATATGCAGTTTATAGAGGGCCTCCAGCAATTAACATACTTCGAACTACCTTACTTAACCCTTATTACTACCACATATCATTCTTAAACTGCACAGAAGCGTCTAAATATAGCTAGAATAAAATTAGTATTACGTCTCTGGTACAGAAGGGGTTAACTCATATGTTTATTCTTAATTTCTTCCCTTTCTTAATTTTCCATATATCATAATGTGATATGACCTTCATAGCACGAATGAGACAAGCCATCAACCTTGCCCTGGAATACCCTGAGCCACTAAGAATTACATCACAAGTTCTCACGTCTATGGACACAAAGCTCTACAGAGATAGTTTGTTTAGTACACTCCATTATTTTATTTATTTATTTAGTTTTCCCCTGGTAGGCTAGGAAGGGACTGGAGTTCTCGAAAAGGGGCTCCAGTCCTAACGTTATTCTTGACATACAGTGTGCTGGCTTAATAATCCAGAAGGGTTGATAGCCTCTGAAGTCCTATTTTAACTAACTAAGGTAGGATAGCTAGGGTCTACGCGCCACCACCCGCGTACATATTGGCGATATATCTAGATTTGAAGGCTGGAGTAACCTGGGCGGTCAAGTTGTCAATTCCTTACCTCTCTGCTGGGGTAGCCATCCCTGCTGGCGCTGTCTCTTTCCCTGCTGCGTGATCTGCTGTGTCTGTCTCTGCGTGGGGGTCTCTCCGGGGGCGGGGCGTACTCGTAGCTGCTGACGGAGGGTGGGGCCGGCCGGTAGCCACTAGGGCCCGGCTGTGTGTAGTCGACATAGCGGGAGGAGGAGGGGGGAGGGCCGAGGCGTTCCAGGCTCATCTTGATCGCCCGAGTGACTCAAACTACTCCAGAGACAAGAATGAGAGGGTGTCCACTTGGAGAGAGAACCTGGTGAAAGAAAAGATAAAAAGTAAATATAGGGAAGCCTGGGGGTTACACACATAAAGAGAAGAGGAAGGGTGTTGGATAGAAATACACTCTTCAAAAAGTAGGACAGTAGAAAGTAGCTACGAGGTGCCGTTGTAAAGGCTTATCCCTCAATACCTTCACCTGACCTGAGGTGTATAAACTTATAAGTACTGTATATATTTGTTTAGGTTAGGTGGGAAATGCAACCACCTTCGAGAGAAGAAATGGAAGAGAAAAGGAAAAAAAGAAGAAGGGGGTTAGGGACGTGAGGCGAAAGGCGATGTGGATAGGATAGGGTAAAAGACTGAATATTCAAGTAATAAGGGGGAAAAGTTAATATTCAGAGAATGAGGAAATGAAGGGAAACGGGCCGAAGTAAGGTTTTACCGGCAATAAACAAAGATAATGGGAATCCAAAATATTGCAGAAATACCAGTAATACTAATACGGCTATAGAATATGAATTAAAGAAAACAAGGAAGCAAAGATCTAACAAGCACTCCGATCGAAATACCTGTGCCCGCAAAAGCAGAATGAAACCCGTTTAACCCGCCCCATAAAACATTCAAGAATATTGCAAAAAAAGTTGTTGGCGGGCTTATTGGGGCGGAAAATTGCAGGGTGGCGGGAAAATATTGTGTTAGGCGCGGGAAAATCAGTTCAAGGACGAATATGGCGCAAAAAAAAGGTGAATGTAGTAATATTTCCTGGTTACGGTACTCTAGAGACGGAAATTGAAGAGCAAGTTCGAGTTTGACGTAAAAAGAAAAACGATAAGATATGGAAATTGGCTTAAGTTATTGATTTGGGTGTCTTAGAGGATACCGGTACACATTAAAAGCTTAAAATGTCATTAAGTCAGCACTGTGATATCTAAAAGAAATGTGTTAGATTATTTATTAAGAAATGGAAAAAAATAAGTAGTGTACGAAAATAGAACATGGGAAGACAAAAGGTATTAAAGACGAAGAGAGGATGTCCACTTGGAACGAGAACCTGGTCAAAGACAAGAGAACAAATATATTAATAATGACAATCATGTACAAATAATTATTACCGATAAATAACCACTGTCGACTTGACGTACAGTCTAAGACACCAAAAGGAATCTCCAAAATTTGAATATTAAGTAAAGAATTAATAATAAGAATCAATTCAGTTCAAGATAGCTTCGAGCACTTAACCCCTTGAAGATTATGACGTATTTTGACAGCATATGTTGGCTATCATTAGACGATTATGTAGAGTTTAAGAAGGACCTCTAGGAATCCAAGGGGTCAAAACGAACTCAATTATGTCTCTGACGCCCACAGACCCGCGGTATAGTAACTTTATATCGTGCACAGACCCTTCCTCAGCTGAATTGAATCGTCTAATGATAGCCAGAACAAACTTCTAAAAGGTGTCATAATCCACGAGGAGTTAAGGGGGTAGTGGTTATTGTTTGGCCTATACAGTATACTTATTTATTCGTACTGTATATATGTATATATTATAGTATCCTCGCTAGACCTCCATAAACAAAATAAAAACACAACAAAAAACAAGATCCCCCATTCAAGATAAATTTGTACATTTTTTCAGTAGAAAATTTTTCCGGCCGAAGACTGGTTCCTCCTAAAATTACAGGCTCGCTATCGTTCGCCAAGAAAAAAATCGACGCCTAAATGACACGAAAGGTCTTTATATTGACAAAGGAATGGGGCGAAAATTCTTAAAATTTCTAAACTAATGGAACGAACGTCTTATACCGGTAGCCTAATCTCAAAGCTAATAGGACTAAACATGAGAGAGGAAAATCGACTACCTCTCCCTCAAGACCACGATATCTGTCCTAGAGTGTGCAATATGAACAACAATAATGACTAAACGATGCAACTAACAATACATTTAATAAGCAATAGAAGGCTGTGCAACAATGACACCGTGCAACATAATAGAATGATGTTGCAGAGCCCGTGGTGACAACAAGGCCTGATATATTGCACAACACCCGTGGATTCCAAGATAGATCGTGAGTGATATGAGATGTTTGTCTTATATCTATAACCACTTAAGGGGGGTCACCGGCTTTTGTTGTATCTTTCTCTCCTTTTCTCTCTTTCCCTGGCTTGTATCCATTCGGCCCCATTCAGGCAACTGTTTTAAGACGTTTATCCTAATCCAGTTGTCGATATCTTCCTGGCGAGCGATAGCAAGCCAGCATTGTATGGAGAAATCCGGCTTCGCCGGAAACATTTTTCTATCGAAAAATATATAAAATTTAGCTTGCTGTCAAAACAAATATATATATATATATATATATATATATGCTGGCTCGCTACAGCTCGCCAGGAAAATATTGACACCTGGATGGGGGTAAACGTCTTAAAACAGTTGGCTGAATGGGGCCGAATGGATACAAGCCAAAGAGAGAGGGAGAGAAAGAAAAAAAAATCGAGGTGGGCCCCAATACGTTTTATAAGCTATAGAAGTATCATGGTTGAAGGCTGTGCAACAATGACACCGTGCAACATAATAGAATGATGTTGCAGACCCCGTGGTGACGACAAGGCCTGATGATATATTGCACAACACCCGTGGATTACAAGATAGATCGTGAGAGTGATTGAGATTTTTGTCTTATAGCTTGAAAAATATGGATTATTACACTTTATTTTTACGTAAGAGGAAAATCAATTATAGTAACCCTTTCAAGCTCCTATACGCATTTATGTTTTGTTTTCTGGTAATTATAAGAAGATTTTATTCAGATTAGGAAGGGTACATGGAAGTCAGAGGGTTGATTGATTGATTTAATACCCACAGATCCTTCCTAAGGTGCATAAAATCGTTTAATGATAGCCAAAATAAACTGCTAAAACGCGTCAGAGCTTCAAGGGGTTAACACCAATTTCATATTCCAAAAGGCGTTCTTAACTCCTTCAGCACGAGCACGCCTTTTTACCTTTGATTGAGTCCTACAGGTAGATAATAGGCTAAAGAAAATTATCTATTAGTAACCAGAATAAGACGAAAATTACGTCATCGTGCTGAAAGGGTTAAATATATGGAAAATCACACTTGTTTATGTAAGAAGAATATCAATTATATTAAAACCAAATTTATACATAGAGGGAACACGGATTTTAGGTTTTTGTTCTTTAATTTCTGTATATGTGTAATGGGTCAATATTGCTTTCAGAAATAATTTCAAAATAGACCGTAGGTTATATATATATATATATGAATGCTTTTGCGTGTGTATTTACCAGTTTTTGTATTTACCAGTTTTCTACAAATATAACAAGAGGCGAGTCATTCCCTTCACTCATGCCTTCATAACACACACACACACACACACACTGCTCAGTCACCCACAACCAATATATCTCCAGGTCTAAGTTATACCATGTTCCACATAAGTAGGCCAAAATTCTTGAACATTAACCTCTATATCTCACAAATGACGAGAGTAATCGAGCTAACATTTCTACCATTTGGGAAGGGTTAGCCAGGAAATAGGCATGGAAGTTTACAGCCCATTTACTCTAGCTCTTTTTGAGTTACAGAGGTTATGGTTCACAATGTCTGGCCTACCTATTTGGGACAGGGCCAGCATCGCGGTCATAAATACCGGGACTATTTATATTTTTATGTTTATTATTTATTTGCTTATTTATCTTATCATTTGTTTAAGTTATCTATTGTACCTAGCGAATTTGCACTTCTTCAATGTATTTATTCATATTTGAAAACGTAAAGCAATTGAAACCCGTACGATGTGTATAATTTACGCTGCGATTAAGCTTCCATTTTTACAATGTATTATATAACAGCAGGAATACAATAATAGTATGCACCCTGATTTACTGAAAGAGTTAAGCAAGGTCTGGAGGGTGCTGCTAATGATGTAACAAGATGGCCAACAAATGGGTCGGCATAATTTGAAGGTCATAGAAGAGTAGGAAAACAAGGCCAGGATATACAGTACGTACATAGCCACACATACATACACAAGGACACGTGCATAGCCACACATACATACACTAGGACACGCACATAGCCTCACATACATACACAAGGATACGTACCGTACATAGCCACACATACATACACAAGGACACGTACATACAAGGACAGCCATACCCACCCGCACACACATACCCCCCACACACACATACCCCCCACACACACATACCCCCCACACACACATACCCCTCACACATACATACCCCCCACACACACATACCCCCCACACACACACATTCATACACGCACCGTATATATTGACCATAGTATACTGGGGAAGGCATGGCTAATGTCAGTACCATTGAGAGACTAGTACCGTAGCTGTTTTGGGGTCTATTAATTCGTATATTTATGTATTTCTTAGTTTCCTCGCTAGACCTCCCTCAAGCTTGTAAACAATAACCCCCTAGACCCATTTTCAAGATGAATTTGTACATTTAGCTGAATATAATCGTCTACTGATAGCCAGAATAAAAAAAGGAAGACATGCGTCCTCATATTTTGAAAGAGTAAATCCGTTCTGTACCGGCGATGTCTTTTTCATTTTATTCAGGGAACTATTAGACGATTGTATTCAGCTTAGGAAAGGCGTCGACCAATTAAAAGGCTACAGACTATCTCAATTCATCCTTTTAACTACCATATATCCTTCCTAAGCTTCATGAAATCGTCTAAATATAGCTGATATCAAATATATAAGACGTCATCGGTACAGAAGGGGTCAAGCTGAATACAATCATCTACTAATTCCCAGAATAAAAGGGAGAAATGCGTCCTTGTATCTTGAATGAGTAAATAATTCATAAGAGCCAATTATCTAGGTAGCTTGGAAGACACGTGAAGCAAACAAAGTAAGAGAGGCGATAACATGTATTTATTTCATTCTTTCTGGATATTAATCGTAATCGTGTACTCAACCTTTAACTGTAATGGTGGTGTAATGGTTTAGGTGCTTATGTTCTGGGTGTGTGGTGTCCCGAGTTCGAATCCCGGGAGGACCATATGCTTTCATTAGTTTATTCAAGTACATTGGGGTTTGTAATTGATGATTAATGTGAAGAACGGAGTGTTACTTATTAATGCTATATAGTGTTATTAAACCCATCTAGCGTAAGGGTAGAAGGTAAATCATTATCAATATAAACTATGATTTTATAACTACATCAATAACAATAATATTAAGAACAACAACAACAACTTTAATAATAATAATAATAATAATAATAATAATAATAATAATAATAACTTCATCCTATCAAAACATTAGTTAACATTCATAGCATTGTCGATTAAATAGCTTATGATACATGCTATGTAAACTGAGTAGAGTCTGGGCAAGAAGTAAACAAGTTGTTTTTGTGTTTTTCTCAAGGGCATCTTCCTACTTACGAGAGAAAAAAAATAAAATGGCTAGGATTACTAATAAGGATGGGTGCTACCCTGTGGTGTGGTGGATAGAGAGCTATGTACACGGTAAGATATTTTTAAATATTACATTGATAGAAAATATAATACAATACAATATGAAATATAGAGATTTTATAAGGCTGAGCCTTTTGAGATTAGAACTCTCTTTAAAGGCACCTTGTAATTTAACACTTGGTTGCACAACAGAAATTGGTCTAAGATTTATGATAATACATACAGCATGAACATGTCAAGGCTATAGTATATACATGCATGTATGGGCATGGAGAGGGTAATAATTAGTGTTCATAATAGATTACTACTATGAAGGTATATTGATAGTACAGGTAATAAACTTATCTAATACATGGACAGAAAGGTAAGTCACTATCAATATACCCAATTTTGTATATATTTGCTATATCCTTGATTTGTAACAGTGTATGTTTACAGTGCAGCTACCTCCACCTACTGTATACCTCCCATAGTCTACTCAGCTTTTTATTTAATTTATTTTATTTTTATTTTTTTATTTTTTTTGGGGGGGAGTTTAGTTGAAAATATAGGGTAATGAACTTACCTTTACACCAAAGTTGCATATGTTACAATTATGTTATGTTGTATTATATTATGTTATACTGATATACAGTACCGTACCAGTATGCTCTGTTACGTATGGTCGTGACTTTAATTAAGTTAACGAAGCTATACCGAACGGAATCGAATCTTAATATTTATTTAACTAGTATACTGTATACATTTCCTGGGTTCACTTAAGGAGGGGGGGGGTGATTTTTTTTTTTTGTATTTTTTTTTTTTTTTTTTTTTTTCTATACGGTACCGGTATATCTATTTATTGTTTAGTTATGTTTATGTTTCCTCGCTAAACCTCCGTCAAGCTTAAATAAAGATTCAACTAGTAAATCACAGTCACTTGCTCTTTGTGGTTCAAGATACTTATTACCGGTAAGATGATTCGCCAGCATATCATAATTTTGCCTCTATAAACTGTCCATAGATTGATGTCCACGACTGTACTGTGTTACGATCTTACGTACCGTACCATATTATTAAGTGGTACGTTATCAGTACACAAACACACACACACACACACTCTATAGGTTACGTTATGGGGATGTGACGCGGACCATAACAGTGATGGTGTGGGAAGGACACGACATTCATCTTGTGTAACTAGTGATTGTGATAGGTAACGTCTGGAGGTGTGGGGGGGGGGGGAGAGAGAGAGAGTGGGTAGTGTGTGTGTGTGTGTATATATATTTGTGGAAGTTAGCAAATGTATGTATAGGGTGGGTGTGTGTGTGTGTAGTATATGTGTGTGTGTTGGCGTAAGTGTGTCTGTGTAACTAGCGAGTGTGACAGGTAATGTCTGGGGGGGGGGGGGGGATCACACGCAGATCCGAGTCACACGCACCACACCAAGAAGATTATAATATTACTTGAGGTGTAGATCCTAGATCCTAAGGGAAGAGGGTAGATTATCTCTCTCTCTCTCTCTCTCTCTTTATATACCGATATATATATATATATATATATATATATATATATATATTTCGGGTGGATGGGACTCGTTAGCCTTGGTCGGCAACCCATCTAGGGGAGACAACCTTATAAAAATCCGGGTGGATGGGACTCGTCAGCCTAGGTCGGCAACCTGTCTAGGGGAGTAAACCTGATACAAATCCGTACTTCTTACCTAAGGGTAAGGCAGGTTAGTGGATGGACTAGCCGCGCACCACTGTAGAAAAATAGTGCTGAAAAGATACATAGAGGGCCTCGGGGTCGGACGGACCCTTAACGTGGTGCGATGCATAAGGTGTTGATTTTCGGTGTGAGCGTCCTGGGTTCGAATCCACGGACTGCCACATGTGTTTGTAAATTTCATTATTCGATTTTAGGAGTATAGTTGGTTGTTGGAAGGAACATAATAATTGAGTGGTCAATCCTGTAAGTCCTTCAGTAAACTTGCATGGGTTGTCCCTCTTACTGGGGATAGGTCCGCTTGGGGGCCTTCTGTGTATGGCCACCCTCATTTAGGGGAGTAAGGCGTCCGGCAATATATATATATATATATATATATATATATATATATATATATATATATATATATATATATATATATATATATATATATTTATATATTATATATAATATAATATATATATATATATATATATATATATATATATATATATTTATATATATATATACAGTACCGTATATAGGCTACTGTATATATATATTTTGTTTCACTCTCGTGATTCATTTGGAGGAGTTAAGATACTTCCCCCAAATAATTTGGTGATTTATTGACTTAAATCAGGTGTCGATTTTCCATTGGCGAGCGAATGCGAGCCTGCAAGTTAGGAGAAACCCATTTTTGTTGTTTTTTGTTTTTTTCTTCTTTTAGCTAGAAAACAAAAGTGGGGGAATGAGTCTAGCAGGTAAACTAAAAAAAGAAAAAACAAAAACAAATATTGTGAAAGTTGTGAAGCTATTTCCAGATTCCTGTGTGTTATTTCCTCAAATGTGTTCACTTCCTAAGGCGTTTGGTGCTTAAGGCGCCTTAACACCACCACTATAAAGTATTGTGGTGTAATGATGGAGACACACACACACATACACACACACATATTGTTCAATCGGGTGTTTGATTTTGTCTTCTCTCTCTCTCTCTCTCTCTCTCTCTCTCTCTCTCTCTCTCTCTCTCTCTCTCTCTCTCTCTCTCTCTCTCTCTCTCTCTCTCTCTCTCGCTCTCTCTCTCTCTCTCTCTCTCTCTCTCTCTCTCTCTCTCTCTCTCTCTCTCTCTCTCGTCACATACAGGTTAACCCAAGGCAATATTCACATCATTACCAGATCACAAAAGTCAAGAACCATGCAAAGTTATCATGCAATCCTTAGTAGACTCTATGGTGTGTGTGTGTGTGTATTGTTGTATGTGTGTGTGTGTGTGTGTGTGTGTCCATCATTACACCACAATACATTATAGTGGTGTTGCTAAGGCGCCTTAAGCACCAAACGCCTTAGGAGGTGAAGCTAAAGAAAATCGTCTAATGGTAACCAGAATCAAACAAAATTTACATCATAGTCCTGAATGTGATCACTGTACATCTGCCCACATAATTTATGTTCCTCTCCTTGATCTTATACTTAGACAAATAAATGTGCAAGATTGAATTACGAGTGTAGTTTCTTATGCAGTGGTTAACTCATCTGATTAGTCAACTGATAATTAAAAGAACTTACACTTGCAATTCATTCATACCATTTTACTTTCATTCATAAGATCACTGACAATTAAAAGAACCCAAATTCCCAAATCATTCATATTAATTTGACTTTGATACATAAAATCATGACGAGGAACAGAAATCAGGATGTCAAACCAAAACCAAGTCCCTACTTTTTATTTTGTATTATTGTATACGGTGTGAAAAGTTAAATTTATGATATACAGTTCTTATTATGTCTTTGAGAGTCATAAAATGGCTAAAACAATTCAATCTGTATGTTTTGATATAATCTGTATGTTTTGAATAATTGGTATCAGCAATATCTAAAACTTTCTAAATTCGTTTTGAGTGAGATATACAAACATGTTCCTACACTTACCCACCCTATTCAACATCTGACACACATTAATGCAGCACAGAGCAAGCCAAACGTAATGACAGCTGGAACATGACTTATTAGGCCGACTGTGCCTATCCACCCCGCCCACAGATCCAGCCACCACAGCCTTGGCCGCCCACCGGGGAGGGAGTAGCCGCTGGTCCCGCCCATTCTTAGCCCTTGGGTCAACGCCCACATGCACACCACACGCCCTATATAAAAAAAACATACTTACGCTCACACACATACACAAACAAACGCACACACCACACGCCCTATATAAAACATACTTACGCCCACACACACATACACACATACCACACAAACACAAACTTACACACATACTTACGCCCACACACAAACATACTTACGCCTACACACACGCAAACTTCAACACACACAAAAATTAGATCCCCCTTCTAGATAATTGTGTAAAAAAAAAATCGGTCGGGTTCTTCCAAAATTACAGGCTCACAGAGAGAGAGAGAGAGAGCGAGAGAGCGAGAGAGAGAGAGAGAAAGAGAGAGAGAGAGAGAGAGAGCTAGAGCTAGAGCGAGAGAGAGAGATGGGTGGGGAAAGCAAGAAACAGAGAGTACCAGAGCGAGAAAGGTTGAGGTGAGATAGAGGGGAAAGAAGTGTGTGTGTGTGTGTGTGTGTGTGTGTGTGTGTGTGTGTGTGTGTGTGTGTGTGTGTGTGTGTGTGTGTGTGTGTGTACCAGAGCGAGAAAGGGCACACCCACTTTACTGTTTTCCTTACCTAGCGTATGTCAGGTGTGTCGAGGGGAGGGTTTTATAATAAGGTGTAATTGTTGCATATATATATATATATATATATATATATATATATATATAATACATAAATGTGTTTCTCGTAGGGTAATACTTGAACATACAGAAATACAACACCAGCCTAAAACACGAAACACAGTTAACATAATAAAATATCTGACATTATTTTGACAAGGGAAAATAATGTGCTAAAGCTTTCTTCGGGCCAGTGAGTCTGTATGGTATTAACTCCGGGTCAGATAATAGTGAAAGTAGTTGAGTATAAACATGTATAATTATGTCGGTAGCTAACACTTATACTGTCGAATGAGGAAAAAGAAAATATCTGCTTAAAATGGGAAATATATATATATATATATACAGTATATATACCGGTATATATATATATATATATATATATATATATATATACCAGTATTAAAGGGGGTAAAGTATTTTTATTGGTCTATTTATTTTTGTCTTTCTTTCTTTCTATTTTTCCTCGTGTTAGTTTCCTCCCTATACCTTCATCAAGCTTTAAAAAAAATCATCCCCAAGATCCTCCTTCGAGACAAATTTATACATTTTTCGGTAGCATAATGTCCCGGCCAAAGGCCATGTTCTCAAATTACAGGCTGGCTATCGCTCGCCAATTAAAATTCGACACCTAAATGGCATGCAAGGCCTTATTATTGACAAAAGATGGAGTGAAAGGTCTAGAAACCCGCCAAATTAATAGGCCGAACGTTTTATAATCTCAAAACTAATGGGACTAAACATGAGGAAGAAGGGGGGGCCGGAAAAACGACCCATCTCCCCTTAAACACAAAGGGTTTCGTCGTCTCAGCTTTCTTCGGGCCAGTGAATCTCTTTCTGTTATTATCTCCGGGTCAGGTAAAGGTCACCTACATTACATCGTGACCACCTCTCTAGTCTGGGGAGAACCACGCCTGAGATCTCCAGGTTTGGGAAATTGGAGTGCTGACTTTATATTTATCTGGCTTTCTTATAATGTTTATAGGATGTTATGTATGGGAGTGGTCTGGAAAGTTATTATATATACTGTATATATATATATATATATATATATATATATATATATAAGAAGTAAACCGAGAGAGAGGTGGAAGGATGGAGTGAAGAAGTATATGAATGAAGGCGGTGCTAAGGGGCGTCGACTGACTGGGGACAGAGGTGCATGGGGGCGTTTCGTTCGTGGCCACCCCTTCAGAGATCATGGCGTCTGGCAATAGATATACTGTATATATAGGCCTATACAGTATACTGTATATACGGTTCCCCATTTGAAATGTTGTGATTGTGGTTTACCGGTATTTTGTATTACCTTTAAATCTTCAGACATTGGTTATATTGCATGAATCCACAAGCAGAATTATTATGACGAAATAGTAATTAATTGCCAATAGCCTACCAGTTACATGCATCCTAAAGACAATAATTTACATTTAGCATTTCCATAGATTGTAAAATTATCTTACTCGACGAGAAAGAGAAAGGGGCGAGGGAACGTGAAGGTGATCCCGGACCCTAAGAATTGGAACTTTAAATGTTGTTTCGGTTCAGGCTCTGTCTCGTGTCGGTTACCACCAGCTATGGGGTACGGTATGTGCCTGAGTATATACCGTAGTGTACATACATACATACATTTTCATAGATTAGCTGCCAGGTGGATCGTAAAGCTCATACTTCTGATTTAGCTCATTTTTCGTTGCATTCAATTTAATGTACCGGTAGCTTAAGAAGGGCCACACAAACACCTTCGTGGTGGTAGGAAGGTGAGGAAGCTGGGTGTTGCCCTTGAACCGGCGCACCACTGTCAGTTTAGTTCCGCTTTGGTCATCTAAGTCTTCAAATTCGTGCTTTCTCTGTGCGTATACTTACACCTCTGAGTCTATCTGTCTATCTATTGCCTGACGCCGTGATCCCCGAAGGGGTGGCCACGAACGAAACGCCCCCATGCACCTCTGTCCCCAGTCAGTCGACGCCCCTCCTCTCAACCAGCACCGCTTTCATCCATATACTTCTTCACTGAGTTCACTCCATCCTTCCACCTCTCTCTCGGTTTAATTCTCCCTCTCTGTCCTTCCACCTCGCTCTCGTACACCCTCTTAGTCATTATCTCGCTTCCCATATGTTCCATATGGCCGAACCATCTCAAGGAGTCTATTTGTTAAAATGTATCACAACATTAATTAATTAAGTAATATCCAATAAATGGACATGTGACTAACGTACAGTCTAGGTCAGTAATTAGGATATATTTTGAAGCCTGGAACTGAGTAAACGAACCTCCGAAATGCAAATAAATGGTAACAAATTAATAAAGCGATTCAATTAAACCCAAACTAATGGCCGTTACTGCACAGTTGCCCACATAACTTCTATTCCTCCTATTGATCTTATGTAGGAAATATATTAGTATGAATGAATTGCGAGTGGGGTTTCTTTTAATAATCAGTTGAGTAATGCGATGAGTTCACTACTGCTTAAGAAACCACACTCGTATTTTAATCCTGCGCATTATAATTCTACGTATAAGATCATGGAGAGAAACAGAACTTATGTGAGCAACTGTACCTTGAATTTGGCTCTCTGTCACTATTTCAATTGGGTGGGGTGGGGGAAAGGACACTCGATACGATACAAGCCGCTTTGCCTTTTGTCTCCTTGTCAAGGGACTGAAGTTCTCGAAAAGGGGCTCCAGTCCTGAAAATATACTTGACTTACAGTGTGCTGGCTTCATAATCCAGAAGGGTTGATAGCCTCTGAAGTCCTATTGTAACTAAATTGTCACACATACAGTATAACTATGATATATTTGTGTGTGCTATAACCTCAGACTGTTTTAGGCAGTTTAAGGAGATCAATTATAGGAATCAAAGAGTTAAAGTGTTAAATTATCTCTTTTTTTTATTTTTTTATTTTAGCACTACCGGTAGATGAAACTCTTGGCATTCTAACTACCACCAGATAACTTTCGTCGTTTTACGAAGATTCTCCTAAGAGTCAGCGAGGTTAAGGTGACATGACAAGTTTGGCTAAGCTAATGTTGAGGTTTTAACAAGCTGGTTTGGCCTTGAACCAGCGGAAATCATGAGAGTAGTTCCGCTTCTTACAACCCTACCAGCAGATGGCACCTTTGTGTGTGGGTGTTTTGCATTGGTATTGAAAACTAGACTTCAGATACATGGATTAAGGTGACAACATTATTGAACATTTGACCTCATAAGCTGCCAGACCAGTGCTGATCAGTCGAGGGAATGACCGCTGGAGTGATACGGTACCGGGTACAGGAAGGGACTGGAGTTCTCGAAAAGGGGTTCCAGTCATGACGCTATTCTTGACTTACAGTGTGCTGGCTTAATAATCCAGAAGGGTTGATAGCCTCTGAAGTTCTATTTTAACTGACTAACTAACGGGTACCGGTAATTAGATATCCGTCGTTTGATATTATAGGTGTTTAGCTAACTTAGAATCTTAACGCATATCGGCTTGAAGTATCAATGATTACTTGATCATTTAAGCTAATTACACTCTACAAATCAAGGATATAAAAAGGGCATGGGAAAGGTACCGGTACACACAATAATTGGATATATTAATAGTAATATACCGGTACATATTTTCTATCCTTGCATAAGATGGACATAGCCTAGTACCAACAATATACCTTTAAATGGGTAGATTATTATGGACACTTTGTATACCCTTTTCATACCCATATACAGGTATATTTTAAAATGTACACTCTAAGATATAAATCCTGGCCCAGTATGAACCCGCGAACAACAAAACGTGTACCGCTACCTCCGAAATGTATATAGTAGGTAAAAAATTAATGGAAATATTCGATTCAATTTTGGATAGGCCTCTCGCGGAAAAAAATCTGTACCCGGTACACTGGTGAGCTGTTCATATTTCAGTTATGAAGCTATTCTTTACTTACAGTGTGCGGACTTAATAATCCAGAAGGATTGATAGCCTCCGAAGTCTTATTGTAACTACCGGTAACTAACGAAGTGTAGTTACCTACGATTCCCCTCAGCTAATGATTGCCCTGGAGGAGTCAAAGAGGTTAAGGTGACAGCACAAATGTTGGGAATTGAGGAAGCTGTTGAGTCGCCCTTGAATTGCAGGAAACCAGGAGTCATTTTACATTTAGCTTAAATATATAAATAACCTCGCACATCCTTAATAACCTGTGGGAGACAGAGGAATAATTGTCATAGATTTTAGAACCTATTCATTAAGCTGAACACACACACACACACATATATATATATATATATATATATATACATGATTCTTTTAAGACCGCCAATTACACCAACGAGGAAGCGACCCAGAGCAAACGACCCCAAGTTCCCTAAATAGCCCAGCAACAGATGTAAGTGCAGTATAAGGGTACGGTAGTAATAATAACAGATGGGGCTAAGCATGAGGGAGAAAGGGGTCCAGAAACCCTCCCCCTGAATAACCCATCAACAGGTGTACAGTAGGGTATAAGGGAAGTAATAATAACAGGTGATGGTACTATAAGGTCAACCAGTCAGTGCCAACCTTAACCTTACTCCATACTTGGTGTCACACCTTTCACCCTTTTGGCGCACTCTCTCTCTCTCTCTCTCTCTCAGTTACACCAACGAGGAAGCGACCCAGAGCAATTAATGGTTGAGTTCCCTTAATAACCCAGCAACAGGCATGAGTATGAAGCTACCATAGTACCGGTAATAATTATAACAGATGGTGGTAATATAAGGTCAACCAGTCATTGCCAACCTTAACCTTACTCCATAGCCTACTTGGCGCCACATCTTTTGCACCCTACCGGCACCCCTTACTCCTTCTTACTCACTCTCACTCTCTCTCTCTCTCTCTCTCTATCTCGGTTAACCAGTCAGTACCAACCTTAACCTTACTCTACAACTTGGCGTCACAACTTTGGCACCCTTTTGGCACCCCTAAAGGTGCGTCCACACTGGCAAGAAAACATGTTGGCAACACAAAATACAACATAGTAGGCAACAACCTGTTAAGTTGTTAAATATATAGTGTTGCAGACATGTTGGTACTACACATTAGTACCAACATGTCTGCAACACTGTATCATTAACAACTTAATACATTGTTGCCTACTATGTTGTATTTTGTGTTGCCAACAAATTGTGTTGCCAGTGTGGACGCACCTTTACTCCCTTCACGCCTCTCTTATATTTTTTAGTTTCCTCCTTAGAACTCCAACACAATTTATCTTGAAAGGGGGTCTAGGGTTTATTTTGTCTTAAGCTTGATGGAGGTCTGGCGGGGAAAATAAATAATATAGTAATAAATAAATACATAAACCAAAAAACAACCACTACCCCTCTTAACCAGTCAGTGCCAACCTTCACCTTACTTGACACTTGGCACCAGACCTCTCATCCTTTACACACCCCATACTACCTCTACCCCTACCCCCTTTTCTATCTATCACATACCCCCACCCTCCTCGGACATTAGTTAGCCACGGACATTAGTTCCAGGGCAGCAGTTCCCTTTCCAATGTTCTCTTACCCACTCTAAACCACTGTTTGGACACTTGATCCTCAGTGTTTTGGAGGACAAGCAGCCTAGAAGGGCCACTAGAACTGTTGTTGCTTGATTTCCTTTGTACTCCTTTGTACTCCTCCATCTACACCTCCCGCCTCTCTCCTAACCAATTCCGACTATGGCGTTCGGGTCACCCAGCCAGTGCCAACCATGACCTTGCTCCACACTTGGCACCCATACCTTTCACACCTTATCTCTACCTCCCTCCTCTCTCTCTCTCTCTCTGTAGGTCTGTGGGGTCTTACTCAGGAAACCCTACAGATGCGCGAACAGGTATTTTGATTTAAATTCCTTAATTTTAATTTGTAAAAATACCCAACCTGTGTGCGTATGTATAGCATTAACCCCTTCAGCACCATTGATTCTGCCTAAAATTATAGTATTGTATGCAGATTAAGAAACAAATATGTTATTAAGAGGGTTTATTGAGATAGTTTGTAGCGGTATCCATTTGAGTCGTATAGGAAGATTATATACTAAAACAAATCGTCTAATGGTAACCAGAATATGATGAACACTTGGTAATGGTAGTGAAGGGGTTAACGCTCCCCTCCCCTCCATTTCCTCCGCGAGTCCAGCTTAGTTTACGTTGAAAGAAGTGGGCTTATATTATTTACGTTGAAAGAAGTGGGCTTATATTATTTACGTTGAAAGAAGTGAGCTTATATTATTTACGTTGAAAGAAGTGGGCTTATATTATTTACGTTGAAAGAAGTGGGCTTATATTATTTACGTTGAAAGAAGTGGGCTTATATTATTTACGTTGAAAGAAGTGGGCTTATATTATTTAGTCCGTGGGCGCCATCCCTACTCGCATTGTCTATAAAATCCTCAAATTAACATAACCTGGAGGCTGCCACCCACAGACCCTCACTGTTCACGCATTAGTAGGTACCGTAGAGATAACATAATTGACCAGGTCATAATACTGTATAAAGATTTACCATTTAACCCATCTGAGATGAATAGTTATATCAATAGTATTCTAGAGATGAATACGAGGATGAATATGTGTGTGTGTGTGTGTGTGTGTGTGTGTGTGTGTGTGTGTGTGTGTGTGTGTGTGTGTGTGTGTTATTCACTCACTTGTTCGTCAAGGGTAATCCACGCAATGCGAGCTAAGCTCATTATCGCGCCTCCTTAACTGGGAATGTATTGCGTGAAATGCATGTTAAGTGTTTATGTATCGTTGGAATGGCTGTGGATGTGTGTGTAGTCTGTATTTTAGCCAATTGGCGACATTTGGAAACGAAGGCTTAGGGTTAATCTGTACGGTACCAGTCTCATCCGAAGGCTTAGGTTGACCAGTAGCTTAGGTTGACCAGTACGATACCCATCTCACCTTGTAACCGATCACCAACCCCAGATGGGACGTCACAACTTCGTCCACTTACACCAGGTTCCTATTTATACTGCTAGGTGAACAGAGGCTACACCGTTAAGAGACTTGCCCAAATGTTTCTTCCCCGCCCGGGTCTCGAACTCGGGACCTTCTGGTTGTGAGCCAGACGCGCTATCCGTTACGCCACGGTGTGTGTGTGTGTGTGTGTGTGTGTGTGTGTGTGTGTGTGTGTGTGTGAGAGAGAGTGCGTGTGTGTGTTTGTGTGGATGGGTATGTTTAGGCGTATATGTGTATGTGGGTGAGGATGCGTAACTGTAATTATGCTTATGCCTTTGCTAGTACCGTATATATATACATATGTAATACGCATGTGGGTGTATGTATGTATATGTCAAATAGAAAGCAAGACCAAGCCACCGATCTCTATAACCTGTCCCTCTGTTATAAATCACTCCTCCGGCTCCGGGCACGTCCAGCGATGACTCATACCTAACACTGGGAAGAGCAGGGCAGGTGCATCATCAGTAGGATGGACACATAGCTCACCACCTAGGACTCACTTCAACACACACAAGGACTCACTTCAACTCACCGGGACTCATCATCTTGGGTAAAAACACATGTGCAGATATGGTCCCAGGTTTATTCAACGTTTCGCCTTTTACGGCTTCTTCAGGAATACGGTACAACCTGGGACCATAATCTGCACATGTGTTTTTACCCATAAATGTTGCAGCCTACGCTGATTCTTCCTTACTCATCATCTTAACCCCTTGAGGATTATGACGCGTTTTGGCAGTTTAATCTGGCTATTATTAGACGACATTATGCCTCCAGAACTCAGGTGACGATGCTAAAGATGGACAGTTATTTCTCAAACCTCGCACTTCACTTCACACACCTTGTTCTTGAAGGGATGTCTCGAGTAACAAGTGTGACTCCTAATTATACACATACGAGATATTTAATTTGACATGCCCTCTGTTCAACAGGATTATACATTCAAGCGACAGTCTTAAACCCCTTCAGCACGATGACGTAATTCTCATCTTAATCTGGTTACCAGTAGACGATTTTCTTTAGCTTATAATCTATCTCTAGGACTCCAAGGGGTATATACGATCTCAATAAACCCTCTGAAAAGGATATATCCTTCTGAAACTGCATAGGATCGTTTAAATATTACCCAGAATCAAAGGAATCAAAAGGGCGCCATCGTGCTGAAGGGGTTAAGATGATCAGTTATGCCTTACACCTCGTCTGTAAAGGTGAGTTTGGAATAACATGACCCCTTTATACAAATATACACACGAAATTCTTGTTTTGTGTTGTATTCTTACCAATATTCAAGTGATGATGCGAAGGCTGTCCAGATAGTTCTCAAGCCTCGTATTCCACTCCACACACCTCGTCCTTGAAGGGGGAGCCTCGAGTAACAAGTATGACCCCCTGGTTATCACACATGCGAGATGCCTATTTTGGCTTGTCTCTACCGCCACACCTGTTTACGTCTCCCTCTTTTCTCCCACCCACTCACTCTCACTCTCACTACTTCCAATATCCCCGTAGAGCTCTCTCCCTTAGCTCTATGCTCTGCGGGGGCCTTAGGGAGCTCTAGATAATCCACTGTTGGAGGGTTATGGTCGCGATAGAACCCCACTTAAGCGCCACCCTGGTAAGACACTCCCACTCTTACACCTTCACCATGCAAACTGAACACAAGACTGTCAAATCAGAGTTGCCATGGATAAATCGTGAATATCACTAGACAACTCCTCAGAAGTTGCTAGAATGCTGGAAAATACTAAAACCTGACCAAAACCTACTAACTATTGCGAGAAAAATTATAGAATCCTTTAGGTATCATTTATAATTGTCCCAAATTTATAAATGATCGCCTATTTCCATCAAATTCAATATAAATAATGATCGCTAGGTATTATTTAATCTCTAAATCTAGCAATAAAGCCGCTATATTGAAAACCCTGCGAAGACTGGCATTGATGTCTCCTTGTTTGGTCCTCCCCGCCCCGCCCACGACTCTCTTCCAGGAACCAATAAGAAAGAAAAGGGGTTCCTTAGCCTTGTTTTCATTGGCTCTTGGGAAGGCCGCTGAGACCATCCCGCAATCCAACCCAAGCCTATTATCGTCTATACCCCGTTATCCCTATCAAATCCTCTTGCATATCGCCACAGAAATGCCGAAAACCATACGAAAACACCAAGATTATTTGTATACCGAAGATAAACACGATAAATGAAGGAAATAGAGCCATATAAGGAGTGTTTGTGGGTTCCCGTCTTTTTACACGGAGTGACAGTAAGGGGGCGGGGTCAAAACTAGGGTGTAGGAAATACGTAACCCACCCACAGCTTCTCAGGTACAGTCGCGCTAATAAGTGATGTCTGCGTACCAATTATGTTTTGATCAATAATTGGTATCAGCAATATTTACACATGATTTCTTCCTTTTGATTGAGATATATAACCAAGTTCCTACACTTACCCACCCTAATCAACATCTGACAGACATCAATACAGCACAGAGCAAGCCAAACGTAATAACAGCTGGGACATGACTTACTAGCTCCACCGTACACAGTCACCTTCAAAAGTTCGCTGACAATTTCAACGAGAATACAACTAATCTTAGGAGGTCGTAGTGCATTAGTTTGTCAGTCCAATGTGAGATAATAAAGAGAGAAAGACTAAGGTGGTTTGATAATTGAGAGATATTAAGAAAACTAGCTAAAGTTAGTTAAGATAGAACTTCAGAGGCTATCAGCCCTTCTGGATTATTACGCCAGCACACTTCATGTCAAGTACATTTTCAGGACTGGAGCCCCTTTTCGAGAACCCCAGTCCCTTGTAATGCTTAAGAGTAATTATAAATAACTTTTTATTTCTTAACCTGACTGTACTCCACACACACACACACACACACACACACACACATATACACACACGCACATACTGTACACACACCTATATTATATAACAAGTAACATTAGGGTCAGATGCTGGTGGTTTTATTGTATTATAACATGCACTGCTTGAAATTGACACGACTTTGTTTTTGTTTTCAGTTTTTATGCGTGCAGAGTAAACCGCACGAACACAAGAGAGAGAGTGAGTGTGAGAGAGAGAGAGAGAGAGTGGGAAAATCATAACATACACAAATCTACCGTACACAGCGAGGGGTGTACACAGAGAGATAAATTGAGTGTGTGTGTGTGGGTGTACGTAGAATACACCATAAAGGGAGATATAGAGGTTATAGCATATACACACATCTACATACAGAGAGCTACGAAGACGTTACAAGGAATAGTTACTCACTCCAAAACCTCTTGCGTCTATTATGGGGAAATACTTGAGAGAGCGAGAGCGAGAGCGAGAGAGATAGACAGACAGAGAGATGCTAACATACCCAAACCAACACCTACACACAGGATCAGGCGGAGGTACACAACAGTTCAAGATCACTTCCTGGTCTTGGCACCTCAGAGGTCGCGATAATAGCTGGGAAAACACGCCCTATTAATGGGAGATTGCCACTTGAGGGATTTTTTCTGGACCCCTTTCTCTCTCATGTTTAGCCCCATTGCTTTTTGAGATTCTATGACGTTCAGCCCATTAGTTTGGCGAATTTTAAGAACTTTCGCCCCATTTCTGTCAATATTAAGACCTTTCGTGCCATTTAGGTGTCGAGGTTTTCCTGGCTAGCGATAGCGAGCCAGTAATTTAAGAGGAACTGGCCTTCGACCGGGACATTTTTCTACCGAAAAATGTACTAATATATCTTGAAAAGGGGTCTAGGGGGTGTAATTTTAAGCTTGATGAAGGTCTAGGGAACAAACTAAAAAAATCTCCCCTATTATCTCTCCCGTCTTCACATGAGCATCTCAGTTATTAAACCTCATTATAAGACTTCATTACAAGACCTCATTAACCTTTCTTGGGTTACATAAAATTGACTGGCGTTAAGTTAAAATTAAGTTGATGGGGGATAGACAGGACCGGTCACATCGTTTTTGTTTTATTCTCGCAAATATTATACGATTTTATTAAGGATAAGAAGGACGTCTACCCATTAAAAGGTACATACTATATCCATTAATCCTTGTAGCTACCATGTATCTTTTCTAGGCTATATTAAATCGTCTAAATGGAGCTGGAACCCAAGAAAAAAAGACCCTCTGGTACTGAAACTGGCTGAAACAGATGCTAAAATAAGATTATGTCAGCTCCCACGGTCACACTCTAAATCCTACGGGGGAAAAACCTTGTCTATCCCAAATCAGGTGAAGACTAAGGAAGTGACTCATGATTTACGAGAGAAAACTTGAAATCAGCCACTAAATAAAGACTACAATTTAATTCTACTAATTTGGTTCACACATCCGAAGAGTTTCACTAGATCTTATAAATAATGGATGTCTTCAATGTCAGGAGGTAATGGGGTTTCTTAGTGACATGATTGTTTATTGGCTAATGTTGTTCCGGGTGTATTTATTTGCTCATTTATATATCTTTTTATAATTTTGTTCTTAGTTTCCTCCTTAGACCTCCATCAAGCTTAAAGAAAAACACCCCCAAGACCCTACTTCAAGATAAATTTGTACATTTTTCGATTCGGCCGGTTCCTCTTAAATTACAGGCTCGCTATCGCTCACCAGGAAAAATTCGACACCTAAATGACACGAAAAGTCTTAATATTGACAAAGAAATGGGGCGAAAGGTCTTAAAATCGCCAAACTAATGGGCCAAACGTAATACAATCTGAAAACTAATGGGTCTAAACATGAGGAAGAAGGGGGACCAGAAAAACGACCAATCACCCCTTCATTTATCTTCCTCTCTCTCTCTCTCTCTTCTTCTTCTTCTGCTTGTCCATCCTTTCCTTCAACTTTCCTTTCCTGTCGGATATGCCATCTCTACTAGCATTAAGTCCTGACCACCTCGTTTGGATCGTAAGGTCTGTGTGGCCAGTGTATCTATGTAAATATATGTAAATCTCCCTCTCCCTCTCACTCACTCTCTCTCTCGTCAATGTCAGGCGGTATATAATGGGCTTGATCTTGTATTAGTCACGTGATGGTTTATTGGCTTATGTTCTTCAGGAAACTATTATCACTAGGAAGGGGGGATGGGCGTACACTAGGAAGGGGGGATGGGCGTATTATCACTAGGAAGGGGGGATGGGCGTATTATCACTAGGAAGGGGGGATGGGCGTACACTAGGAAGGGGGATGGGCGTACACTAGGAAGGGGGGATGGGCGTACACTAGGAAGGGGGGATGGGCGTACACTAGGAAGGGGGGATGAGCGTATTATCACTAGGAAGGGGGGATGGGCGTATTATCACTAGGAAGGGGGGATGGGCGTACACTAGGAAGGGGGGGATGGGCGTATTATCACTAGGAAGGGGGGATGGGCGTATTATCACTAGGAAGGGGGGATGGCGTATTATCACTAGGAAGGGGGGATGGGCGTATTATCACTAGGAAGGGGGGATGAGCGTATTATCACTAGGAAGGGGGGATGGGCGTATTATCACTAGGAAGGGGGGATGGGCGTATTATCACTAGGAAGGGGGGATGGGCGTATTATCACTAGGAAGGGGGATGGGCGTATTATCACTAGGAAGGGGGGATGGGCGTATTATCACTAGGAAGGGGGGATGGGCGTATTATCACTAGGAAGGGGGGATGGGCGTATTATCACTAGGAAGGGGGGATGGGCGTATTTATTTGATCATTTATATATATATATATATTTTGTTTTTATAATTTTGTTCTTAGTTTCCTCCCTAGACCTCCATCAAGCTTTAAGAAAAACACCCCCAATACCCTCCTTCAAGATAAATTTGTACTTTTTCGATAGAAAAATGTCCCGGCCGAAGGCCGCTTTCTCTTAAATTAGAGGCTCGGTTTCGCTCGCCAGGAAAATATCGACACCTAAATGACACGAACAGTCTTAATATTGACAACAAAATGGAGCGAAAGGTCTCAAAATCGCCAAATTAATGCGCCGAACGTAATATAAACTGAACACTAATGGGGCTAAACACTGGATCTGATAATGGGTGCCTTCAATGTCGGGAGGTAATGGGGCTAAACACTGGATCTGATAATGGGTGCCTTCAATGTCGGGAGGTAATGGGTTTCCCCTTGTATTATTAACCGTGATTGTTTATTGGCTTATATTGTTTAGGAATTTATTTTCACAATAGTCTGTTTTATTTTCACAATAGTCTGTTTTATTTTCACAATAGTCTGTTTTATTTTCACAATAGTCTGTTTTATTTTCACAATAGTCTGTTTTATTTTCACAATAGTCTGTTTTATTTTCACAATAGTCTGTTTTATTTTCACAATAGTCTGTTTTATTTTCACAATAGTCTGTTTTATTTTCACAATAGTCTGTTTTATTTCAGCTGATGACAAATCCAATCCCTTACCAGCTGATTTATCTATACTTAATAGACTAATAAGAAACTACTATGTCTCTATATCATATAAATGCCAAGTTTTTATAATCAACAACATTATATCACTTCAAAATGTTCGTAATAACTGAGTAATGAAGGTGATAACAGTGCAATTTATATATATATAATTATCTATTTATTTTTTTATTTATATAACTATCTATCTACAAGTATTTATCTGTCTCATCCAGGAAACAATGTATAACGGGTCACGTTCACAAACAGCTGGGAATGTCACACACACACACACACACACACACACACACACACTTTCCCTTTCACGTACACACGGCCTAGGCAACACATTCATTTCACACGTAGGTACAAATGTCAGGGGTACACACACACACACGCACACACACAGACACACACACACATAATAACACGTTCACAAACACACACACACTGTTACATACGCATATATAAACACACTCACACACACTATACTAGCACGTTCATACATAATAACACACGCATACGTGCACACACACACAAACACATACATACACACACACATACACACACACACACATACACATACACACACACATACACACACACACACACTTCACCCCTCTCCTTACTAATAGAGCCATTTTCTTGACAAAGGGGAGTAGCATTCTGTAATACACCCACACCTGTACCTCCACACACACACACCACAACAATACTCTACATTCTTTTGTAGTACACTCGGATACCATAGTCTCTAGCTCACTCATAATAACTGGGGACCCCTAGGTTTTTTCTTTATGCAATTATAACTATCTGGATTGTTATTCGGGGAGAAATTTCTTTTCAATAAATAGTAAATATAGTTTTGTAGTTGATTTATGGAAAATTATATTGATAATAAGGTTTCCAGAGATATACTTCCACAGTTAGAAAAGGGTGAAGTCCACGAATATTTATGAGTGGGCTAGAGACTGGTATCCGAGTGCACACAGGATTTTGTTTTGTTTTCTATGTTAGTGAGGGAGACAAAAGGAAGAACTGCTTGTGGCGAGTGCCTCCCCCAGAGTTGAATGATTGACAGGGCCAAAATCAAGGGACGTTCGAGCCAAATTGCCTGGACACACGGAATTTGAAGCAATTCAAATCATAGGAAGAGGGGAAGACTGATTCTGGGCGAGAGTTTCAAAGCTCAGCTGTTGAATAGATAAAGATTAAGATGAGAACACTTACAGTCTTACACAAACACACTTATAACAACAACAATAACAAAAACAACATCAGTTATAACAACAGCAACACAAACAACAATAAAAAAAACATCAGTTATAACAACAGCAACAAAAACAACTATGACAACAACAATAACACACACACAACAATCACCACACACACACACACAACAATCACCACACACACACACACACACACACACACACTTTAGACAATAATTTTTCCCCACAGCATCCAAGAGTGCAATCACCTCCCATTTCATGTAGTTAATAGCCCCACTCTCGTTTCTTTTAGAACTAAGATACAAAATCATTACAACCCTAATCCTGATCCTTCTCCTGATCCTGTCCCTAACCACTAGTCCCCATGCACAACCCCATCATATCATGCCGCCCGAGAGCGGCCCTTTGCGGGTCCCACTACGTAAACGTGTACACAAAACAGTGACACACACATACTCTCAAACCGGTCACACACACACACTCACACAACCAGTCTCACCAGGTTATATAAACACTCCACCTCTCACACACACACACACACACACACACACACAATACAGTCACCACACATACACAACCAATCTCACCAGGTTATATATACACACACACACACCACACCCACACACACACAACAGTCACCACACACACAAAGCAGTCAACACACACACACACAACCAGTCTCACCAGGTTATATAAACACTCCACCTCTCACACACACACACACACACACACACACACACACACACACAATACAGTCACCACACATACACAACCAATCTCACCAGGTTATATATATACACACACACACCACACCCACACACACACAACAGTCACCACACACACAAAGCAGTCAACACACACACACACACACAACCAGTCTCACCAGGTTATAATAATATATACACACACACCACACCCACACACACAAGTCACCAAGCACACACAATACAGTCACCACACACATACACACACACACACACACACAGTCACACACACACACAACCAGTCTCACCAGGTTATAATAATATATACACACACACCACACCCACACACACAAGTCACCAAACACACACAATACAGTCACCACACACACACACGCACACACACACACAGTCACACCCACACACAACCAGTCTCACCAGGTTATATACACACGCCACCTTTCACCTTGCTAAACACACTCCTCAACCCTGACTTAATTATCAACAGCATTAAAGCAAAATAAAGACCACTATTTATTATTGTAAGTTTTAAGGGGAGATGGGTCGCTTTTCTGGTCCCCATTCTTCCTTCGTGTTTAGCCCCATTAGTTTTCATCTTTTGTTTAGTTTCGCGTATTTCTTTGTCAAAAATGAAGACCTTTCCAACCAGTTGACAATTGTTTTTCCTGGCGAGCGATAGCGACCCTGTAATATAGCAGAATCCGGCCTCCGGTCAGGATATTGTTCTATCGAAAATGTACAAATTTATCTTAAAGGAAAGTCTTGGGGTGCTTTTATGTTTAACTTGATGGAGGTCTAGGGAAGAAACAAGAACAAAATAATAAAAAGATAAACAAATAAGCAAATAAATGCGCCCATCCCCCCTTAAGTGTGGTAACGGCGAAAGCAAAACGGGTGTCACTTGTCAATAGGCGCCTTCACACGCGGGGATACATCCACGGTATGGATACATCAGTCCAGCTCAGTTGAATCTGCTGGTCGGGAAGATGTGTCTTTCAACGGCGCCTCCCTTTTGTCGTGTTTTCTGTTTTCAAATTCATCAGTAAGATGTAGTATGTGCTATGTTCTATTTCTTCTTGCTTGCTCTTCTTTTTTCTTATTTGTTTCATACAGCGATCCCCCACGTCACTCTTGGCCTTGATTGAACACCCCCACCACCACCACCGTCGTCACCTCCTTCACCATAGTCATGAGTCATTGGCAACAGTTAGCGGATTTTTTTTTTTTTTGGTTCAAGGTTTCCGTAAAGTTTCTATATTTGGTAGCCTGTTGGTGTTTTGCTCTCTCTCTCTTTCTCTCTCTCTCTCTCTCTCAATTTATATCGTGTAAAAAAAATATAATTTATATTAAATCCTCAAATGAAAACAATAATAAAGATATATAAATCAACCATAAATCTATTTACCGATCCTAATGTTAGCCCTAACAACGTACCCCCACAGCTGTTACACCATAGCCTCCCACACACACACACAAACACACACTGCCCACACGCGGCCTTAACTTCATTCACACGCAACACTTCCTCAAACACACAAAAGGAACTTATCTACAAATTGAATGAAGGGATTAGTTAGGTATAGGTAGCGCCAACGAACTTGACAACAATCTTGACCTCTTAACTTTTTATAACTCGAAATGAATTAGAGCAATATTGGGCTGACATTTATATTATTTGGGAAGAGTCCACCAGGAAATAGTTGGGGATTTACAGCCAGTTTGCTCAAGGTCCTTTTGAGTTACGAAGAAGTCAGGGGTCGAGATTTTTGTCAAGTTCGTTGGCGCTACCTATAGTTAAAATGAGACTTCAGAGGCTATCAACCACCTGGGGCTTCCTGAGAAGGAGGAGGCCTGACGTACTTCACTACACGGTGACAGAGTTAACCCTTTCACGCATTTATGACGCAGAGGTTACCAGATTAGCAATAAGAAATAGAGTTCTCTCACTCTTATAATTACCTCTCCAATATTAGTTTTCTGCCCACAGCTAACTCAAAACCAACTGCAGAGGTTGAAGTAACTAAACTAAAGGTTTCTAAATACCCCTGATGGTCACAAAGGCTTTAAAGTATCCCCAATAGGCTCAAAATCGCGTCATATGTCGGAGAGGGTTAATTGGGCCTATCCACACAGCCCTTCAATCAAGAATCAATGGGGACACCTCGACGACGTATACAGACTAATAACACACATAACAAAGCCACTCCAACAGCTTCCTCTCTCTCCAACACCCCTTCTCCCCTCTCTACACTCTTCAGAACAATAGGAAAAGTAGAATGTAGATACGAGGTGCCGTTGTGAAGGCTTATCCTTCAATACCTTCACCTGACCTGACCTGATCAAGCTCAAGCTTTTCCATGGATTTATGTCTTGGACTGTACACTCTAAAGCACAAATTCTGGCACAATATGAACCCTCAAACTGCTTAAATGAACCTCCGAATTGACCACTTGCGAGTTTCAGTCTATAAGGGAGTTGGAGTTGTAGACATCGATATTTAGCAGAATTACCAGCTAAAATACGGTTGTAGTTCATTTATAAATACATAAAACCCAATTCAACCTACTATGTATCCATCAGAAACCTATATTATTATTGCATTGATGTTTACTATCGATGTCTACAGCTTCAACTTCCTTATAGAACGAAACTCGCAAGTGGTCAATTACCAATATTAGATCAAGAATTAATGAGAAGATTTAATTAAGTTCGGGATAGTAGCTTCGAATACTCCCTCTCTGGTCTGGTACCTCATTCTCATACACTCTTTCCGTCATTCTCTCACTCTCCATACGCTCCACATGCCAGCTATAGTACTGAAAGGGTTAAGGGGGTAACCTGCTTTTTGTCTCTCCTTTTTTCTCTCTTTCTCTGGCTTGTATCCATTCGGCCCCATTCAGCCTACTGTTTTAAGATGTTTATCCCCATCCAGGTGTTAACTCTTCCTGGCGAGCTATAGCGAGCCAGCATTGTATGGAGAAATCCGGCTTCGCCGGAAACATTTTCTATCGAAAAATTTACAAATTTAGCCTGCTGTCAAATTTGTTTTATAAATATGCTGGCTCGTTACCGCTTGCCAGGAAAAAATTCGACAGCTGGATGGGGATAAACTTTTTAAAACAGTAGGCTGAATGGGACCGAATGGATACAACCCAGAGGGAGAGAGAGAAAAAAAACCCGAGGTGGGCCCCCTTAAGCCCCGTCCACACGATCGAGCACTGCCCGTCGGGCACAAGGGAAATGTTCGATATGGGGCAAATTCAGCGGGCAAACCAGGGATATGCCCGTGCACTCAGTTGAGCGAAATCACCAGGCACTGTCCGGCAGTTTGCCGGCGGTCATTTGCTCATTTGGGCCCTCCAGGAAGGCTAAGTCGAACTGCCCGGCAGTTTGCCGGGGGGAATGGGGATAAAGGGGCCCGTGGAAGGAGGGAAATAAATGTGTAGCTTGATCTTTAACCCATTCAATACCGGTAACATCCATTTTATTATATTCTGGCAATTATAATAAGTATTTACACGGCTTAGGAAGGACGTCTACCCATTAAAAGGCTACAGACGATCTCAATTAATCCCTTAAGCTATCATATATCCTTTTAATCTTAATGCAATCGTCTAAATATAGCTCAAAACAAATACAAAAATACTTCGCCGGTACAGAAGGGGTTAATAAATATATATATATTTTATCCTTCTATTATACGGGTATCAATCAGGAAAATTTGGTGGAAGGTAAACAGGATGTAATGTGTGCATTCACTTATTAAATGTCACTGATGGTATGACTTTAATGTTAGCTTCAGAATAAAGTATGGGGAGCTTCCCCATTAATTTTATATTGATAAGTTATTATTAACAATATTATGAATATTTTATTAAGATTATTCCTATAAGTATGATTAAATATATTTATCTTAAAAAAACGTTGGAATCGCAACGACAAGACGATTCCAAATATACCATAATCTTGAATAGTCAAAATCAGACCGAATCGATTTTCCTGGGTTTAATTAAACTCAGGCACTTTTGAACAAATGTTTTCGATTATGGGAGAATGGCTGGTCGAAAATGAAATCTACGACCATGTATGGAAGTTGTCGGTCAAGAGAAATCGAATGACACCAGGTAGAATTCTCTAGGACTTATAGTTTGGGCTACAGAGGACTTATTAAATTCCAAAACTGGTCATTTGGGCTGGGAGGCCAAGTCAAATTCAAAATTCTAAACTAATGGTCCGATTTTAATTATGTTTGCACCATTCGATTCAGCGTGTCAAACTGTAGGCTACTTGTGGTATAAATTTAAACAAAATCCGTACATAGATAACTCGTGTTATGGAGTTTTTAAACTTTAAAATAGGCCTATTGGGCCTAAAAACAAATCAAAATTAAAAAATAATTACACCATTGAAACCGCAACGGCGAGACGAATCCAAATACGTAATAATTCTGACAAGTCAAAGTTCGACCAAAACACCGAAACCCAAGGTTTTTCGACCAAAATATTTTCGATTCTGGGCGAATGGCTGGGCGAAAATGAAATCTACGACCATGTCTAGAAGCAGCTCGGCGAGAAAAAACGAATGGCACCAGTTAGAATTCTCTAGGACTTATAGTTTGGGCTACAGAGGACTTTTAAAGTCCAAAAAACGGTCCCCTGGGCCCTCCAGGAAGCCCAAGTCAAAATCAAAATCCTAAACTAATGGTCTGATTTTAATTCTGTTTGCGCCATTCGATTTAGCGTGTCAAAGTGTACTTGTGGTATAAATTTGAACAATATCCTTATATAGATAACTAAAGAAAGTACTGATACTGTACCTCTTTCTAATAAAATATATTAGGTACCCATTCAAACTATCGTTTTCTGTAAACATTATTAAAAGAAAACTGTCATTTCTTAAATATTGTATGGCTAACTATACTATTTGAACATAACATATCACTTACGTGGCTGCTCCATTATATTAACAAGTGGGTAGATTGGGTGGAAGGAAGACACAGGAAAGACCTTTAATTATATACCCATCTCTAACTAATAACACACTCAACAAAGCCACTCCAACAGCTTCTTCTCTGACTTAGACAGCCATCATGTAGAGGACAGTGTTTATTAACCTATAAAATAGGCCTATTGGGCCTAAAAATTGGCCAAAATTAAAATAAATAATTTATCGTTGGAATTCTAATGACGAGACGAATCCATATATACCCATGAAAACTCGAAATTCGAAAGTCGCCCGCCAAGTGCAAAAATTTGCCTGGGCTTACACAGGGATTTTCGACCAAAATATTTTGGATTCTGGGCGAATGGCTGGGCGAAAATGAAATCTACGACCATGACTAGAAGCAGCTCGGCGAGAAAAACGAATGGCACCAGTTAGAATTCTCTAGGACTTATAGTTTGGGCTACAGAGGACTTTTAAAGTCCAAAAAACGGTCCCCTGGGCCCTCCAGGAAGGCCATGTCAAAATCGAAATCCTAAACTAATGGTCCGATTTTAATTATGTGTGCGCCATTCGATTCAGCTTGCCAAAGTGTACTTATGGTATAAATTTAAACAAAATCCGTACATAAATAACTCGTCTATAGAGTTTTTAAACTTTAAAATAGGCCTATTGGGCCTAAAAAAAATCAAAATTAAAAAAATAATTACACCATTGAAACCACAACGGCGAGACGAATCCAAATACGTAATAATTTTGACAATCAAAGTTCGACCAAAATCACCGATTTGCCTGGGCATTTGCCCAAGCTTTTTCGACCAAAATATTTTCGATTCTGGGCGAATGGCTGGGCGAAAATGAAATCTACGACCATGTCTAGAAGCAGCTCGGCGAGAAAAACGAATGGCACCAGTTAGAATTCTCTAGGACTTATAGTTTGGGCTACAGAGGACTTTTAAAGTCCAAAAAACGGTCCCCTGGGCCCTCCAGGAAGGCCATGTCAAAATCGAAATCCTAAACTAATGGTCCGATTTTAATTATGTTTGCGCCATTCGATTCAGCTTGCCAAAGTGTACTTATGGTATAAGTTTAAACAAAATCCGTACATAAATAACTTGTCTATGGAGTTTTGTTTTTAAACTTTAAAATAGGCCTATTGGGCATAACAAAAAATGTAAATTAAAAAAAATTAATTATACAGTTGAAACTGCAACGGCGAAACGAATCCAATTATGTAATAATATTGACAAGTTAAAATTCGACCAAAATCACCGATTTGCCTGGGACCCAAGCTTTTTCGACAAATATTTTCGATTCTGGGCGAATGGATGGGCGAAAATGAAATCTACGACCATGTCTAGAAGCAGTTCGGCAAGGAAAAACGAATGGCACCAGTTAGAATTCTCTAGGTCTTATAGTTTGGGCTACAGAGGACTTTTAAAGTCCAAAAAAAAACGGTCCCCTGGGCCCTCCAGGAAGGCCAAGTCAAAATAGAAATCCTAAACTAAAGGTCCGATTTTAATTATGTTTGCGCCATTCGATTCAGCTTGCCAAAGTAAACCTACGGTATAAGTTTAAACAAAATCCGTACACAAATAACTCGTCTATAGAGTTTTTAAAGATTAAAATAGGCCTATTGGGCCTAAACAAAAATCAAAATTAAAAAAATAATTACACCATTGAAACCACAACGGCGAGACGAATCCAAATACGTAATAATTTTGACAATCAAGTGTCGACCAAAATCACCGATTTGCCTGGGCTCCAAAAAACGGTCCCCTGGGCCCTCCAGGAAGGCCATGTCAAAATCGAAATCCTAAACTAATGGTCCAATTTTAATTGTGTGCGCGCCATTCGATTCAGCTTGCCAAAGTGTACTTATGATATAAATTTAAACAAATCCATCCTTATATAGATAACTAAGAAAGTACTGATATCTGTACGCTCTTCTAATAAAATATATTAGGTACCCATTCAAATATGCGTTTCTGTAAACATTATTAAAAGAAACTGTCCTTTCTTAAATATTGTATGGCTAATCTATACTATTTGAACATAACATATCACTTACGTGGCTGCTCCATTATAACAAGTGGGTAGATTGGGTGGAAAGGAAGACACAGGAAAGACTTTAATTATTACCCATCTCTAACTAATAACACACTCCACAAGCCACTCCAACAGCTTCTTCTTGACTTAGACAGCCATCATGTAGAGGACAGTGTTATTAACCTATAAAAAATAGGCCTATTGGGCCTAAAAATGGCCCAAAATTAAAAAATAAATCATTATCGTTGGAATTGTATGGACGACGAATCCATATATACCCATGAAACTCGAAATTCCCAAAGTCCGCCGCCCGCACAGTGCAACAAAAAATTAGTTGGACCCTGGCTTTTTTTTTTACACAGGATTTTGGAACAAAATATTTTCGATTCTGGCGAATGGCTGGGCGAAAATGAAATCTACGACCATGTTAGAAGCAGCTCGGCGAGAAAAACGAATGGCACCAGTTAGAATTCTCTAGGATTTATAGTTGGGGCTACAGGGGCTTTTAAAGGCCAAAAAACGGGTCCCCTGGGCCCTGAGGAAGGCCATGTCAAATCGAAAATCCTAAACTAATGGTCCGATTTTTAATTATGTGTGCGCCATTCGATTCAGCTTGCCAAAGTGAAAAACTTTAATAAATTTAAACAAAATCCGTACATAAATAACTCGTCTATAGAGTTTTTAAACTTTAAAATAGGCCTATTGGGCCTAAAAAAAAATCAAAATTAAAAAAATAATTACACCATTGAAACCGCAACGGCGAGACGAATCCAAATACGTAATAATTTTGACAATCAAAGTTCGACCAAAATCACCGATTTGCCTGGGCTTAAACCCAAGCTTTTTCGACCAAAATATTTTCGATTCTGGGCGAATGGCTGGGCGAAAATGAAATCTACGACCATGTCTAGAAGCAGCTCGGCCAGAAAAACGAATGACACCAGTTAGAATTCTCTAGGACTTATAGTTTGGGCTACAGAGGACTTTTAAAGTCCAAAAAACGGTCCCCTGGGCCCTCCAGGAAGGCCATGTCAAAATCGAAATCCTAAACTAATGGTCCGATTTTAATTATGTGTGCGCCATTCGATTCAGCTTGCCAAAGTGTACTTATGGTATAAATTTAAACAAAATCCGTACATAAATAACTCGTCTATAGAGTTTTTAAACTTTAAAATAGGCCTATTGGGCCTAAAAAAAAATCAAAATTAAAAAAATAATTACACCATTGAAACCACAACGGCGAGACGAATCCAAATACGTAATAATTTTGACAATCAAAGTTCGACCAAAATCACCGATTTGCCTGGGCTCCAAAAAACGGTCCCCTGGGCCCTCCAGGAAGGCCATGTCAAAATCGAAATCCTAAACTAATGGTCCGATTTTAATTATGTGCGCGCCATTCGATTCAGCTTGCCAAAGTGTACTTATGGCATAAATTTAAACAAAATCCTTATATAGATAACTAAAGAAAGTACTGATACTGTACCTCTTTCTAATAAAATATATTAGGTACCCATTCAAACTATCGTTTTCTGTAAACATTATTAAAAGAAAACTGTCCTTTCTTAAATATTGTATGGCTAACTATACTATTTGAACATAACATATCACTTACGTGGCTGCTCCATTATAACAAGTGGGTAGATTGGGTGGAAGGAAGACACAGGAAAGACCTTTAATTATATACCCATCTCTAACTAATAACACACTCAACAAAGCCACTCCAACAGCTTCTTCTCTGACTTAGACAGCCATCATGTAGAGGACAGTGTTTATTAACCTATAAAATAGGCCTATTGGGCCTAAAAATTGGCCAAAATTAAAATAAATCATTTATCGTTGGAATTGTAATGACGAGACGAATCCATATATACCCATGAAAACTCGAAATTCGAAAGTCGCCCGCCAAGTGCAAAAATGTGCCTGGGCTTTTTTTACACAGGGATTTTGGAACAAAATATTTTCGATTCTGGGCGAATGGCTGGGCGAAAATGAAATCTACGACCATGACTAGAAGCAGCTCGGCGAGAAAAACGAATGGCACCAGTTATAATTCTCTAGGACTTATAGTTTGGGCTACAGAGGACTTTTAAAGTCCAAAAAACGGTCCCCTGGGCCCTTCAGGAAGGCCATGTCAAAATCGAAATCCTAAACTAATGGTCCGATTTTAATTATGTGAGCGCCATTCGATTCAGCTTGCCAAAGTGTACTTATGGTATAAATTTAAACAAAATCCGTACATAAATAACTCGTCTATAGAGTTTTTAAACTTTAAAATAGGCCTATTGGGCCTAAAAAAAAATCAAAATTAAAAAAATAATTACACCATTGAAACCGCAACGGCGAGACGAATCCAAATACGTAATAATTTTGACACGTCAAAGTTCGACCAAAATCACCGATTTGCCTGTGCTGAAATCCTAAACTAATGGTCCGATTTTAATTATGTGTGCGCCATTCGATTCAGCTTCCCAAAGTGTACTTGTGGTATAAATTTGAACAATATCCTTATATAGATAACTAAAGAAAGTACTGATACTGTATCGCTTTCTAATAAAATATATTAGGTACCCATTCAAACTATCGTTTTCTGTAAAGATTATTAAAAGAAAACTGTCCCTTCTTAAATATTGTATGGCTAACTATACTATTTGAACATAACATATCACTTACGTGGCTGCTCCATTATAACAAGTGGGTAGATTGGGTGGAAGGAAGACACAGGAAAGAGCTTTAATTATATACCCTTCTCTAACTAATAACACACTCAACAAAGCCACTCCAACAGCTTCTTCTCTGACTTAGACAGCCATCATGTAGAGGACAGTGTTTATTAACCTATAAAATAGGCCTATTGGGCCTAAAAATTGGCCAAAATTAAAATAAACCATTTACCGTTGGAATTGTAATGACGAGACGAATCCATATATACCCATGAAAACTCGAAATTCGAAAGTCGCCCGCCAAGTGCAAAAATTTGCCTGGGCTTCACAGGGATTTTGGAACAAAATATTTTGGATTCTGGGCGAATGGCTGGGCGAAAATGAAATCTACGACCATGTCTAGAAGCAGCTCGGCGAGAAAAAACGAATGGCACCAGTTAGAATTCTCTAGGATCTATAGTTTGGGCTACAGAGTACTTTTAAAGTCCAAAAAACGGTCCCCTGGGCCCTCCAGGAAGGCCATGTCCAAATCGAAATCCTAAACTAATGGTCCGATTTTAATTATGTGTGCGCCATTCGATTCAGCTTGCCAAAGTGTACTTATGGTATAAATTTAAACAAAATCCGTACATAAATAACTCGTCTATAGAGTTTTTAAACTTTTAAATAGGCCTATTGGGCCTAAAAAAAAAATCAAAGATTACAAAATAATTACACCATTGAAACCGCAACGGCGAGACGAATCCAAATACGTAATAATTTTGACAAGTCAAAGTTCGACCAAAATCACCGATTTGACCCAAGCTTTTTCGACCAAAATATTTTCGATTCTGGGCGAATGGCTGGGCGAAAATGAAATCTACGACCATGTCTAGAAGCAGCTCGGCGAGAAAAACGAATGGCACCAGTTATAATTCTCTAGGACTTATAGTTTGGGCTACAGAGGACTTTTAAAGTCCAATAAACGGTCCCCTGGGCCCTCCAGGAAGGCCATGTCAAAATCGAAATCCTAAACTAATGGTCCGATTTTAATTATGTGTGCTCCATTCGATTCAGCTTGCCAAAGTGTACTTATGGTATAAATTTAAACAAAATCCGTACATAAATAACTCTTCTATAGTTTTTAAACTTTAAAATAGGCTTATTGAGCCTAAAAAAAAATCAAAATTAAAAAAATAATTACACCATTGAAACCGCAACGGCGAGACGAATCCAAATACGTAATAATTTTGACACGTCAAAGTTCGACCAAAATCACCGATTTTTCCAGGAAGGCCATGTCAAAATCGAAATCCTAAACTAATGGTCCGATTTTAATTATGTGTGCGCCATTCGATTCAGCGTGTCAAAGTGTAATTGTGGTATAAATTTGAACAATATCCTTATATAGATAACGAAGGAAAGTACTGATACTGTAACTCTTTCTAATAAAATATATTAGTTACCCATTCAAATTATCGTTTTCTGTAAAGATTATTAAAAGAAAACTGTCCTTCTTAAATATTGTATGGCTAACTATACTATTTGAACATAACATATCACTTACGTGGCTGCTCCATTATAACAAGTGGGAGAGGGAGAGGGAGGGAGGGAGGGAGGGAGGGAGAGAGAGAGAGAGAGAGAGAGACGAGAAGGAGAGTGAGAGAGAGAGCGAGAGAGATAGGAGAGAGAGAGAAGAGAGAGAGAGAGAGGAGAGAGAGAGAGAGAGAGAGAGAGAGAGAGAGAGAGAGAGAGAGAGAGAGAGAGAGAGAGAGAGAGAGAGAGAGAGAGAGAGAGAGAGAGATAGTAAGAGCGACCGTAAAAGAGTGGATTTGATTTGATATGATTGTAATAGACTAAATTGAATATTACAACAATGGCACAATAGGAAGGAGAGATCAAAACAGAGGTGCTTTGTTTTCTGATTAACTGCACACACACACGCTTGCATACTAATAATACAAATGAGAGAAAGAGAGAGAGAGAGAGAGTTGATGTGATATGATAATTTAAAATTAAAATGTAAAACTTGCAAACTAAACAAACCAAAATTGGGACAAGGACAATATAATGTCAAATTAAATTATCTAAATCGCTATGTGGAAACAACGCTTACTAAAATGAAAATTATTAAATAAAAGAACACAATCCACCACATAGGGTGTACATTACTACATGAGCAATTTAATCTGTTTCCCAAGCAAACTAATCGCACATATAAATAATACTAGATTGAAAGTAATATTGTGGTGTTGTGTGTTGTTGTATTACAAAAGCACAATAGGAACGAGAAAGAAAGAGGTGCTTTGTTTTCTTATTAAACACACATACTGTACATACAATCATCCAGTGAGAGAGAGAGAGAGAGAGAGAGAGAGAGAGAGAGAGAGAGAGAGAGATAATTGATATTATTTTATGTGACTATATTAGACTAAAGTAAATATTACAAAGGCACAATAGGAGAGAGAAAGAGAGCGTTAATAAATAGTTAATATCTCAAAGAGGAGATAGAGAGAGAGACGAGAGAGAGAGGAGAGAGAGAGCAGTGGGAGAGAGAGAGAGAGAGAGAAGAGAGAGAGAGAGAGAGAGAGAGAGAGAGAGAGAGAGAGAGAGAGAGAGAGAGAGAGAGAGAGAGAGAGAGAGAGAGAGAGAGGAGAGAGAGAGAGAGATAGAGAGAGAGAGAGAGAGGAGAGAGAGAGAGAGAGAGAGAGAGAGAGAGAGAGAGAGAGAGAAAGAGAGAGAGGACGAGGAGAGAAGAGAGAAGAGGAAAGAGGAGGAGAGAAGAAGAGAGGAGGAGAGGCGAGAGAGAGAGAGAGAGAGAGAGAGAGAGAGGGGGGGGGGGGGGTAATATGCAAGCAATAAATGAAAGTGGAATACTACATGCATAATTTTTGTAATAACCCTGGAGCACCTCTTGCACCCAGTAGCCTACCTCTCTTTGAACCAACACCACAATCACCACTCTAGGTTAGATAGAGATCCTGTAGGAAGAGAGAGCGGTCATCTTTGTCTGTGGATGCCATTTTGGTTACAGGCTACACTCGCATCCACAGCCATTCCAACAGTATTCCTGATGCACCCCCACACCCTATACGAGTAGGCTACACACAAATGGGCTGTTGAACTGAAGCGATCAAACAAACAAAAATGAAATTAAAAAAAAAGTCTATTGAGTCTAAACATGGTCTAAATTTATAAGATATATACCGTTGGAATCGCAACGACGAGACGAATCCATATATACCCTTGAAAACACAAAATTCGAACATAACCTGCCAAGGTACTTCGCCTGGACCCAAGTGTTTTCAAAAACTATTGTTTGATTCGGGGGGAATGGCTGGTCGAAAATGGAATCTACGACCATGTATGGAAGCTGTTGGGCAAGACAAATCGAATGGCACGAAGTAGAATTAATTTGGACTCTTAGTTTGGGCTACAGAACACTTTTAAATTTGAAAAATTGCTAATTTTGGGTGTTTCTGGAGGTCAAATCTAAACTAAATCCTAAAGTACTGGTCCGATTTGATTTATGTTTGTGCCATTGGATTCATCGGGTGAAAGTGTACATGAGGTAGAACTTTGAGCAAAATCCTTATATAAATAACCCGTCTATGGGTGATTAAGAAATGTTCATAATAAAAATACGCCTATTGGGCCTAAACCTGATCTAAATTAAAAAAATATATATATATATCGTTGGAATCGCAATGGCAAGAGGAATCCACACACAAAAATCAAATTTAAAAATAGTCTAAATAAATAAAAAAATATACTGTTGGAATCGCAACGACGAGAGGAATCCATATACAGGTACAGTATACCCTTGAAAACACAATTTTCGAACATGACCTGCCAAGGTACAGTACTCAGCTTCGCCCGGACTAAAACCCAGGTGCTTTAAAAAATTGTGTTTTATTCTGGGCGAATGGCTGGTCGAAAATGGAATCTACGACCATGTATGAAAGGTGTTGGGCGAGATAAATTGCATGACACCAGGTAAAATTAATTTGGACTCTTAGTTTGGGCTACAGAAGACTTTTAAAGTTAAAAAAGTGCTCATTTTGGGCGTTTCTGGAAGTCGAATTAAAATTGAAATCCTAAAGTAATGGTCCAATTTGAATTCTGTTTGTGCCATTGGAAACATTACTATTACAGTACAATACTGCAGTTTTATCTGTATGGTTAAAAAAAAATAATAATAATTCACTGATCGATTAAAACACTAAGAATATACTCAAAAGTCTTTTAATATATTTCAGACCAACAATAACTTATGAGGCCACAAAAACCCCTAGACTGTACAACAATATACATTATGTACAACACAGACGCCGTAAACCAAGTCGTTGAATGTCAGATACTATACTGTACTCTATTTTTTTCCAGCTGATGGTAAAATTGAATCCCTTAGTAGCTGATTTCTCAATACATAATGGAAATATGTGAAACTACTATGGCTGTGAGTCGTATTAATGCCAAGTTTTCATAATTAACATCATATTTCGCTACAAAATCTACCTTATAGCTGAGAAAACAAGAGAAAAACATGACAAATTACCCTCAGCTGGGAAAAAAAAAATATATATAGTAGAAATAGTAGTCGTTCCCTAAGCTGTCTGGCCGAACAGCCCCGTCAGATACTATAGTTAGTTTATTTCCAGCTGATGGCAAATTGAATCCTTTTTCCGCTGATTTCTAGATACTTAATGAAAAAAATATCAAATTACTACTGCTCTTCATCATCTTATAGCCAAGTTTTCATAATCAGCAACATTATTCGCTACAAAATCTTTGTTGTTGTTGTTGTTGTTGTTCCCCAAGCTGCCTGGCCGAACAGCCCCAAGGCCCCGAGCAAGGCCAAGGCCATAACTGAGCGCCCCCACAGAACCCTCCCTGCCGACCACAATAAAGCCTGGGTGACCGAAGCCACTCTTTGTAATAACCAAGTAATTAAGATGAAGATATGGCAATTTACCATCAGCTGGAAACAAAATAGGCTATAGTAGATCCAACTGTCTCAATAATAGTTTGTCTGGACTAAAGGCATGTTTTTATGTTAACACTTTTTGTACCGGCGACACCTTTTTCATTTTAATCTAGCTATATTTAGACAATTCTGTGCAGTTTATGAAGGGTCTGTGGTAGTAAAATTTTTTAAGGGGAGATGGGCCGGTTTTCGGGACCACTTTCTCCCTCATGTTTAACTCCATTAGTTTTGAGATTTTAAGACATTTGCCCCATTAGTTTGTCGATTTTAAGACCTTTCGCCCTATTTCTTCGTCAATATCTAGACCTTTCGTGCTATTAGGTGTCGATTTTTTCCCTTGCAAACGATAGTGAACCTGTAATGTAGGAAAACATTTTTCTACCGAAAAATTTACAAATTAATCTAGAAGGTGGATCTAATAGATTTTGTTTTAAATTTGATGGACGTCTATGGAGGAAACTAGAAAAATAATGAATACATGCAAAAATCGCCCAAAAAGTTAACCATCCCACGTTAAGTGAGATAGTTTGAAGCCTGTTAGTTGCTGGAAACCCTTTTGAAACTGATTAAAACCACCTAATGGTAGCCAGAATAAGGTTAAATGATGTCGCCGGTACAGAAGGGGTTAAATGCAGTCAATAACTTCTTTCACTTTCTCTTAATTATTTTTGAGAACAAAGGACTTCCATCAGAATTGGTTAATTTGTTTCATCTTTGACTTTCCACTCTGACCCTTTTGTTTACCTTGCAAAAATCTGTTTCTAGTCGCAAGTCAATTATAATTATTATGTAAAACTTGCAAAATAAACAAACCTAAACAGGGACGACACAATATAAAGGCAAAAGAACTCATCAAAATCACTATGTGGAAATAACGATTTAGCAAAATAAATTTTTGAAATAAAAGAACACAAAACCACCACATAGAATGTACATCACTACATGAGTAAGTGAATTTGGGTCCCAATCAAATTAATATTAACATACTGTACTCTCGTCATACTCAAGGAATTAGTCAATTTGGGAAGTTCAGGACGTTCTGGTAAATTTGGCTAAGTTCTGTATGAATAGAGAAACTACAATTAAAGTCTAAATATTCTATTCAAACAAAATGTTCAATTTGACAACACAGGCTAAATACATTTTTATTTTTTTATTTTTATTTTTTTGCCAAGACGCCGTAATTCCCGAGAAGGGGTCGCCATGAATATCAGGCGTTTGTCACGAATCTCTAGGTCAAGTTGCCCGGGCTTGACATCTACCAATAACATTTTGACAGAGAGGGCTTGATCCACCGACCCTTTGATTAGCAGCGACCTTCTACTGACTATGCAATGGCTCGCTAAATACCAAATTTATACAAAAAGAATGCATGACAATAATGTGCACTTCATTTTGTGTTTAATGCTCTAATCCTTCCTGTTTGTTGTTGTTGTTGTTGTTGTTCCCCAAGCTGCCTGGCCGAACAGCCCCAAGGCACTGGTTTGTTGTCAAAAAATAAACTTAAATATTATATCACCAAAGTCACAGAGCGTGTTCTTTGACCTGAATGTTGGGTTGAAACAGGGGTGTGTGATGTCCCCGTGGTTGTTTACTGTATACTGTATATGGATGGAGTCATGAAAGAAATACTAGGAAGAGCAGTGGATGTTGGCGTATCGCTGAATAATAATAATAAAAACTATTTGTCTACAGCCTACTGGGCAAAAGCCCTCATAAGGCTGGGGCGTATTGCTGAAAAGGGAGGGAAATGAGTGGAAGCTGCCTATACTGCTGTTTGCGGATGATACAGTTCTGATGAGCGATAATGAATGGGAGTTGCAGGGTCTGGTGAATGAGTTTGGAACAGTGGTGCAAAAAACGGAATTTGAAGGTAAATGCGGGGAAGAGCAAGGTTATGGTCTTCGAAAGAGGTGAAGTCACAGAGTGTGAGGTGAAGTTGAACGGTCAGGCTATGGAGATCGTCAGCTCTATTAAGTATCTGGGCAGTGTGTTGAGTAAAGATGGGACTATGGATGAAGAAGTGCGGGAGAGGGTACAACAGGGGAAGAGGGTTGTAGGAATGCTGAAAGCAGTAACAAGAAATAGGGTGGTCAGTATGAAAGTGAAGAAGTCCTTGCATGACAGTGTGGTAATCCCGACACTGACTTACGGAAGCGAAGCATGGACGTTTGAGAAGAGACTCAGACCAAGAGTGAGAGGGGTGGAAATGAGTTACTTGAGAAGTGCGTGCGGAGTTACATGGAGGGATAGACAGACGAATGAGGAAGTAAGAAGGATGTGTGGTGTAGAGGTAGATGTGCTGGAAAGTGTGAAAAGGAACAACTTGAGATGGTTCGGCCATATGGAACGTATGGGAAGTGAGAGAATGACTAAGAAGGTGTACGAGAGCGAGGTGGAAGGACAGAGAGGGAGAGGTAGACCGAAAGAGAGGTGGAAGGATGGAGTGAGGAAGTATATGGATGAAGGCGGTGCTGGTTGGGGGGAGGGGCGTCGACTGACTGGGGACAGAGGTGCATGGGGCAGTTCGTTCGTGGCCACCCCTTCGGGGATCATGGTGGCAGGCAATAGATAGATAGATAGACCAAAGTCGCACATACTCCCAAGCTATTTTAAGTTTGTGATCTAATCTTTGACTTAAAAGTAAAAAACTATTTTACCTTTGTGTTCATCGCACAGGTAATTACACCCAAAAGCTAAAGTTAAATATGTGTTGTTTTATTTATTATCATAAAAAACATGCCTTAGATCTAAATAGCCAGATAGTCAAAGTCGTCCAACCTTTAAAAAATATACTAACTAACGGCGGATCCCCAGATTGGCCGTGGTGATTGCACCTAAACACCTACAAAAAAGCTAAAAAAAAAAAAAAATACAGACTAAGTTCATTTATCAAGCAAAAGAATGTATGAATGGTCTTTATGATTTGTGATCCACTTTTCTTTTGCTTACATTTGTTCTTAACCCACTGAGCACCAGCTAATTAATCATAAATGTACACCCCAGGACCAGCAGGTTGTAAAAAAAAAAAAAAAAATCCAGAAAACACCAGGAATGGGTTAGAAATGAAGTTAAACCCACAAAATTTGCTATCCCCCAGGTCATTAAGGGGTCCTACGGTGCGCCCGAAAGTCGGAATTAACATGGGGAAATGGGTAGGCAAAAACAGGGTTTTGCGCGCTCACGCGCACGCGATTGGACTTTGAGAGTTTTCAACCATCGGCATTGTTGCGTGGGATACTTACACAGTTCCCATACAAATATGAGCCCTCTAGGTGCCATAGGACCGGAGTAATTAACCGCGACGCACCTTATGTGACGCTGGGGTTTAGCATTACATACATTGTTGACGTAAACACTGCGTCGCTGGGGTTCTGTGGGTTAAAGGGATAGTGGCTATTTTTTGGGTCAATAAATTTATATATTTATTCATTTTATAGTTTCCTGGCTAGACCTCCATCAAGCTTCAAAAAACACCCCCTAGACTCCCCTTCAAGATAAATTTGTACATACAGTATATCGGAAATTAAGCTTTGAAATATCTATAGGTAAACTAATGGGGTTAACATCTTAAATTCTCAAAACTAATGGGGCTAAACATGAGGGAGCAGGGGGTCCAGAAAAAAACACCCCCTTTAAAAGTAACATTTTGAGTACGGTCGCGCTAATAAGTCATGTCCCAGCTGTCATTACGTTTAGCTTGCTCTGTGCTGTAGCCTACTAATGTCTGTCAGATGTTAAATAGGTTAGGTAAGTGTAGGAACATGTTTGTATATTTCACTCAATATGAAGAAGTGAAGCTTAGATATTGCCGATACCAATTATTGATCAAAACATGCTTGGTGCCGAGACATCACTTATTAGCGCGACTGTACAAGAAGCGTTCCTTCCCAAGCTGCAAAAGATAATCTGAAAGTAGCCAACATAATACAAAATATATATATACAGTATATACAGTATATCATCAAGCTGAGATAAAAAACAATTGGGAAGCTTGTATTTTACTTAAGCATTTAAACTTAAGTAAATTACATAAATTACGTAAATGTACATAATTTATACAAAACTGGGTCTAAGTACATGATGGAAATTAATATCCAGTATTCGAAAATGGATATTAATCGCGATCGTGTACTTAACCTTTAACTGTGTTGGTGGCTTAAAGGTTTATGCTTATGTTCTGGGTGTGGTGTCCCGAGTTTGAATCCTGGGAGGACCATTTGCTTTCATTAGTTTATTCTAGTGCATTGGAGTTTGTAACAGAGGATTAATATTAAGAACGGGTTGTAACTTAATTACACACTTACATACCCATAGATACTCAAATATATATAACTATAGTCAATGGAAATATAAGTACCGGTATACAATTATATAAATTAGGAACAGAGCAATAATTTTCCCACAATTAAACTGTGACGTGCCTTTTAAGGGGGTAGAGTGTTTGTTTTTTGGTATATATTATATACTGTATACAGTATATATATATATATATATATATATATATATATATATATATAATATATATATACAGTATATAATTATATAATTAGAGATGGACCGAATATTCGTTTCGTATTCGTATGTCCGAATATTCGCTATGTTTTTCAATATTCGTATTCGCATTTCCATTCATAGCTATTTGCAAATATGCGAATATGTTCACGAAACCAATAGAATATATACACAAATGTTAAATATTAAATATTAAATTTTAAAGTTAACACAAACGAATATATAACAGTGTAGATGTGCGTTGGGGCCGCTAAAGTGGAATGAAGGAGGACTGAGCAGTGTTGCTACTTAACTGTATTTAATAGTACCAGATCAAACTAGTGAAAAGTAGGCCTACCAAATTATTCTAAAGTGAAATAATTGCCCGGTAAACGAACGTGTGCTGGACCTGGACATTTGAACTGTCGCAATATTGCCATTTCAGACATATCCAATGTAATAGCATTTCACTAAAATCTATTCCATCATATTTCCTCACTGATTTCGTATTTAGTACCAGATATGGACTATTTTATTGGAAAATGTATAAAATGTACTTGAGAGAGTCAAATGTACCAAATCTGGTACTTTAGTACCAACAAAGCGGCAACATTGGGACTGAGGACTGGAAACATAGAAAATTGAATGTATTTAATTTTAATTATTCAATTTTCTATGGCTGAACTCTTACAATATATTAAACATTAATTCATACAGTTCATTTATGATATTTAAGAAATAACACATTCACATCGTCATTAACTTCTGGTAATTAATTTCAGTAATTTAATTAACGTTTGTTGGTGACATAAAAATAATTACCAGTTCTTGAAGGATGAAATAAGGATTGAAATATTCGCTATTCGTATTCGCGAATTTTACAACAACAAATTCGTATTCGTATTCGCAAATAGTGAAAATTGATATTCGTTCCACCTCTATATAATAATATACAGGTATATATATATATATATATATACCGGTATATATATATATACTGTATACTGTATATATATATTTATGTATTTTTTAGTTTCCTCGCTAGACCTCTATCAAGCTTGAAAAAAACACCCCTAATCCCCTTTTCAAGATAAATTTTTCGGAAGAAAATGTCCCGGCCAAAGGCTGGTTCCTTCTAAAATTACAGCCTCGCTATCGCTGGCCAGGAAAAAATTGACACATAAATGGCACGAACAGTCTAAATATTGACAGAGAAATGAGGCTAAAGGTCTCACACACCACCTTGAGCCACATACAAGATTTAGTAAAAATTGGAATGGAAACTTTTATTCCTCATCAAAAGTACAGTAAAAGATCTAATTCACCTAAATGGTTTGACCATAATTGTGCTAGAGTAACTGAACAAAAAGCAATAGCCTACAATGCATACACAAGATCAAAAACTCATGAAGCCTTTAATTACTTTAGAAACATCAGAAATCATGCCCAAAACTGTATTAAACCTAACTACAGTAAATCAAACTTTCTCCACAAGCAGGCAAATAAACTTCTAAATAATCCAAATTATAACAAAATATTTTGGTCTACTCTTAACTCATTCAAATCCAACTTCACTACTGCTTCATCCATTCCACCATTAAAATCTCCGACTGGCAATCTTGTAAGTGACCCACGAGGTAAAGATATTTTCTCCACCAACTCAACCTTAGATGAAATAAATCAAGATGTCTCTGTACTTAATTTTAATTCGCCTGAAATTCCCTCACTTAGATCCACACCAGACATGTCAAAACTATTTTGCAGAATCTCTCAGTAGATAAGGCTCCTGGTCCAGATGAAATTCCTCCAATAGTACTTAAGAATTGCTCCTTGGTGCTCGCTCCTGTATTGGCAAAAAATTTCCGTCTGTGTACTCATACCTCATGCTTCCCAGTACCCTGGAGAGAAGCAAACATCCATCCAGTTCCTAAAAAAGGTGCCTCTTCAGATCCATCAAACTACAGACCAATAGCTATAACTTCCACTCTGGGCGGGTGCCCAACCCCGAAAAGGGTTGAAATAGGGGAGCTATCCCCCCGCCAAAGGCGGCTTTCTAGGGCCTTTCCTAGCTGATGCTGAGAGGATTGGGTTCTAGTCATGTGGTGATGGGCTGGTCTATTAGAGTGAGAACTGAGCAATCTCTGCCATATCCATAGCTTACTCTGACTGTTCCTTTTACTTATATATTTTCTAGATCTCAAGTGACGGCGTCTCTAACGTGGATTGACCTCCCAATCTACCAAGATTGGAAGCCAAAGCGTCACATTTTTCCCTTGCCCCTCAACTTTCTCTTCATAATTGCTGAGGGACACAGGGCCCTGGGTGGGACTTTGGTTTCCCGGGCATTTCCGCACCCTCCTCGGCTCCCCGCCATGGAGTGGCTTCGGTCACCCAGGCTTTATTGTGGTCGGCGGGGAGGGTTCTGTGGGGGCGCTCGGTTATGGCCTTGGCCTTGCTCAGGGCCTTGGGGCTGTTCGGCCAGGCAGCTTGGGGAACAACAACAACAACAACAACTTCCACTCTTGGTAGTCTTTGAAATTATATTAAATAATCACATAATTAAGCATCTTGAGAATAATAAATTAATCAAAGTTGGACAAAATTCAAAATAAAGCTATTAGATTAATCAATAACCCTGCAATCACACAGGACCTTCCTACATTATCCATACGAAGAAATGTTGCATCCCTTGCATTATTCTACAGATATTTTTACAGCAATTGTTCCGAGGAACTTGCTTCAATTGTGCCGCCTCTCCACATCTTTCCCCGTAGAACTAGGGCAGCTGAGAGCGCCCATGAATTTACACTTTCTCCTCCACAATGCAGAACTTCTGCTTATCAAAATTCATTTATCCCTAGAACTACTACTCTTTGGAATTCACTTCCCTCGAGTTGCTTTCCACAAACTTACAATCTACAAAAGTTTAAATCCAGTTACAAACATTTTATGAATGGAGGATGCCTTTAGGCACATGGACCTTTTTGTTTTATCTGTGTTTTTCTTTCCTCCGTTCATTGTCTCTTACCCTCCAGCCCCGGCTACGCATTACATAAATATTGGCCGAAACCCGGGTGTTTTGGCCGAAAAACGTCTAGGCTAGGCTACCGTATCATTGTTATGCTGACTGCTTCCCGCATTCCCGCGCATCCCCAAGCGTAGCTGTGTTATTTACCTGTAGAATGGCATTAAGTAGAGCTCTCTAAGTCAACTGGTTGAGTTGTGATGATGATTTCAGTGGAGATAACTTACAGCAACAACAGCCACTTTACAATAATTTTCGATACTTAACAACAACATACAGGCACACACGAACAAGCGACGCTCTCCTTCTTGTGGCCGGAGATGCGGGGCGTCGGTCCAGCCGGCTGTTGTTTACATGCGTCGGACCGACGCCTCGCACACCAAGCTCACAGGCTTTCAACCACTGGTACAATGTTGTACCACCCGGGTTCCTGGGGGCAAAACATAATGGTACACACGTGTACCATCCGAGTTTGAAGGGTTAAAAAAAAAAAAAAAAAAAAAAAAAAACGGAACGAATGTATTAAAATCTCAAAACTAATATGGTAAACATGAGCCAGGGAGAAAATGGGTACCGTACAGTACAGTACTATAGTCCGTTCATTCTAGGCTGGGCAGAAATCGTAAACTCTATCCTCTGTAACTCAAAAAGGGCCAGAGCAAATGAGCCGTAAATTTCCACACATATTCCCTAGCGAAGTCTTCCTATTTGGTAGAAATATTAGCTCGATTGCTCTAGTCCTTTTTGAGTTACAGAGGTTAGAGGTTACAATTTCTGCCCAATGAAGAATGAATGGGTACTATCCTTACCTTGTGATGTGTTAGCCACACTTCTAGCGGCACCAGAGGGGGGTCTTAGCTATAATTAATTCAATAATATTATTGTATAACTTGTACAGTCGCGCTAATAAGTTATGTATCAGCTGTCATTACGCTTGCCTCGCTCTGTGCTGTATTAATGTCCGTCAGATGTTAAAAAGGGTGAGTAAGTATAGGAACATGTTTGAATATCTCACTTGAAATGAATAAATCAAGTTTAGATATTGCTGATACCAATTATTTATCAAAATATACTTGGTACCGAGACATCACTTATTAGGCCGATTGTACCTTAATGTAACTTGTGCTCAAATATAACTATACAAAAAACAGATACAAATGAAATGATAAAAACTTGCAAAATAAACAAACCAAAACTGGAACGACGCAAGATAATTGCAAAAGAACTTATCAAAATCGCTATGTGGAAATAACTCTTAATAAAATAAAACTTTTGAAATAAAAGAAAAAAAATTAACATGTTTTGCAAGTTTTACGTTTAAATTACAAACGAAGGATCATAGCCTATGCTTTCATTAACCCCTTTAGTACCGAGTTGTCTTTGTCATGATAATCTGGATATTACACTATTTTATCCAGCTTAGGGAGGACGTGTAGCAATTAAAAGGCTTTAAACTATCTCGATTATCCATTTTAAATACCACGTTTCCTAGTAAGCTGCATAAAATTGCCTAAATATAGCTGAAGTAACACAAAATACATCCTCGGTAAGAAAGGGGTTTATTTTATTGGGAATTATTGGTGTTCAGGACGATATTAGAAAATATTTTAGTCATCACCAATAACCTGACTCACCAACTGTTCTAGCACAGAATTGTCTTGACCCTTTCTTTTACCGGCTACGTCTTTTTACTTTATTCTGGCTACTATTAGATGATCTTATGCAGTTTAGAAAGGGCCTCCAGCAACTAACAGGCTTCGAATGATCTTACCTAACCCTTTTTACTACCACATATCCTTCATAAACGGCACCCAATCGTCTAAATATAGCTACAATAAAGTTAAATAGACGTCGCCGGTACAGAAGGTGCGAAGACTTTCCAAGAAATACCAAAAATAAAGTCAGCGCAACAAAAGACGTTACATCGGTAAATTGTATCTGAATCTGGTACCGGTACCCAATTAAGGGGGGTCACCGGCTTTTTTTATCATTCTCTCCTTTTCTTGCTTTCCCTGGCTTGTATCCATTCGGCCCCATTCAGCCAATGTTTTAAGATATTTATCCCCATCCAGGTGTCGATTTCTTCCTGGCGAGCGATAGCAAGCCAGCATTGTATGGAGAAATCCGGCTTCGCCAGAGAAATTTTTCTATAGAAAAATTTACAAATTTAGCTTGCTGTCAAAACAAAATATAATACATGCTGGCTCGCTCCCGCTCGCCAGGAAAATATTGACACCTGGATGGGGTAAACGTCTTAAAACAGTAGGCTAAATAGGGCCAATGGATAAAAGCCAAAGAGAGAGGGAGAAAGAGAAAAAAAGCGAGGTGGGCTCCCTTAAAATTATTGCATTATATCAAGCGGTGTTGATATTTTCTATGATTGTTAGTAGGCTGTAGAAAAAAAAATCTTTCATTCTATGCTTGTTCAAGACTAATAGCTTTAAGATACAAAATACTGTACCATCACACTGGAGATACAAAACATAATAAAGTAGACAATTTAAATAAATTAATAAAATTCACCATTGCTTCCTGTACTCAAGTTTTCTATTCCTGGACAATACATTTATCACTCATAACACTCTTCTCATTACGATAAACCTCTCACAAAATCTATCTCTCATCCATTTTAATCTGTTGCCCCACGCCTTGATTCCCGAGAGGTTGGCCACAAATAAATCGCCTGGATCATCCAGACCAATATATTTCTCACTCCTAATACTCCTGCCTAAAATATACTTTTCACAATACAGTCAGGTCTCCATATACGCGGTCATTTCGTCCCTTGTACCTACCGTGTATATCAAATCCGGAGTCTTAGACTTAACAGGCCTTATGGGAATTAATTCAATTTGTTACAGCCACTTTTCCAAAGTCACCTATTTGAGCCTTTAGTCTACCTTAACCCTCCGGGCCCGGGCTAGCCCTCCCAATGACAGTGCGGGGTACCTGGGCGATCTGGCAGAAAAACGTCTAGGCCTAGGCTACCGTATTTTTGTTTATTTTAACTGCTAGAAATTTCCCACACATCTATAAACGTAGTGCGGTTTTCAATCTGTAGACTGGCGTTGAGTTGACTCTGTAAGTTAACTGGTTCAGTTGTGATGACGATTTCAGTGGAGCGAATTTTGCCGCGATGTTGACAATATCGGAGCTTTTCAGACACTAATTTCGTCTGACGTCACAACAATAACATTGATCCGACGTCTCCTTATTGTTTTCGGAGGTGCGGTGACGCAACGATCGGCTTTGTTTACATACGTCGGACGCACGGCGTTCAGACCAAGCTGAATAGGCTTTCAAGCTTACGGATTTTAACAGGACACCCGTTCCTGCCCATCTGCCGCGGTGTCATTTTAACATGCTACCCGGGCCAGGAGGGTTAAGCCGACATTATACAGTAGGGTCCCACATAAAACGTGTTCGCATAAAACGAGTCTCGATTAAAACGACCGACCTAAAATATTAATATTTAATTTTCGATCAGAACGAATGTGATCACATAAAACGAGTCCGCCGCCAAAGTGGGGCAAATACAAGGAGTTTTCATATAGAGCGCCGAAATATCGTACAAAACGTACAAAATATCGTACGCTTTCATATAAAACGCCGAAATATCGTACAAAACGTACGAAATATCGTTCGCTTTGTACGAAAATTTTCGCTTACAGTGAACATTGACGATATTGCGCCACCAAAATGCTGTGTTCACATAAAACGAATTCGCATAAAACGCCCTCGTTTATCGACCATAAACTCGTTTTATGTGAGACCCTACTGTACCACCAACAAAAACATATTTGCGTTAGGCAGACAATAAGAACTGATTTGGACCTGCTACTGACTTACTGTATTTGCGTGTCAGGCACACAATATCCTAAAACTTTAAAAAAAACACTCTCTGTTTTGTGCCGTCTGCTACGATCCGCGCGGTCCGGCACCGACCCGGAGTTGCAGCAGGACCTCCGTCGCCCGCAAATGTCTGCGTAGATAAATATTTGTTCTGCGTTGTGGCCAAGCTTGGAATTTTGGGGGTTACCGCGTCCTATCGCGAATCTATATACAGGTATACGAAACGTGCATATATCGAGACCTGACTGTATGAAATTTGTTTGCGTAGATTAGGATTCAACAATACCATAATGTGTATCGTCTCCAGATTCCCTACATTTAAAATCCACACAACTTGCACTATCATACAGTGCATAGTCTTCAGATTCTCTAGATCTCACAATATCATCTTGTGCATAATCTTCAGCTTATCATTATCATGCATATCATGTTCGGACTCCCACCATCTCACAGTATCAACATGTGCATCATCTCGGGACTCTCTACATTGAGGTCCCAGTTCTTCTCCCTGATTTCAGTGGCGAGTTTCATGCGGTCCTTCTTGGTGATGGCCCAGGAGGAGAGGGGCCCGACGGTGTGAAGGTGGGGGCACTCATCCATCAGTCTCTTGAGGGCCGCCAGGGTTAGCATGGGGCGGTACAGAAACAGCGTCCACAGGTTCCGCAGGCAGCCCGTCGCCAGGAGGTTATACAACACTTGGTCCTCCAGCATCTCCAGGTTGTGAATAAGTATGTGTAGTTCCCTCAGGAGTCGGCACTGACCCACCAAGACTGTCAGATCCTCCGCTGTGATGGTGGCTCCCTCAACCATGAGGTGTGACAGGGAGTGGAAATGAGAGAGGTTCTGGCCGAAGGAGGCATAAGGCACATCCGGCTGGATGGGTCGGCTGCTGAGCTTGAGGATGAACTTATGAAGGTTTGGGCAGTAACGGATGACGCTCTGGAGGTGGGTGCGGGTGAAGGTCAGTCTGATTGGTGCCATGGTTAAGTGGTTGATGGACAGGGATGTGAGGCCACGCCCCCGCTCCTTCAAGTACCATAACAAGGCTTCCGTGTTGCAGTTCATTACATTTAACACTTTCAAGTTTAAACGCAACAAATTGGCTAGAAAATTACGGTCTTTTCTTTCCACTCCATTGCAACGTAAGGTGATTTCCTCCAACTTAGGACAAGTTCTGACAATAAGGGCAAGTTCATCCTCATTAAGCTCCATGTGAGCCTGAACAACTTTTAGCGAGTATCGTGCCCTAACGTCCTGGTACTTCTCAGGATTGCTGCCATGGAGAGACGTGAATACATCCCCTACATTAACATCAGGGGTGACGTTCAACTCCTCGATGTGTGGACACAAATGTAAGAGCATCACGGCACTAGCGGAGCAGGCTAAGGTGTACTCCAGGTTAACTTTCTTCAACTTATTGGAGCACACGGATATAGAAGGCACTTGACCACCCCTTCTTATCAGGTCATAGGTGTCTTGTGTGGGGAGGTGACCTGCAAGGTAGAACACTCCGATATCTTCCACATCCGTACACATCTCCACCGAGAGATCCTCCAAATTTGGGCAAGATGTAGATAAGACTTCGAGCATCCTGTTGGTGCACATCTGAATGCACTTTAACTTAGTCAGGTTTGTGAGTGTTTTGATAAAAACGTACAGGGGTTCAAGCCTAATCACTTGCTCACAGTCACTATAATCCTTCTTCTGGTCAAAGTCCAACTGATCATGTCCGCCAGTCATCTTGAGGGTGCGTACACTACCACCGACCATCTTTTTCAGAGATGGCACAATACTCCGGCTATTGTTGATCCATATGTAGCTTGCATTCAGCTCTGTGCTCAGCAGTAAATACTTATGGTTCAGCAGCTCAGGAAACACAATCTGTAAACAATAAATTTGGTCTTGAAAAGATCAGGTCCATAGAAGTTGTAAATGAGACAAAAATAGTAACGTCAACTGGGGCGAATTCGGACTTTACGTCAATTAAACGTTAATTAAATTGATAGGCTAAATAAATAACGAATAAACATAATAGAAATCTATTTTCACTCGATTGTTCGAAATGCTTTTATCTAACTTTCTTGCTTAACTAGTTTTGATGTATAATGTGATATGTACTGATTACAAATTAAAAACCGAAAATAAACAAAAAATAAAAAAATTGTAACATCGGCAAACTTTCTTGGGCAAACGTGTTGATGAGTAGTTGCAGGAAAGTCTACGGTGCCAAGATGTACTTTCGTAATTAGTGTGAAAGTACAAATTAATTGATTGGCATTATCTTGGGCTGGATCTATCAGAGTGAGGGTTGGTGTCCTCTACTTCCCATAGCTAGTTCTGACTTTACCATCTTCATCATTCTTATTTATATCTTTCTTCCTGAGAGTGGTAAAGGCAGTGGGGCCATAATGGTGTGCCCCAAGGTTCCCTATTGTCTTATTCTCACAGCCCACTGGCACAAGTCGGCCTTTCTCTCTGGCGTAGGGATGCAGCGACCTCACCGCCCGCCACTTCGGTGGTGCAGTTAGCCTCTGTAGCAGTTACGGTGATTTCTTGTTACTGCCTTATTGTAGCACGGTTAAGGCTGGTGTGGTGCGATTTTTGCCAGGTGCAGGTGCTTCAGGGGGACTTTGTTGAGTTTTGCTGAGACACTGTTAGCGCTATACCAACATCAGTCACTGTGATAACATGATGGGGCGTTGTTGTGGTAAGACTTTGTTGAACTGTGCTGCAGTCAAGACTGTAACCACCATGCTATGATTGCTGTGCACTGTGTGCAGTACTGTGATTGTACCATGGAAGCCACATTCACTGTGGACGGTTGCGGTCTTTAAACCCGTATGTATGTATGTACTGTAAGTATGTATGTATTCCCGTAATTGGGTATTAAATGATTATTTTTTAAATTTCTGTGAAAATAGGGCGAATTTGGACAGGATGAATGTTAATTAAATAAATTATATTATTTAATCTAACTTTAACTATAACCCGTCAGATTCGGATATTGAGTGTAATTGGGTTTATAGTTATCATTACACGTGGTATTTCTGAGTTATGTCACAGTAATCCTTACATTATTAAGGACATACTGCTACGCAGAGTATGGTCAATAAATCCAGATATGTCCGAAATTGCCCCAAAAGTGTCGTATCTTACGATATGATATTTATGGTCTTTACGTTTTCAGGGAGTGTGACAAGACCCTTTTAAGATGTTCAATGATGTCCGAATTGACCCCTGAAAGGTCCGAATCTATACTGGGATCACTGGTTAGTCCTATGAATGTATTTTAAATCCATGTCTGAAATTGCCCCAAATCGTGTCCGAATTCGGATACCGTTATTATATTTATAATAAATATATGCAATGCATTTTAATTTCTTTAATGCTATGATTGTATCAGCTACACATAAAATGCTTAAGATCTTACATTGAGATAAAAACAAGACTACATGCTACGGAAATACGCAAAAATCGTCCGAATTCGCCCCGGTTGACGGTATCTAATTGCAAGGGAAATGGCAATTACAATGTGAATGCTTGCATCTTGCACCTGATCAACAAGATCGATAATAATTAAAATACATAAGAGTACTGTATACTGTTGTTGTTGTTGTTGTTATTGTTGTTCCCCAGGCTGTCTGGCCGAACAGCCCCGAGGTCTCGAGCAAGGCCAAGGCCATAAATGAGCGCCCCCACAAAACCCTCCCTGCTTACCACTAACAAAGCCCGGGTGACCGAAGCCACTCCAAGGCAGGGAGCTGAGGAGGGCGCGGCAACGCCCGGGAAACCAAAACCCCACCCAAGGCCCTGTGCCCCTCAGCAATTATGAAGGGAAAGTTGAGGGGCAAGGGAAAAATGTGACGCTTTGGCTCCCAATCTGCCAACCTCTAGGTTGGCAGTAGGGAGGTCAATCCACGGAACAGACGCCGTCACTTGAGATCTAGAAGATATATAAGTAAAAGGAACAGTCGGAATAAGCTATGGGTATGGCAGAGAACGCTCAACTCTCACTCTGATAGACCAGTCCATCACCGATACTGTATACTGTAGTACCAGTTACATTAATCATGCATTTCATACAATACCTATAACAAGCAAATTAGAACTGGATTTACAGGCTGAACAAGCTTTTTTCAGGGATCATCTGTGAGAATACGTAATATGTAAAGGGTAACTTCATAATCTATTTTCAAATATCAGCATTTTACTTTTATCATATGGATCCCTTGGTCTTTAAAAAATGAAATATATACAGTACTGGTATGCTACAGAGGAGATACAGAAAACGTACAGGGACGGTACAGCCCCAGTCTAGGATACATAGGCTACCTGAGTATGGAACAGTGCCCAAGGAGATTTGTTTTTTGTTTTTTTTCAGAATGTTATCCTCTTCTGAAGTTTCCATAGGCAAGTGAAAGCAAACAAGAAGAGAAAAAGATGAGGAATACAGACAGACGACAAAGGAAGGTATGAAATCCAAGGGATGCTCAACCCCTACTGGTATTCTCATAAAGCATACTCCATCACAATATAGTACTAGAAACCGGTACAGGTCTCCCTCACTATCCGATGCCCCGATTTGCGATATTATTATAGGATTTTAGGTGTTTGTGTTTGAGTTTTGGCTGGTCCAAGAATGCATTCCCATTTACCCCATTAATTTTAGTTTGCTATAGGATTATTCTATTTAAGATCGGGTTTTCAGGAACGCAACCAAATCGTAAATCGAAGGAGACCTGTACTTCATTATGTCACATACAATTAAATATACAGTATGTGGGAATGATATGCTTTACCATACTGAATAAAACCTGTATAAGCAGTGCAAAGGGTCCTATTTCCAAAGAGATTATTATACTGAACCAGTTCGTTCGTGGCCACCCCTTCGGGGATCACGGCGTCAGGCAATAGATAGATAGATAGACCAGTATATCTTAGGATTGGATTTACTATAGACCACACCAACATAAACTTGCCATTCCAAAGGTTCCCCGAGCCCGTTCTACAGGTCTCCCTCGATTTACGAATGGGTTACGTTCCTGAAAACCCGATCTTAAATCAAATAATCAAAATGAATGGGGTAAATAGGGATGCATTCTGGGACCAGCCAAAACCCAAACCCAAACACCTATACAGTAATAATATTGTAAATAGGGGCATCAGATAGTGAGGAAGACCTGTATCCCCACCTTCTGCGAGTCCTGCAGGAGAGTGTGACAGACGGTTGCCTGTACAAGAGGTGGCAGGTGGTCCCTCAGGTGGTGTATGACTGGCGCCAGATCCTCCACAGTGACGTCACTGCTGTAACACAGGCGCCGCAGCATGTATGCCACTGACTTGAGTGTTGTCGACTCCAAGCTCGGCACCAGCTTGAAAGGTGGCATTTTTTTGTTTTCACCTTTCACAGCGATTGCTATCTGAAAAGGTTGTAGAGATCATTAATAACACATCCATTAATAATACATAATTTGCGTATGATAAAAAGCCACTGATCTACCAAGGTATTATTTTCCTAATTATATTATATGTTTAGGAAGAAGTTGAAGTACAGTACCTGTCAGTCTGTTAGAGTCAGTGGGATATGAATTACATTAAAATTCTTTAACTTTTTGCTTCATTCGTGGTCAGTTAAATTAATTGAGGGGCCAACAGCGGGTTGCTCTCAGGCAGGCAGTATGATGTTTGGGGGAGAGCATCAGGACCGTTAGAATCATACTCCATATTATAAAGATGAAGATAAGAAGATGACATCATTGACATGGAAGTATAACATAACTAAAGATAACAGATATCAGAATATATGTGTGCTATGGCCTCATCAGTCATCACATAAGTTTTGCATTAAGTTATCCAAGCTTCCTGAACCTACTCAATGTGAATAAGTGCAAAGGGTAAGAGTTGCATTATCGGGCGTACCGACGTTACCGTACTACCCTTGCACCGCACCCGGTTTCTGTTGCCAATTTTGTTATGACGTGCAATATCGGGTGTGTTTTATCACTCTAACACATTACCGGTACTTTTTGACACATTTGTGTTGTGGGGGTAAACAAAAATAGGTTAGGTTAATGACAATATAAGGGGGCGACCCCCTTTCTCTAACTGTCAGCGTTAAGCCATGCATATCGTGTTTTTTTTTTTTTTTTTTATATTCCAACTACTCCCTCTCGGGCATAGGCTGAGAGCCTGTACATTTCACCGCTCAATACGGTGAAGCCCGTGAGGTCTTGTTCCAGTCTGGGGAGTGAAACATGTGAAGCATCCATCATGGCTCGAAGCAGCTCCATCTCTGAAGCGGCCGGTTGCTTCGCTCAAGTGCTTCACCGTCTCACCCTCCAGACTCAGACCCTCACTCTCAGAATGCCACCTATTGAGCAGTGAACTCACTAGGCATTGTCCCCCTGTAAAATATTTTGAATATAGGAATATTCATACAGTGTTATTTAATCAGGGAACAATGAGGGTATTTTTTTGGCATTTCGGTGGGCTTTGTGGTAATGCACTGATACTAGGTACAGCACAAATTCAATCCCAATAATATCTTCCCATTGACATATCGGGATTTGAACCCGGATCCATTGGATTACCCATCCAGTGGCATAACCACTCCACCACACCTATGTATGTACCGGTAGTATTCGGGCGTATCGTCAGCTTTGTATACATTACTCGCATGCTTGCGATCACGTTCCCATCTATATTGACTGCTGTGGGATACTATACTTACTTGGTCATACTTGGTAGAATTCCGTCCTCTGTGGACGCAGCTAAAGTGGACTTCCGCTGCAGCCAGGCAGCTCCGCAACTCCCTCGTTCCGTCTATTTACTAACGAGTTGGATGCGGTGCTGGGATATCCTGGTATTGGGGGCTCGTCTGGTACTGTAGCCAGCCATCTGTCCAGCTGACGCTTGAAGGAGTCTGTCGTGACTCCCGTCAGTTCCCGGACGGCCTTTGGTACAGTGTTGAAGAGGCGTGCCCCATTTTTGCCGAAGTTGTTGTGGGCGACTGTTGCTATTTTCTGAGAGGTAGCCTCAGTCCTCTTGATGTAGCACAGTTGCCCTTTTCTAACGTGATTGTTGATGACTAGTCCCACATCAGGTACCAGCCCTTCTAGGGTCTTCCACACATAAATCACTAGGTAACGTTCTCGTCGTCTCTGAAGGGAGTAGAGCCGCAACTCCTTCAGGCGTTCCCAGTAGTTCATGTGTTGGAGACCCCAGATCCTGCTGGTGAAGGTCCTCTGTAGAGACTCCAGTTTGCCGATGTCACCTATCTTGTGGGGAGTCCATAGCTGGCAGCAGTATTCCACCTTTGGGAGGACCAGAGCCTTCCAGAGTGTCAGCATACAGACCCTCTCTCTAGTTTGGAAGGTCCTGAGTATCCATCCTGCGAGTCTCCTAGCTGTCTCGGTGGTTTGGTTGATGTGGCGAGAAAAAGTTCCATCTGTACTCATTGTTACTCCCAGATCCCGCACATGTTCTTTTGGAGTGATGGTTTCTTGATTTGCCTGGTAGCTGGTGCTCTCTTTGATGGTTTGTAGAGGGCCGTACCTTAGCAATTCGAATTTCTCGCCGTTCATCCTCATGTTGTTGGAATTTGCCCAGTTCAGTAGGCGATTCAGATCTTCTTGTAGCAGGGCCACATCGTCAGCTGTCTCAACCCTCCTCATTACTCTTGTGTCATCTGCAAATGAGGTGGCCGTGGAGTGCTGGAGATCATGATCAATATCCCCTATCATGATAAGGAACAGAAGTGGTCCCAGTACAGACCCCTGCGGAACGCCACTTATTACCTCGCTTGGGTCTGAAAGGTGTCCTTGGACCGATACTCTCTGTTCCCTATGTGTTAGGAAGCTGTGCAGCCACTTGCCGAGATTTCCTCCTATACCTAGCTTTTTCAGCTTGTGAAGAACGAGGCCGTGATCAACTTTATCAAATGCCTTGGCGAAATCCAGGTATATCACGTCGACGTTCTTGCCTTTACTGATGTCTTCTAGTAGAGCCTCATGGTGGGCAAGTAGCTGCGACAGACAGGACCGGCCCTTTCTAAACCCGTGCTGTCCCCCGTTGAAAGCGTCGAGGTCCTCCATGTGTTTCGTTATTCTCTTTCTGACGACCCGCTCAATTATCATTGTTATGTGCGAGGTTAGCACTACGGGCCGATAGTTTTTGGCCAGTCCTTTGCTGCCCCCTTTGTGGATAGGTTTCACTACCCCTTCCTTCAGGGATGAGGGAACTGTACCGGTAGCTAGGGACTTGGCAGCTATTAGTTGCAGTGGTAGCGCCAGTTCAGCTTTGCAGGATTTTAGGAGCTGTGCACTGAACCCGTCTGGACCTGTTGCTGAGTCGGCTGCTATGTCGTCAATGGCTTGAATTATATCATTAATTTCTGGGATTATGTCGGTCAGTATTGGTGAGGGAGAGGGCTCTTGCATTGTGAAGAAAGCCGCTGGGTCATCCACAGATTTGTGGGGGTTAGGAAGACTGAAGACACTTTCATACTGTGCCCTTAGTATGTCTGCCATTTCCCCTGGGTCGGCCACTAGGTTTCCATCGACGTCTTCTAATGGCCCTACTGTCGATATGTTTTTGGATTTTTTGTTAGCGTATGAGAAGAAAAACTTGGAGTTACTGCTTATGTTCTGGACTGCTTGTAGTTCTTCTCTCTTCCTCTGGTCATCATGGGATTTTAGGAGTTTGCTTTCAATCTCCTGAAGGGCCTTGTGAAAGTTGGTGGCTTTACTATGTGGAGGATTTTTTGCCAATTTTCTTTTGTAGAGGCTCCTCCTCCTCATAAGGATGCGACGGTCTCGTGGGATGTGTTTTTTCTTAGCTGTACTTTTAGCCGGGACATTGGCTTTACATATTTCTTCACAAATTATGGTGAATTTAGAGAGCATATTTGCAGCACTGTCTTCCGCAATTTTGGTTACCCAGTCCATCTTTAATTTGTCTTTAATTTCGACCCATTTAATATCTTTGTGGTAAAAATTTAATTTTGCCATTCCTGTTTTTTCTTGCTGACCTTACTGTGGTTTATTGAGCAAGGCATTTATTGCGAGAGACGCTTCGCAGATTTTGTGGTCCGACATGGTGGTCTCGTAGAGCTCGTAGGAGTGCATAATCCCATGGTTATTGCTAGCTACTAGGTCTAGTATGTTAGATCCTGTTGTTGGTTCGGATATAAATTGGGTTAGGAATTTAGTCCGCATAAGAGATGCCAGTAGCCTAGTTTGTTGTTTTTCTCCATTCATTCCTCCCACCACTTCCAATGTCTCCCAGTTCATGTGTGGGAAATTGAAGTCTCCAAGGAGTAAGAATTCTGTGTTGGGAGCTGGCAGGTGTTCTACTGTATGAATAACTTTGTTCATGACCTCCTCAAAAAGCTCTTGTGTGGCGTTTGGAGGCCTGTATACTGCCGTTATAACAAGATTTAGATCCTTGATGGAGAGGGTGAGGATTTCACATGTCCCGTTTGAATGGCTGTCCAGGATTTCTACTGCAAATTTATTCTTTATATAAATGGCTACTCCACCATGACTTCTATCCCAACGGTCTGTGCGGTAAATTTCGAAGTCTTGGATCCGCACCTCTGCATCAAGTATATCGTTGTGCAGATGAGTTTCGGTCAGGGCGAGTAGGGATATGTTATCGGTGGCAGCGATTTCTTGCAGTAGGGGGACTTTGTTCTGATTACACCTTGGATACAGCCCTCTGATGTTACCTGTTAGTATCTTGGTTAGTGGTAACTCCAGAAGGCCCTACTATATACTATAACAGGTTTGAGCCTTGAGGCCTCACCGCCTTTCTCTCTCTGGCGTAAGGATGCGGCGACCCCACCGCCCGCCACTTTGGTGGTGCAATTAGCTTCTGTAGCAGTGGACCACTGGTTCCTATCTTCAGAAAATTCCTGTGCTTGGTATGCTTCCAGCCAGGGCCCCGCACTGGGGTAATTGATATAGAAAAACATTGGTGGAACTGCCATCCGGGTGGGGTGAGGGAGTGCTATGTGTCTGCTTCTTCAGTGTTAATGGTCTTAATCCACTTGGTAGAAATAGAACTGTGGAGTAGGTCAGTTGGGGCATGTCTGGGACCCTGGACTCCCTGGAGGCAGTTTCTGCCATGGCCATCCTATTTAGGGCGCTTCTTCTGGAAGCGCGGCATCAGATTTGATGATGATGATGATGACGACGACGATGATGATGATGATGATGCCTCCCCGAGTTCTCCCCCCCCCCCCCCATGACTTATTGTCATCATCATATATATTGCCAACAGGGAGCAAATAACAGAAATATAGCATTAATTATAGGCTAGACGGGAATGCAACCGGGAATGTGCAAGTAACGTAAACAAAACTGGCGATACGCCAGGATACTACACTACAATAACATAACTACATCCTTCCCTAGAGCAGACCTAGTCATTAACTTAATCTGACAATCTAATCTAACTAGTAATTCTACCTAAATTTGATTGAATTTAGTGTTGCAAACGTGTTCTACATCAGCAATGAAAACCACTAGGCTAACTCAGTAGAAGAATTGTAACCTCACACACCAAATTAACTTAGGCTAGCTAAATTCAAGCAACCATTCGCAGCAAAATTTGCATGGCGTGCGAATACCGCCGCAAACAATCGACGCACGCTCTCTGTGACTCTGTGAGTCGGTTATGAGTTATGACTGTTACGCATCTATGCCCTGGAATTTGGTTTGATGGAAGGCAAAGCCAACCCGGGGCCCCAACTCAACCCAAAGGAGTCAAATTAAGCCTAGTCTAGAAGCGAGCTGCGAACATAGCTTAAGTCATGACCCAGAGCATGCAAACTGCCAGGTACGATTTTAGTTACTGGACACCTATTTGACAGGTACCGCCAACGATTTAATACATATTTGTTTTCGGTTTCCACGCATCCAACACCAAGCTACACCCTTTTCTGGTGTACGAAACACTAAAAAAGCAATGGGGACACTTTAATAATGATAATATGAGACGAAATATAAAGACAACTCTCTTGCGTTCGTGGAAGTAGCGTCGCTTTGTTTATTTTACGCTCGGAGTGACTTCCCGGCGCCTTGGCGGTTAACTTCAAATGGCTAAGCTTATAACCATTTGTTGGGTCCATTTTTTTATAAAGACTTGCGTTATAGCCTAGGCCATGGGATACAGGACAGGGTTCCCTCACCCCCCCCCCCCCCCCCGTGAATTATAATAACCGTCATATATGTGGCCAGCAGGGGGCAAGTAAAACAGCTGGCCGTCACCTCGAGCGTCCTGGGTAAACAAACTGCGACGATCCGAAGCGACGAGTCACGACGGACTCCCGCCGCCAATTTTTGGCACAAACGCGCCGTTTTATTCTTGTCGAAAACCACATTTAAAAAGTTAGGCCTATATAGTTTTCAATACTAGGCTAGCCTATTACCGGACCAGAAAAAGGTGAAGCTTGGTGTTGGATGCGTGGAAACCGAAAAAAAATATGAATTAAATCCTTGGTGGTACAGTACCTGTCAAATAGGTGTCCAGTAACTAAAATCGTACCAACTGCCACAACCCACAAAAGGTTGCTTGAATAATAGCCTAGGCCTAGGCTACCTCCTTTCTAAATTCTAAGTTCCTAATCTTGACCAAATATTAGTTCTGACTAGACCTAGCCGCCTATAAGTGTCCAATCTGTTTCGCTAATACACGGAATAGGCAAGGCCTAGCCTACTTCAAAGTGTATCAAAGTGTAAGTACTGGGTACGCCTAAGCTAATGTTACCGCTTGTTACGCGTTTAACAATACACTGACTTTACACAAATTATCAATAAACCTCCAAATATAAGCCTTCCTACCAAACTAACACAGTGTAGAATTAATCACTATAAGCCTCATAATATACCAATATATTAATGACGGGCAGCACCCAAGGGTCGTCCACGAAATCAGCTGGGCAATGTAAACAAACCCGCGGGTAACAATGAAGACTTCTTCTTCGTCTTCTTTGTAGGAGTTGCTATCCTCGCTTTGCACCTTGCCTAGTTATCGGCCTCTCCAGAGAAAGCTTGAGCTAGGTTGAGATATAGTTTAGAAAATGGATTAGTCATAGAAGGGATAGACTGGATAGTTAAAGCAAAATAATGAAGACAAAAGCTTAAGTAGAATATTTTGTTTCCCAGTACCCACCTTAACCCTATTACAAATAAATAGTCCAAACTCTTGAACATTAAACTCTATAACTCGCAAACGACTAAAGTAATCAAGCTAATATTTCTACCATTTGGGAAGGGTCAGCCAGGGAGTAGGTGTGGAAATTTACCCCATTTTCTCCAGCCCTTTTTGAGTAAGAGGTTAGTAGAGATTAGTACAGAGGTTAGATTTTACGATTTCTGGTCTAATAACTTGGAACAGGGTATCCGCTAGTTTATAGGTGACAGAACCCTCCCAAATAACTATAGGCCGTTCCTTGCAAAATTTAAGAACACATCCTCCATATAGACATATAATGGACCATTTTAACAACCAAATATACCGACCGACTCACAGCTGCACAGCTTTTGGCCCAAACGCTCGTGTGAGACGCAATTAGCGTACAGTAAACCCTCGCTATCTCGGAGTAATTAGGGGAAGACCCAGTCCGTAGTGTCCGATCTGAAAGAGGAAAAAAACGACCTCGCAAGCGGATTTCCGTAACACAACAGCTTCTAGTGCGTACTGACGCGTGTCGGTCCAAGCGGGTGACTCCGGGTCCCGGAATCAAAATGACGTATCCCAGTTTTGACGGACATTCACCCATATTTTCCGGGGACGGGAGCGCCCTCACAAGCGCCAAGGAGCATCAAGACTTTAACATCGTCCAGTTTCTCAAACAAGGGCCCCAGGATATTCAACAGTCTACCAAAACCCTTAAGAGATATCTCCAACTGTCCTACAAGTAAGTTTAAGTGGAGACTAGACAAGTTGTTGTAGTTGTTGTTCCATAAATTAAGCCGACTGGCCGAACAGCCCCGAGTCCCTGGGGAAGGCCATGGCCACGATCGGACTTTCCCACAGAGCTCTCATTGAGTGTAGATTGTGTTGTTGTCGTAAGTAGTTGTGTGAAATGCAGTCTTAATTCTATGATGTGTTTAATGGTATGGGGTGCTGTGTTACATCCCGGGCAGGTGTCGACGACGGAGTCATCCAGTCTCTTCTGTTAGCTCAGAAGAGCTGGATGGTGTCCGCATCTCAGCCTGGCCAGGTGGACTCTGTCCTCGCGAGGAAGGGAGGATTCGAAAGGATGGACTAGACAAGTTCCTGGAGACGTTGGCAGATGAACCTCCGGTGCAGGGCTACACAGAGCAGAGTAGAGGGGCATCGAACTCCATACCCGATCAGGTGAATCTCCAGAGGAGGGACGCAGGATGCGGGAGCAGCGGTGGACCACCACGACTGTGAGGCAACAGCTTCTAAACTACAATAAGGTTTAATAAGGTTCAATAAGGCGTCATCCGACACTTTCGACCTTCCAAACAAGGAGCGAGAAGTGCATGGAATATCGGGTGGATGGGACTAGTTAGCCTTGGTCGGCAACCCATCTAGGGGAGACCTTATAAAAATCCGGGTGGATGGAACTCGTCAACCCTGGTTGGCAACCTGTCTAGGGGAGTAAACCTGATACAAATCAGTACTGCTTACATAAGGGTGAAGCAGGTTAGTGGATGGACAAGCTAAACACCACTGTAGAAAAATAGTGCTAAAAAGATACATAGAGGGCCTCGAGGTCGGACGGGTCCTAAATTGAGTAGTCAATCCTGCAAGTCCTTCAGTAAACTGGCATGGGTTGTCCCTCTTCCAGGGTAGGTCCACTTGGGGGCCTTCTGTGTATGGCCACCCTCATTACGGAGAGTAAGGAGTCCGGCAATAGATAGATATAGATATTTGGAATCCTTAGGCCATGGGGAGTCCATTGATATGATATAATTAATTTGGGCCCATACCTTAGGATACAGGAGCTTTTCAATGTTGAAAAGTGGATTTTTTATTTTTTATTTTTTTTTTTAATATTAGTTTAACCAGACCACTCAGCTCTACAAATGAACTCATAGGGCTGACCCGAAGGATTCGATCAAGATATATTACTAAACGAGTCAAGATAGATAGGGAAGGGCAGTAGGGGAACAAATCGAGGAAGGTGAAGACACGCAGACATTTCTCGCCATTTCACCAGTTCAGCCGGACCACATGAGCTCCACATCAGAGCTCTTATAGGGCAGGGCCGAAGGATGGGGGAAGAACTGCTACACCGCAACACCAACCAAGAAGTGATCAGGGCGAAGAATGAGAGATCAGGTCGAAGGTAGAAAATCACATCGAGAAGCAAAAAATGCATTACCGAAGGGAATCAAGTCAGTCCGGCCACAACAGCAACCGAAGAGACAAAACGGGTCAGGAGTCAATCACCTAGCCAGGCCAGGGAGACATGAGATAGAGACTGCCCGAGGACAGCCAAATGGGACAGAATAAGAATAGAAGGGGAAAAACATAGAATGAGGAATGAAAAACTACTCAAAATTAGTCAAGCTGAGGACGAAAGCTCGAGGGGAGATAGGAAGGGAAATTACCACATCCATCCCCCATCAAGCCCCAGTCACCGGCCCCCAAGCCCCCCAACCGCGGCAAGGAGAGTAGTATCAGGGGGGTGAAAAGTGGATAAATCCACCTGTTTTCAGGGTAGCTAGAAAACCATTTTCCACAATAATGGCCTAATTTCAATTACGCAGCTACTAATGAATCCAGGGGGTTGTAGTGTACAAGGGAAACATAGTTGAGCTGATTCCATACATTGTTTCCTAAGTTATGTTATGTTAGGTTTATAGCAGATTTGCAAGTTAAAACAAAATCTTTGAACAGCTGCAAAGGGCACTAAAAATTTCCAAAAATAAGAATGCCATATACTTTATTTTGGTGGGTTATGTAGCACAAGATGAAATTACAGAGTTATGCTTATCTTTGTGTACCAGTATATAACAAGAGATATTCCTATGTAAAATTCAAATCACCAGACAATAATAAAAGGAAATTAATTACATAAAATATATAGTAATACTAATATGAATAGGCTAATGTAATGAAAGTATTCCATCCATTTACTCATGTTAATAATGCTATAAGTAGAGAAAATAATAATAAATATAAGTTATCTATGGCTTTCCCATCTGAGACTAAGTGATCATCTTGGTCACAAATAATACTTTACAAAGGCATATCCCTTCAGCACCATGACGTAATTTTCATCTTATTTTGGTTACCATTAGACAATTTTCTTTAGCTTACATTCTATTTCTAGGACTTAAAGGGGTAAATACCATCTCAATAACATAGGCCCTTCTTATACTGCCAAAAATCGCCTAACTTTAGCTAAAACTAAAGGTAAAAACATGTCATGGTGCTGAAGGGGTTAAACGATAAAAGACACCATTAAACACACCATTAAATTGATATACAATAAATATCAATACTATTTTAATCTCAAACAGTTATAACATTCTCCAAGACCTATTATAATGTAAAACTTGTCAGCTAACTTGGCAATAATTCTGTATGTATATACAGTACTCAGGCACATACCCCATAGCTGAAGGTGGCCAAATCGAGACAGAGCCCTAACAGAAACAACATTTAAAGTTCCAGTTCTTAGGGTCCGGGCCCACTTTCGCGTTCCCTCGCCCCTTACTCTGTCTCGTATAGTAGGTGAATTTTACAAGGCGAGGAGGATTCCTAGCCCCCTAATTCTGATCCATAGTTTCTATATATCTCAGAAATGGCTATAGCAAACTGGCTGTAATTTCACACATTTGTTTATTGGTCTACCCTTACAAAATAATATAAATACCAGCTCGATTGTCTTCATTATTTTCAAGCTATAAGATGTTAAAGGGTCAAGATTTGTGCCAGGTTAGCTGACAAGGGGTTGTCTGTTTTTTGTTTTTTTTCAGCCGACTGTAAATTGCCTACTTCCTATTTTTGAAAATTTTGCGATTACAAACATTTTGCAGCGAAATGTTAATTATGAAAACCTGGCTTTAAGGGGAGATGGGTAATTTTTCTAGACCCCCTTCTCCCTCACGTTAAGCCCCAAGTTTTCAGATTTTATGACGCTCAGCCTATTAGTTTGGCGATTTTAAGAATTTTCGACCCATTTCTTTGTCAATAGTAAGACTTTTCATGTAATTTAGGTGTCGATTTTTTCCTGGCGAGTGATTGCGAGCCTGTAATTTAACCCCTTCAGACTCCTATGATGCAGAGGTTGCCAGATTAGCAATAAGAAATAGTTCTCTCACTCTTATAATTACCTCTCCAAAATTAGTTTTCTGCCCACAGCTAACTCAAAGACAACTGCAGAGGTTGAAGTAACTAAACTAAAGGTTTCTAAATACCCCTGATGGTAACAAAGGCTTTAAAGTATCCCTAATAGGCTCAAAATCGCGTCATATGTCGGAGAGGGTTATGAGAAACCGGCCTATGGCCGTGACATTTTCTTATCAAAATATTTACAAATGTATCTTGAAGGAGGGTCTAGGGGGGTTATTTTAAGCTTGATGGAGGTCTAGGGAGGAAACTAAAATCATAATAAAATTATACATAAATGAGGAACTAAATACGCCTATCCCCCCTTAATTTGAAGGAGAGACTTGCGTTATATTTTTTTTTCAGTAAGTATTGAGAAATTAGTCACTAAGGGATTGAATTTACCGTCAGCTGAAAATATAGAATACAGTTTACTAAATTAGTTGATGGGCCAGATCCGGAAATCACAAAATCGGTAATAGACCCATCCAAGGTGATCAAACTTTCAGCCTAATCTCCAATAAATTTCTACTATAGTCTGTTCCAAATAAGTAGGCCAAAACTCTTGATCATTAACCTCTATAACTAGAAAACGACCGGAGTAATCGAGATAATATTTCTAACAGTTGGGAAGAGTTATGCAGGAAAAAGGTGTGGACATTTACAGCTGATTTTCACTAGCCTTTTTTTAGTTACAGAGGATAAGAGCTACAATTTCTGGCCTACTTGTAATGAATGGAATATACTGTACAGTACAGGTCTCCCTTGGTATACGATTGGGTTATGTTCCTGAAAACCTGATCTTAAATAGAAAAATCGCATAGCGAACCCTAGAATTAATAGGGTAAATGAGGATGCGTTCTCGGAGCACCCAAACCCAAACACCTAAAATCCTATAGTAATATCGCAAATCGGGGCATCGGATAGTGAGGGAGACCAGTATGTGAAATGGGAACTCATCGTCCAAGGTTATCACATGGAAGTAACATCTCCACAACAATAATTAACCCTTTCTATATCAGCGAAATCCTTTTAATTGTATTCTAGCTATATTTAGAGGATTTTGTGCAGTTTAAGAAGGATCTGGGGTTAGTTAAGTCGAGCAGATTAACCAGACCACTGAGCTCCATACGGAACTCTCATAGGATCTGTAGTATTACAAAGGGTTAAGTGAGATAGTTCGAAGCTTGTTAATTTCTGGTAGCCCCTGAATAAAGCTGTTTAATAGCATCCAGAATAAAGTTAAAAAGACGTCACCGGTACAGAAGGGATTAACCCTTACAGTACCGGTGACGTCACTTTCATTATATTCTGGAAGCTATTAGACGATTTTATTCAGCTTAGGATGAACGTTTACCCATTTAAAGGCTACAGACTATCTCAATTAATCCTTTTAGCTATCACATGTCCTTCCTAAGCTTCATAAAATTGTCTAAATGTAGCTAAAATCAAATAAAAAAGACGTCGCTGGTACAGAAGGGGTTAAAGAGTCTTTGGACCGATTTTCACCCTGGCACAAGTCTATTCATTATATTAGGTCGGAAATCTTGACCCCTAAACACACACACGAACAAGCGACGCACTCCTTCTTGTGGCCGGAGATGCGGGGCGTCGGTCCAGCCGGCTGTTGTTTACATGCGTCAGACGTACGCCTCGCACACCAAGCTTACAGGCTTTGAGCTCATGGGTGTTTAAGAGCCCTTCCGGGTAGCTCGGGTGTGTTTTTTATGGGTGTTTAAGAGCCCTTCCGGGTCTGAAGGGTTAACCGTCTTGGTGGTGTAATGGTTAGTGTTAAAAAATCTGTGTGTGATAACCCAGGTTCGAATCCCAGTGGATCACATATATGCTTTCATTAATTTCATTGGAGGTGTTTGGTGTTGTGGTGAAATTAATAAAATATAGATAAGTGTGACAATTTACAGTACTCTTCCTTGAGCCAGTTTTGAGTTACAGAAATTAGTGGTCAAGATATCTGGTCTAATTATAATGAATTGACAATACATATCATCTACACTTATTGGTAAACCTAGCAATGGTGTTGAGGGATCACTTAACATCATTCAAACTCACACTCTGTTAACATTCTAACCACATCCGAATTCAATATAAAATTCTGCACATCGATAACTACTACTAATCAACATTTAACCACTAAACCCTTACATTTCCTCTAAAGAATGTACAAAACTTTGGCAATGGAAAATTTAGCACTGAAATTTTGGACCAGAACTTGACACCCCCAGACCTTTTCAAGTTAAATTTGTACATTTTTCGAAAAATATATATCCTGGCCAAAGGCCGGTTTATCCTAAATAACAGACTCGCTGTCTATCGCTCACCAAAAAATTAATACCTGAATAGGGCGAAACATTTTAATTAAATTGCCAAACTACTACAGTGAAAAGTTTTGAAATTACCAAATTAATTACTGTTTGGGCACTAAGAAACTCAAGCACCTTAGGCTATTCCCGGTGCCCAAATTTGTCATGGTGTCTAAAATTCCCGGCGCCCAAAAGTCAAGCTACTCATAAGTCTCGGTGCTAATATTTGATAGTGCCCAAGTTGCTGGTGCCAAAAATTCAGCAGCGAACTCCCCAGCGCCCACGTTTCACAAGCCACCTCTAAATCATATATAATAATGCTCCAGTAAGATGAGTGTCAGGGTAAAGGAAAGCAAGTCAATTCTCAACCTGCACATATTTGGTACACGCACATTTGGCTTCATTGAGGGATGGGGTCACATGGGCGAGTTGAGAGGATAATTGTTTCGGAGTCTGTTATCCACAAAACGTTAGGTACTGTATAGTAAAACCTCGCCCATTCGGAAACCTGTGACTTTCGGACTAGCATTTCAATTCGGACTCCGACCTCAGACTTCCAGAAAAGTCCGGAAGTCTGAGAAATATAGTCCGGACACAACCACATCCAGACTATATTACTCAGGACTTCCAGACTATTCCGCAAGTCTGAGTAATATACTGTAGTCCAGAAATGTGGGATCTTGTCCGGACTATAGTACACGTACTCAAATTCCCGGAAAAATCTGAAGTCGGAGTACAGAATTTCAAACATTCGGAAAAATCACTCTTTCGGACAGGAGAGACCCAATTAGTTTATAAATGTGAGGTTATACTGTACTATTCTGAGGGATTTTTATGATTTATTCTTGAGTTACATATGACTGTTCAAGATCAATAGCTACACAAATCAAAAGCTGCAGATAGATAGATAGATGATAGGCTCTACTGTATAGGTAGAACCAGCAAACTTGAAAATAATCTTGACCCCTTAACTTCTTAAACACGAAATGAATGAAAGCAATCAGGTGTAACGTTTTTATCATTTGAGAAAAATCCAACAGGAAATAGGTGTGGATATTTACAGCCAGTTTGCTCTAGGCCCTTTTGAGTTAGAGAGGTCAGGGATCAAGATTATTATAAAGTTTGTTGGCGCTACCTATAGCATAATTTTGACGCCGATACCGTCACCCCGAGAATATTGCCTGTAAAAAAATTTGTGCGACCATCATTATACAGTAACCCCTCGTCATTTCGGACCTCTAATTGTCGGAAACCCGTACTAGCCAGATCGCCGTCACCTCCCGGACACGTACTTCCGTTTTTCGGACATTTCCGTCATCGTTCCGACAGTCTCCGACTTTGTCGGATGACGCGCCCCCATTCCCAGTGAATGTCCGTCAAAACGGGAATCCGTCGGAGCGCCTATATACAGGCTGGGCTCTGAGTCACCCGCCTGGACGAGAAGTGATGTCACGGGCGTCGGTATGGTTGTGGTTGTTGTTGTTGTTGTTGTTGTTGTTGTTGTTCCCCAAGCTGCCTGGCCGAACAGCCCCATGGCCCCGAGCAATTCCAAGGCCATAACCGAGCGCCCCCACAGAACCCTCCCTGCCGACCACAATAAAGCCTGGGTGACTGAAGCCACTCCATGGCGGGGAGCTGAGGAGGGTGCGGAAACGCCCGGGAAACCAAAGCCCCACCCAGGGCCCTGTGCCCCTCAGCAATTATGAAGAGAAAGTTGAGGGGCAAAGGAAAAATGTGACGCTTTGAAATTCCAATCTTGGTAGATTGGGAGATCAATCCACGGAAGAGACGCCATCACTTGAGATCTAGAAAATATATAAGTTAAAGGAACAGTCAGAGTAAGCTATGGGTATGGCAGAGATCGCTCAGCTCTCACTCTGATAGACCAGCCCATCGTCGGTATGGTTAAGCCATCTTGTGTGATTGTTATCTCCTCTGCATATATTCCCGTGTTATCATGCCTCCCAAAGCGTAAAGTGACCTCGATATCACTTGAAATGGAGAAGGGAAGTGAGGTGGTCAAGGAGAGTGAGGTGGAGAAGTGGAGTGAGGTGGAGAAGTGGAGAGAGGTGAAGTGAGGTGAAGGGGTGGACCTGTTTCAATGAAGCGGTGAGTGTTGATTTTTATTTTTCGACCATCAACTGAACTTATTGTTTCATATTCAGTACTATATGTGCTATTACTGTACAGTATATTAACCTAAAGTACGAATAGGGTAGCCTAGCCAAAAGTAGCCTAACCTAGGCCTATTCGTTGTCATGGGTGCATTTAGTTCGTTCACGTTTCCCTTCTTCTGAGGTCGCATTTATTCACATGCATAAAGTTCGTTCCCGTTTCCCTATTTAATCCCTATTTAATTTTAATTTAATCAACGGTGAAGTTTGTTCTCGTTTCACTATTTTTTTTTTTTCGTCGGATTTTTTTTCTTTCAGGTAGTTTTTTTGTTGTCCTCTTTTAGATCGGACACAGCCGGACCTCGGACATCTCGGATTTTCGGACATTTTGGACAGGGTGTTCCCCCAATTAGTCCGAAATAATGAGGGTTTACTGTACTGTATTACACTACTGTATTTTCAGTTTAAAATCCTATAAACTAACTAAAATAATGGGCCCAGCTAAAGGCTAATTTATGCTGTGTAAAATTCTATTCCTAATAAATGTTTGTACAATTCTAATACACACAATTCTAATTAGTACATTTAAGTATGATAATATATTTTGGGTCGTGTATAATTATATTGACAATTGTAAACTGCATTTACTAATTTTGTCTTAAAAATAAGAATGTAAAACTTGCAAAATAAAAAAAACCATAACGAGGACAAGACAATATAAAGGCAAAAGAACTAATCAATATCGCTAGGTGGAAATAACACTTTAGCAAAATAAAATATTGAAATAAAAGAACACAATCTAGGCTACAGCATGTATGTACTGTATATACTGTACCAACTTCTAGAGACGGGTGTTCTTAGTTTAAGGGAGCCCACCTAGCTTTTTTTCTCTTTCTCTCCCTCTTTCTTTGGCTTGTATCCATTCGGCCCCATTCAGGCTAATGTTTTATAACGTTTACCCCCATCCAGATGTTAATATTTTCCTGGCGAGCTAGCATATAAATATATTTTTGTTTTGACAGCAAGCTAAATTTGTACATTTTTCGATAGAAAAATTTCTCCATACCATGCTGGCGAGCGATATCGACACCTGGATGGGGATAAACGTCTTAAAACAGTTGGCTGAATGGGGCCGAATGGATACAAGCCAGGAAAAGAGAGAAAAGGAGAGGAAGATAAACAAAAACAGTGACCCCCCCCTTAATCACATATTTGTTCATGCAACATACATGTAATTCCAAAGTTCCCTACAATACAGACATACATACATTGTGTTGTACCTCCTCATTTCAACTTTGATCATCTCTAGTGAACAAAAGATAAATATATAAAATAATAAAAAAACATAAGATTAAGTATTCTGCATTAACTGTAATAAATAAGGGGTTACAAAGTGAGAGAGAGACTAGATACAATATAAATAATGAGGGATATATAAATACAATCGGCCTAATAAGTGGTGTCTCAGGACCAAGCATAGTTCGATCTACAATTGGTATCAGCAATGTCTAAAACTTGATTTATTTGTTTTGAGTAAGATAAACAAGCACGTTCCTAAACTCACCCACCCTATTCAACATCTGACAGACATCAATACAGCATAGACCGAGCCAAACGTAATGACAGCTGAGACATGACTTATTAGCGCCACCGTACATAGGATGTGAGTGTTGTAAATCCCATTAAAAAAAACAAAAAACACAAAATAATATGTTTATATTTGTTCTGGATTAATTAATGCTAAGTGATATGATGTTCCTATGTTTATCTCTAACTCTACTATAGTCCATTCAATATAGGTAGGCCAGATAATGTGGTGGGCTGGATCTATCAGAGTGAGGGTTGGTGTCCTCTACTTCCCATAGCTAGTTCTGACTTTACCTTTTTCATCATTCTTATTTCTATCTCTCTTCCTGAGAGTGGTGAAGGCAGTGGGGCCATAATGGTGTTCCCCAAGGGTTCCTAGTGTCTTACTCTCACAGCCCACTGGCACAAGTCGGCCTTTCTCTCCGGCGTAGTGATGCAGCAACCCCACCGCCCGCCACTTTGGTGGTGCAGTCAGCATCTGTAGCAGTTACGGTGATTTCTTGTTACTGCCTTATTGTAGCACGGTTAAGGCTGGTGTGGTGCGATTTCGCCAGGTGCAAGTGCTTCAGGGGTCTTTATTGAGTTCTGCCGTGACACTGTTAGCACTATACCAACATCAGCCACAGTGATAACATGATGGGGCGTTGTTGTGGCAAGACTTTGTTGTACTGTGCTGCAGTAAAGACTGTAGCCACCGTGTTATGATTGCTGTGCACTGTGTGCAGTACTGTGATTGTACCATGGAAGCCACATTCACTGTGGACGGTTGCGGTCTTTAAACCAGTATGTATGTATGTATGTATGTATATCGTGACCCCTAACCTGTTACTAAAGAATGACTGGAGAAACCAAGCTAATATTTTCACCATTTGGGAAGAGTCAGCCAGGGAATAGATGTAGAAATGAACAACCCATTAGCTCTAGCCCCTTTTGAGTTACAGAGGATAAAGGTCAGGATTTCTGGCCATCCTATAATGGATGGACTATAGATCATCACCCTTTCAGGATACAATGACACCTTGCTTAATATATTATTGGCTAACTTTAACCCCTTCTGTACCGGTGACGTTCTTTAACTTTATTCTAGCTATGTTTAGACGATTTTGTGCAGCTTAAGAAGGATCTGTGGTAGTATGAAGGGTTAAGCGAGATAGTTCGAAGCCTGTTAATTGCTGGAGGCCCATTTTAAGCCGAGATTTTTTTTGTAATAGTAGCCAGCAGAAGGTTAAAAGAACGTCCCCGGTACAGAAGGGGTTAAACAATCATATTCAGTTCAGTAACAACCCAAAGGCATCACAAATGGTAACCCAGCCAGCAAGAGGAAAGGAATTAATGGGCTAAAAAAATAATTCAACCCTTTCTACTACCAGAGATCCTTTCTTAGCTTGAAAGATCATATCCTGAGGTTAGACACCCCTAGGACTCACCATTGCCCTATGCTAGACCTAGGCCGATTTGGCGACTCTTCCAAAACGCAAAAAACCAGATCTTGTAGGAAATTCAATTCCGCATCTAACCATATATATATAATTATGAATACCCAAAAGATGCGTGGTTGAGGTGTTACGGTGGTCCGTAGTTGAAAATGTGGCGCGAAATCAGCAACGAGCGGCCGTGCGTATTGGTCCGGTGGAGGGAGGAGCAGGGTGGAGGCAAGATGGGGGACAGTATATGTCATTGGAAGCTCACCTCATAAGCCCTGACAGTCACACTTCTTGTTTTTGTCATTTGGAGTGTTTTCGTACATGTTTGACATCTCTTCTTCCAAGAGGAACGTCGCAGCCCACCAGTAAAACATCTGGAGAGGATTGTCGCAGCCGCTGGGTTAATGACAGTGTAATAATGAAGCAACTTGACCCTCTCGCTATCCTGTGGACTCGGGGGTCGCCGTTTACCATTCAGAAATAGAGTTCTTTCAATTTCATAATTACCTCTCCAACATTAGTTTTCTGCCCACAGCTCACTCAAAGAGAACTGGAGGTTGAAGTAACTAAACTAAAGGTTTCTAAACACCCCTGATGGTCACAAAGGCTTTTAAGTATCCCAGAAAGGGCGCAAATCGCGTCCTGTGCGTAAAAGGGTTAAAATGAGGCGACTTTAAAGAGTGAGAAGTGCCTGTATTGAGAACTATAGAGCTGCGAGCGTTTCTGACCCACATAAAACTTTTTGGCAATAGCTAGGAAAAATTGAATATACATATTGCATATCAAGTTGAAATTAAAATATATAACTTGAAAACGAACTCAAAAGTTACTGTTCAAATTAATATAACTAACTCATTAAAATTAATAACTACCGAAAAGACAACAAACTAAACAAAATCTATATGTGGAAAAATGCTTTTAAATTTATCGGAAATTAAACTTTGAAAATAACAAACTTATAATATCCACATATCCGTACTCCACTACACGAGACAGTAGGTTGGTCTCGTGATTCGTGCCACAATGACAGGAGTTTGCCGACACCAATTCATAACAGTCATCACTCATTGAGCCTATGAGCTAATAAACAATTTTGGCAATATCTCCAGGCTTCTTAGTGGATAATTTAGGGGGAGATTTCCACTTGAGGGTTTTTTTCTGGACCCCTTCCTCCCTCATGTTTAGTCCCATTGCTTTGGACATATTAAATTACAGGTTTGTAAAAACCTAAAATAACTTGCTCATATAGTAATGTACACCCTATGTGGTGGATTGTGTTCTTTTATTTCACAAATTTCATTTTAGTAAGCGTTGTTTCCACATAGCGATTTTGATAATTTAATTTGACTTTATATTGTCCTTGTCCCAATTTTGGTTTGTTTGGTTTGCAAGTTTTACATTTTAAATTTAATAGATACCTAAATGGCATGAAAGGTCTTCAAATTGACAGATATGGGGGGGGAAGTTCTTAAAATTGACAAACTAAAGGGGCAAATGTCTTATAAGCTAAAAAATAATGGGGCTAAACATGAGGGAGAAATGGGTCCAGGAAAAAAATCCCTCAAGAGGAAATCTTCCCTTAAGTCTATTACTACAATTTAGGCCAGACATCTTGATGACTAACCACTTATAACTAAAAATGGAGTAATCGAGCTGACATTTCTACAATTAGGTAAGAGGCAACACAGAAATAGGTGTGAACATTTACAGCCCATTGTCTCTAGCCCTTTTTCAACTTATTAAAATGTAAAACTTGCAAACTAAACAAACCAAAATTGGGACAAGGACAATATAAAGTCAAATTAAATTATCAAAATCGCTATGTGGAAACAACGCTTACTAAAATTAAATTTATGAAATAAAAGAACACAATCCACCACATAGGGTGTACATTACTACATGAGCAAGTTAATCTGTTTCCATAAAAGGTAATTTGTAAAGATATCAAGCCTTATTATAGTGCATAGATAATAGTTACATTTATTCCTGTACCTTTCCTTTATTGTGTGTATTATCGATATCGCATCCTGATTGGAACATGTATGAATATGTATGTATCTACTCAGGCACCTACCCCATAGCTGGGGGTGGCCGACTCGAGACAGAGATCGAACCGAAACATGTAAAGTTCCAATTCTTAGGGTCCGGGACCACTTCCACTCTCCCTCACCCTTTTCTCTGTCTCGTCAAGTAGGTGAATTTTACATGGGAAAGAGGATTCCTAGTCTCTCGCCCCCGAATTGGCTAGTTTACCGAAGTGGCTAAATAGATCATGGCTACTCTCCTCTAGGTAAACATTGGCTGTCTCTCCCCCTCACATCCTCCTCCTTGACGGCGTCTCCCTCACTTCCACCTCGTTATCTCGAGTCTTCCGCATCTTTCTGTTGGGGATAGAAGTTAGGCAGTCACATAACATTTTTTGTTGACATAATTAAAAAAAATTATCTGACCAACTTTACTTCTAAACTCAATTAATGAAATCAACAAATACATGTGGCACTCCAAGGACTCGAACCTAAGATACTCACACCAAAATTCCGCGCATTTATGCATTACGCTATCAAGACAGAATGAATATGAACAGTAAATACCATATGAGGAGGAGCACTTTATTGACAATGTTTCGCAGGAGTGACCTGAAGAAACTATCTGCGAAACGTCAATAAAGTGCTCCTCCTCATATGGTGTTTATATTCATACCACCTTTTGTTTTGATCTGAATTACATACAGTATATACATACATACAGGTCTCCCTCGATATACGATTGGGTTACGTTCCTGAAAACCCGATCTTAAATAGAAAAATCATATAGCAAACCCTTAAATTAATGGAGTAAATGGGGATGTATTCTCGGACCAGCCAAAACCCAAACACCTAAAAACTAATAATAATATCATAAATCGGGTCATTAGATAGTGAGGGAGACCTGTACTTAGCAATACACTTTACTCTGATTTAACCCTTGGGATCCGGGGGCCTCATATGAAGTTTGGTATTTTCAAACTTCATAATTCAGTAGCTACTGATTGAGACCACCTAGAGCAGTCAATTTTTGTGCAAATTGTAGAACGTTTTCTTGTCTGTAGACTGCCGTTGACATGACATCGCTACGTTGCGTGGTTGCCGAGTTCTGATGATTATATCGGCGACTTTTTAGCCACGCATTTTGCCTCATATGAGGCCTCCCGGATTCCAAGGGTTAAACAATTTATTACTACTCCTGGTACTCTTTCCAGACTTATGAGTCTATAAGAGTTCCGTATGGAGCTCAGTGGTCTGGTTAATCTCCTCTACATAACTAACTAACTTTCCAGACTAGCTGATCAAGAAGAGGTACAGTATCAGTCTTGTGTCCTAATGGAGGTGTCCCAAACAGCCCTGACTAGCCAATATTATAAAATTTTCAACAATATATACATATATACATACAAGTTTAAAGACCACTTCGTCCACAGAGAGTGTGATTACAGTCTCATGTCCTAAATGGCCGAATTCCAGGCGACCCTGTCGAGGGCTGCTTCTGTTGTCAAGTTTATTTTGAGATCAGAACAGAGTACTGTACCTGATCCCACATCTTTCTAGGTTTACCCCTACGCGAAATTCCCCCCACGTATACAGTCCAGCATTTCTCCACACAGTTCTGATCTTCCATTCTCTCGGTGATAATTTGGGATATCTAAAACCTAATATTATTATTATCATGCAAAAGCAGTAATAGGTTGGTGACTGGGTATAAAGAAAATCGGATCATATTCAACCTAGAAGGGACTTGCTGAGCTTAACCCTTTGGCGCACGATGACTCGTTCAGAGTCATTAGGTATTTTTTTCCTAGGCGCACGATGACTCGTTAAGAGTCATTAAACTTACAAATATTCGCCAAAAATTAAGTTTTCGTCTGACGCACGTCATATTTGGCATAGATATTAAGTATTGCATCTAGTTCAATGGGTACAATTGGCAACTCCCTCAGTTTAACCGTTTACTCACGGCTGGCTGGGAAGCGAGCAGAGTACAGCTCAGTCTGTGTTTCGATACTTTCACGTTTATTCGTGTATCTCATTAACTATTTGGTTTATAGTAATTCTGAAGTTACCAGTGGAATCCTCATTAAATTCCGCTTCCATATATGTATGCAAATCAAAAATGGTGCGGGCAAAATTTTGAGCTAGCGCGAGTTGGAGATAAGGAATTTACTTTTTTTTTTACAATTCTTATTTCGGAGTGCCCCAATGTGGTTGTTTTGTATTTATTCTATGTTTTTATTCGCTTATCTTCAAGTTCAATCAATAACGAAGCCGATGGTACCTCATTAATCCAAATACAAGGATTTTTTGGTGGATAAAAACGTCACAGAAACAAATTATCGCCGGGCACAAAACTGGCTCTGAGTGAGCTGAGATATACTTTGGGAGTGGGAAAAACTTTGATTGGAAACTATAGGTGCGCCAAAGGGTTAAAACTTGATTTGACTCTTTAGCTTCAAGTAGTTTTTCCTTAAGTTAAATAGATAATTGCCTGAAAGTAGCCAGAATAAAATAAATAAAAAGTTGCCTTGAGATTGAAAAAAATAAATATGTCAAATCATACCTGTTCAGACTGACTTCCTTCAGCGACGTTACTTTGCTAGCTGCCCTTCTCTTCCTCCGACCACTGACTTCCCCGTGCTCACTCCCTCCGTCATCGCAGTCCGAAACCAGAGTTATCCTACTGTCGTCAATCGTGAAATGAACTCCAGTTCTTCTTGTCATAGTCGACCTTCGGTTGTCGTCAGTGGTCAAATCAACTCCCGTTTTTCTCTTACTCTTTTTCCTGTCAACTTTAGTACTCTTCCTAGGCGAGGGCTTTCCAGCGGTGCTTTCTCGCACATCCTGGTCTTCGTCGGAAATTGGTGTGGTGCTCTGAGCTCTGCCATCTTCAGATGCCAATTCAATCACTTCTAGGTCATCGTCTTTGCTAACGTCATATTCGACGATCTGCGTTTCTTTTATCTTGTTTTGTGCGTTTTGTTTAGCGCTCCTTGACGGCTTACTCTGTGTGCGTGGGTTACTCTGCTTTTCAGGCTTTGCAGCAGCGCTTTCTCCAATATCCGACAGCATACCCTGGTTTTTGTTGGAAACTGGTGTGGTGCTCTGGGCTCTGCCATCTTCAGATGCCAATTCAATCATTTCAAGGTCATCGTCTTTGCTAAGGTCATGTTCGACGATCTGCGTGTCTTTTATCTTGTTTTGTGCATTTAGTTTAGCGCTCCTTGATGGCCTGCTCTGTGTGCGTGGGTTACTCTGCTTTTCGGGGGATAAGCTCATAAATAACGATCGCAAGTCGGGTAACTCCTCATCCTCTGAAACTAACACCTCTTCATCTTTATTTTCCTGCTCGGTAATTTCTGCAATAACAAAACATAAATATTAGCTATATGAATAAGTAAGATATAATCTATCTATCTATCTATCTATTGCCTGACGCCGTGATCCCCGAAGGGGTGGCCACGAACGAACCGCCCCCATGCACCTCTGTCCCCAGTCAGTCGACGCCCCTTCCCCCAACCAGCACCGCCTTCGTTCATGTAGTTCCTCACTCCATCCTTCCACCTCATATTCGGTCTACCTCTCCCCCTCTGTCCCTCCACCTCGCTCTCGTACACCCTCTTAGTCATTCTCTCGCTTTCCATACATTCCATATGGCCGAACCATCTCAAGTTGTTCCTTTTCACACTTTCCAGCACATCTACCTCCACACCACACCTCCTTCTTACTTCCTCATTAGTCTGTCTATCCCTCCATGTAACTCCGCACGCACTCCTTAAGTAATTCATTTCCACTGCTCTCACTCTTGGTCCGAGTCTCTCAACCAACGTCCATGCTTCGCTTCCGTAAGTCAGTGTCGGGATTACCACACTGTCATGCAAGGACTTCTTCACTTCCATACTGACCACCCTATTTCTTGTTACTGCTTTTAGCGTTCCTACAACCCTCTTCCCCTGTTGTACCCTCTCCCGCACCTCTTCATCCATAGTCCCATCTTTACTCAACACACTGCCCAGATACTTAAAAGAGTTGACGATCTCCATAGCCTGATATAATGAACTTGTGATATACAGTAAATGTTCTCACATAGCGATTTTGATTAGTTGTTTTGTCTTTTTACTGTGTTCGTATACGTTTTGGCAGGCTGAGAAATTAGTGTTACGGATCTACTTGCCCCGGGCTAGTGACTTCTGAAACTCACTTGCCCTGACAGTTTTTTCACTTGCCCTGACATATTTTGTACTTGCCCTTATACATTTATTTATTTTTCACTCGTTAAGTACCACATACATTCACAAACATGCCACCAGCTTCTATAAATTGCCTATTTTATGTCCACAGTACTTATTGAGTTTTGGAAAACTCGTACATTACTAATTTTTTGGAAATAACAATAGTATTTTATATGGCATAATGGCAAATGACCTACAGTAGATGTGTGTGAATTTGTGTTTTGTTTTTGTGTGTTTTTTGTTTTCTGTTGTGTTTTTTGTTTTCTGTTGTGTTTTGTGTTGTCCCTGTTCTTGCTCTGTCTTGAGTCAGGACCCCCCCAAAAAAAAAAAAAAACAATAAAATAAAATAACAAATAGGAAAAGTGGGGATTGGGCATGAGTAAATAGATAGATAGATAGATAGATAGACGTTGATGGTAAAACATTGAATATATGAGGAGGACATTAACCCCTTCAGACTCATATGACACAGAGGTTGCCAGATTAACAATAAGAAATAGAGTTCTCTCACTCATATAATTACCTCTCCAAAATTAGTTTTCTGCCCACAGCTAACTCAAAGACAACTGCAGAGGTTGAAGTAACTAAACTAAAGGTTTCTAAATACCCCTGATGGTAACAAAGGCTTTAAAGTATCCCCAATAGGCTCAAAATCGCGTCATGAGCCGATCTCAAGTCCAAGAACTTGACAAGTGAAGCAGCCCTTAACAGGGTTGCCTGGAATGCCGCCATTAGGACAAGAGACTGAAACTGCACTTATGTGTGGAACACTCAGTCTTAAAATGTTATGTATGTATGTATGTATATGTCGGAGAGGGTTAAATGTTTCCATTTAATAACCTAATTAAACCTCTCCCATTCCGGGATGCGCAGGTCTCTTCAATATAAACGTTTGTTCTCCACTATCTCGCATCTTCTCGGTACTACCACTTTATCCCCTCACTCCAATATAAATTGTTATGAATAATCCTTCTACAGTTCCTTTGGTTAAGTTTTGTTTTTTCACCACGTTCCAGTACCTCATTATCATATGGCTATGTGGCCTCCTCTACATTTCTAGGAACAGGCAGCAGGGATACAGCGAACAACATTTCTAGGAACAGGCAGCCTTAGTCTATGCCATATTTTTATTGAATCACATTATAAATTCATAGTTCATTATTGATGTATACCGAGGAGAGGCAGTGTTTACGGCTATACTGAATATGAAACCACAATACTGACTTAAGACAGATATGTTTGTCTGTTAAATTGTCTGTTACAGCAAAATTCTGATAATTCGAACACGGATAATCCAATAGCCCGGATTTTTTAAGATAGAAATTAATAACATTTAGATGGGGAAAAATATATAACATAATAAAAATGCACGCCACTATCTACATAGTGGAGACATGCTTAGGTGCAGGCGATGCTAATTGCTACCCCTGCAACTAGCATCTATCGATTTACATGAATTATCGTATTCTATTTTGTATTAATTTCACCACAACACCAAACACCTCTAATGAAATTAATGAAAGCATATACAGTATGTGATCCACCAGGATTCGAACCCGGGTTATCACACACAGATTTTTAGACACCTTAATCATTACACCAAGACGGTTAAAGGTTTATGCATACGCCTACGACTTATTATCCATTCTCGAATACTGGATATTAATCTAATCATGTTCATATTCCCACCGCACTATGGTAGCCTAATGTTTAAGTGAGAGGAAGGAATATTCATGGGGCACAGATCATTTTATAACATAGTTTGCAAGTTTTACATTTTAATTTTATAACATTTTATAACACATTGACCAGAGACCAACAACTATGCAACCAACACCATCTACAAGCTTAACAAGTATCCCCAATTCAGTTCAAGTTCGTAACATTACGAAATTCACGGCAAAGTAATAACATAAAATCTTAGGCCATGTTATCATAGGATTTACACGGCTACATTTAGCCTAATTTGTTTCAATTTTCCTGATTTTGTTATATTTATCTGTTTATTGAACTTGTTTATGTTATTGTATCCGATATTCATCAATATTGACAGTATAGAATTCGACAACCGATCAGCTGTTTAATGTTTACTGTTTACTTAGGGTCACCGTACACCGAGTAGCGTTGGTCTCAGACTCTGTCCGCAGCGATGTTTTCCTACATTAATTATATACCGGTATTTGATATGTGATAAGTATTATATATTTTATTGAAGTGTTATGTAAGGAAGTATTACAAACAATACACTTGTCCCCCAGGCAACTGCCGGGCAGACTAACATTGAAAATCACTAGCCCGGCTACATGTCCGGGCTAGTCTGGGCTGCCGGGCTATACCTAATTTCCCAGCCTGCGTTTTGGTTTGTTTATTTTGCAAGTTTTACATTATAATAGAAAGTAGTAGCCAGAGGTAATTAAGGCGAAATGACATTGAGATTAGGCTAACCAATTGAAGTTTTTTTCGCAACCATAAATTAATGCTGCTATAGCATATACAATTATACATGACAAACTTATGGGAACAGGTTCAAGAATAACATTTAAATCAGCAGTTCTATGTGTTAATTTCATTAATCGAGTTTAGGAGTAAAGTTGGTTGGTGGAGAGAACATAATAATTAAATTAAATTTGTTCATGCTAAAATGGGGAAATACACTGTGTACGAAAATCACTTGAGTGCATGAGACGACTTTGTAAACACCAATGGTACACACAGTGGAATCTATCATAATTTTGAATTAATAACAACATTTAACCCTTAACTGTCGGCGCACAACATAAGTCGAGTTAAATAAAGCTGGACTATGTGGCGGCGCTCGACATAGGTCGTGTGGCAATTTCAGCACGTAATGTTGCTGAGAGAGAGAGACAAGTGGTGGCAGGAGAGTAGCGAGCGTATGACTGCTCCAGACCACCGCGGCGAACCTACTGACACGAATCCCACCTCCCTCCCTCTCTCACTCGCTATATACGGAATTGTATGGGGAAAGTGCCTAATTACAATGCTTTTTGCACTCGCGTTGCACGGTTGTTGCAAGAAAACTAGCCATCATAAAAGGATCGTTATGGTGTCATTCGAAAGCTCTGTTTATGCCCTTTCAGGGATAGATACTTGTTTTACGTTCTGGGTCTTATTTAGGCATGAAAATGATCACGTAAACAGCCCTATTTTGGCTAAAAACACCCCGCTGGGCGGTACATATAAATAAACCGCCTAGGCCGCTAATAAGGTGTTAAGGAATGTCCTCACTAGAAGTGAGTTGTTTGAGTGTTGAGAAGGTTTGGGGCTAGGCTAGCCTTCGGTATAAACTTTGTTGAAGTGATTTATGGTATGTTAACCCAGCAAGTGCTGGAAGACTCTTAAGAGTTTCCCCGGGCGACTGCGGGAAGACTCTTAAGATCCTGGGCCTAAAAAAATCCATTTAAAACACCCCAAAAAAACTTGAACTTTTTTTTTGTTTTTTGTTTTTTTTTGCCCCTGGGCCATGCCAAATATCATTCCTCCACATCTCCTCCTTCACCACCTTCCCCCCCCCCCCCCCCCTCCTTCAATTATCACCTATTTTCCCTGTTTCTGTGGTCTATTTTTGTGCTAACATTAGCGAGTTGCAAGCAGGGCATTGTCATCACTGTTACCAAGCGAGTGCAAGAGAGAGAGAGAGAGTATCGATTGACAGTCTCTCTCCAGAGGTGGGGAAGTGTGGAGGGGAGGGAGGTTGCCTCAGCCATAAATTATGTAACTCTCAGCCTGTATCGCCGATTTTGACCATCCAAACGCTGTTTCCACTTGTTTTATTGCTGTAACAGGTTAATACCTTTATAATAAACATAAAATAGGCGTATATGGATAAGTATTAATGCTATTTATGGTAAAATAACGATGTTAGTGATGGGAACAGCTCAAATACGTGCGCACAGGAGTGTGGTGTCTCATACCCCCCATGTGCACGTCTTAGGTTAAGTGAGCAAATGGTAGTAATTTGTGATCTTCATTCAACCAAAATTTCGTTCTATGGACGTTCGCAAGTCGGGGGTCAACTGTATAATGTAAAACTTGCAAAACAAACAAACCAAAACAGGGACGACACAATATAAAGACAAAAGAACTTATCAAAATCACTATGTGGAAATACCGCTTTAGCAAAATAAATTTTTGAAATAAAAGAACACAAAACTAAATCAAATTTAACATCCCATAGTTACCTGTCAGTGTATCCTGGTTTGCTTTCTTCCCATGAGATTTGTTGGTTGGTTCTGGTTCAACCTCCGCTTCAACCTGACCTATAATGATGGTTCCGGTGTTTGACAGTGAGCCTGCAGGATTATCCTCATCACCAACGCTACTGCCGCCCACAGTTTTTGAGGGCGACTTTGAGGGACTCGTTTCTCTACTGTTAATCAATCCAGTCTTCGATGGTGGTTTTGTAGGACTTGCTTCTCTACTGCTGACTGATCTGGACTTCGATGGTGATTTTGTAGGACTTGATTCCCTACTGGTAACCGATCCAGCTACCGATGGCGATTTAGAAGGAGTAATATCGACTCGACTATTGGCCGTCCCCGTCTTGGAGGGTGAACACGCAGGACTGACAGAACTGCGAACCGTATCTGTGGACCCCAAGTTAACGAAGCAGTCCTTCACCATGTTTATCTGCTGGACTTCGTCGGAGTGGGATTGACCATTCCTGGCGCCAGAGACAACATTCTCTTTACTGATTAATGATTTGCTGGAAGAACTTGCGGTATACCCGGTGGTGGTTCTTCGCCCAGTTCTTTTGTCAGTCTTCGAATATGTAGCCACTGTTGGTGCTTTATCTAATGATTTTGCCTTTTTTCTATTGACTTTATCATGATATACAGAGGTGCTTTCAGTGCTCTCAGAGTTTTCTTTTCTTTTCTTTCTCTCTGTGGGCACCCATAACGCGTCATCATCTTCATCATCTTCTGATTCACTCCCTGAATGTATACTGGGAACATTGTAGTTCAGGGTTCTCCTTTTCACTGGCTTTTTCTTGATAGGACTGTTGTCACTGGTTTCCTTATGCATATTTCTCTTGCCACTTGATTTAGACGATTCAGGTTCAGAGGTCAAGTTATCTGAGGGTGTTTCCAGTTTAGAGTTTCTTTTCTCTCGCATGCAATCCTGAAGAACAATGGAAACACGTCTCAAGCATGGCTCCTCTTCAGCAATACCATTAACCTTAATCATGTTAGGGGGCAAATTCTCCTTTTCTGTTGTCCTCTGTGACGAGAAGGGCGGAATTGAAATACCAGACGCATCCATAAGAGATAGGTCAAAGGGTGTTTTTTCTGCTCGCTTGGTATTTTCCTGTATTTGGGGTTCTACCTGGTTTTTAAAGAACCTTTTCTCTGACTGAGGAGCTTTACGACTGTCTAATACCTCAGTGGTACTGCCCGGCTGCTCCCTTACTTCGTCACAAACATGTGTAATAATGTTTGAGACTGGTAAAGTCATATCCATGCTGGTGATGTTCACGCAGGTCATATCACTGTCAGGAATACGGAATTCAAATTCTTGAGGAGCATTGGGTCTACTGACTGGTGAAGATGGAGCTGAAGGAATGTTAATGGGACTTGTATTAGTTGTTTCATTAAGTGAAAGATCCAACCGCAAATTGAGAGAATGATCTACCTCTTCCTCTACCGTATCCTTTGTAGGTCTTGCAGAATAACGCCCCTGCTGGGTTCTCCGACGACTATTACCAAAATCATCACTAGGCCTAGCTGCAGGTTCAATGCTGTGCTTTGAAGTTCGTCCTCTGGAGCGAGCTTTAGAACGCCGTCCTCCTGCAGCTTCCAAAGCTTCTAACCTGGCAAACATAGTGGCAGGAGAGGATAAGTAACTGCGGTCCAAAACTTCAGCAGGAATTCTCTGCGTTTCTTCGTTTTCAGTTGGAGATTCTTTGGATTTTGTGGGAGACTTAGAGGCAGTCTTGTTAGCAGAAACACGGTCATCCTCGTCGTTATCACTGGATGAATTGATGACGTTGACTTTGGCGAAGTGCCAGGAGCCACCACTAGATTTGGGGGACTTACTGGCAGCCACCCGTCCCTGACTCTGGGGGCGGCCACGTGCCCCCCTGCCCCGGCCACGACCTTTCACTCGGGAATTGACCCCGTTGTTATACCACCAGCTAGGGCCCTCCAGGGGGTCCTCATCATCTTCTAAGGCCTGGTTAAATTTACTTCTCCTTGAAGATGCCCGATTCACAGATTTCTGAAAAAATACAGCTAGATTTCAGTAGAGCACATATCCTTGTGGACATATGACTTACAGGATTCTGAAACTATGCAGATCTCAATACTATAGAAAACATTTCCTCAATGAAGACCAAACTCAAATTTAACTAAAATAAACATAACTTAACCCGTTGAGCCCCGGCTAGTTATAATATTTTGTTCACCCCAGTCCCAAGCCATTTTCACTTATTTTTTTTGTTTGCTAAAATGGAAGACAAGGATGAGAAATGAAAAAAAAAAAAAAAAAATCACCTCGGATATTTTTTTTGGGGGGGGGGGGGAGCCTCAAAAAAATTTGTTGAGCCAAAATGGAAGAGAATGGTGAGAAATGAAGAAAAACATAAAAAAAACTCGCCTCGGTCATTTGGGGGGCGGGGGGGCCCCCCCCCCACCAAAAAAAATATCCGAGGTGATTTTTTTTTTTTTTTCATTTCTCATCCTTGTCTTCCATTTTAGCAAACAAAAAAATAAGTGAAAATAAGGTCAAAAGTTCGTCTCCCCCACATGACCACCCGCCCGGGAGCACTAGGGTGAAAACTGAGTATGGCAATGTACGGCATACATCCTAAGGAGTGTCTCACATAAATCTCAAGCCTCTAGCTCCCATACAACCGGAGTAATGAAGGTTCAAAGTGGCGGTAAACTAAGGGTGTAAAGTATCCCCACTAAGCCCACCACCACCAGCCGCGCGGCTGTCTCGGCCCGCTCACACCTACTGGCCCGGCTCCCACACACACTACGGTACCTCCCCCTCCTATTTTCCCGCCATTTCCTACCTTACGAGCCACGTAAGTGTTTTTTATATGTCGGACGCACGTGATGCGTCGCTGGGAGTTGGTGATCAAACACTGCCGACGCATCACGTGCGACGCTGGGTCTCACTGGGTTAAATAATGTATACTGACTGATCTTAGGAATATTCTATCTATCTATCTATCTATATACTCTGACACATACCCCACTTTCATATTTTTTTATTGGGGGTGGCCGACTCGAGACAGAGCCCGAACAGGGACAACACAAAACAAAAACAAAACACAAAATCACACACATCTAGGTCGTCCAGGAGAAATACAGTTAAAATTACAGTACATGACCATGATTAACACCTCAGCCGCGGGGCACCACATAGGAGGTGCTCGGCGGCAATGGCGGGAGGCGGACGCAAGTTTTTGAGGCTCCAGCATATGTTCATGGGAAAGGGGAATTAACACGGAATTTCGAGTGCAAACGGAGCTAGCGAGGAGAGGAAGGACTCGTGAAGTGTTTGGAAGATAAATTGGTGTGGTGTAGGGGTGATATATAGTGTAATAAGAGTAGTATAACGGGATAATGGGACAGCGGGAGTGTTGCGAGTTGTAGGGATTGTAAACAAACATGGCGGAAGGAATTTTGGGAATGTCAGAGGCGGAAGAAAGGCTACAACGTTTTCGTGGGTTTAAGAGTACAGATAAGAAGTTCTATCTATCTATCTATTTCCTGACGCCGTGATCCCCGAAGGGGTGGCCACGAACGAACCGTCCCCATGCACCTCTGTCCCCAGTCAGTCGATGCCCCTCCCCCCAAGCAGCACCGCCTTCGTTCATGTAGTTCCTCACTCCATCCTTCCACCTCATATTTGGTCTACCTCTCCCCCTCTGTCCCTCCACCTCACTCTCGTACACCCTCTTAGTCATTCTCTCGCTTTCCATACATTCCATATGGCCGAACCATCTCAAGTTGTTCCTTTTCACACTTTCCAGCACATCTACCTCCACACCACACCTCCTTCTTACTTCCTCATTAGTCTGTTTATCCCTCCATGTAACTCCGCACGCACTCCTTAAGTAATTCATTTCCACTGCTCTCACTCTTGGTCTGAGTCTCTCAACCAACGTCCATGCTTCGCTTCCGTAAGGCAGTGTCGGGATTACCACACTGTCATGCAAGGACTTCTTCACTTCCATACTGACCACCCTATTTCTTGTTACTGCTTTTAGCGTTCCTACACCCCTCTTCCCCTGTTGTACCCTCTCCCGCACCTCTTCATCCATAGTCCCATCTTTACTCAACACACTGCCCAGATACTTAAAAGAGTTGACGTTCTCCATAGCCTGACCGTTCAGCTTCACCTCACACTCTGTGACTTCACCCCTTTCGAAGACCATAACCTTGCTCTTCCCCGTATTTACCTTCAAATTCCGTTTTTCGCACACTGTTCCAAACTCATTTACCAGACCCTGCAACTCCCATTCATTATCACTCATCAGAACTGTATCATCCGCAAACAGCAGTATAGGTAGCTTCCACTCAATTCCCTCCCTTTTCAGCGATACACCAACATCCACTGCTCTTGATAGTATTTCTTTCATGACTCCATCCATATATACAGTAAACAACCATGGGGACATCACACACCCCTGTTTCAAACCAACATTCAGGTCAAAGAACTCGCTCTGCTCACTCTCCACACGTACTGCCGCCTTTGCACCCTCATACATGCTCTTCACTGCTTTCAGCAACTTGCCCTCTACTCCGTATATTCTAAGTACTTTCCACAAACCTTCTCTATCCACTCTGTCATAGGCCTTCTCCAAGTCCATAAAGGCAACATACACCTTTTATTTCTTCTCCAGATACTTCTCCACAACACAATTCAGGGTAAAAATCTGATCTACACATCCTCTTCCCTTCCTAAAACCTCCCTGCTCGTCGCCTATCTATTTCTCCGTTCTCACTCTCACTCTCTCAATCACTACCCTACTGTATACCTTCCCTACTACGCTTAGAAGACATATTCCTCGGTGGTTACCACACACTCCTCTTTCCCCTTTGCCCTTATATAGGGGGACTATTATGCCAGTCTTCCAGTCATCGGGTGCACTCCCCTTCTCCCATGCTAGTTTGCACATTTTCCATACCCATTCTATCACTATCTCACCACCATACCTCAACATTTCCCCACACTCCATCTGTTCCTGGTGCTTTCCCCAACTTACCTCTTTTCATGGCTTCCCACACATCTGACCTCCTGATCCCCACCTCCTCCTCCACTACTTCTCTTCTTCTCCCTCCCATACCATATCCAGCTATGTTTGCTGGCTCTTCATTCCTTACATTTAGCAACTCACTGAAGTACTCCCTCCATCTTTCGACTCTCTCTTGCTTCTCGGCTAGCATTCTCCCATTCTTATCTTTCACACCCTTACTGTTTCCCTTGCTACCTTCCCTAACTTTCTTGACTTCTTTCCAGAACAGTTTCTCCATTTTACACTCAGATTCCTTCCAAATTCCTCATCTACTCTTCTCTTACTTTCCTTCACTACTCTCTTCACCACCCTCTTACTCTCCACGTACCTCGCTCGTTTCTGTCTCTCGGAATCTTCATTCCCTCTACTACCCAACCACTCTCTATATGCTTTCTTCTTTTCTTCCACAGCTATTCTTACCTCTTCTGTCCACCATGCTGTACCTTTTACTCCCCTCCCTCTTCTCCTCACTCCACACACCTCCTCACATGCTGCACAGATCTCATCCTTAAACACCTTGCTCATCTCCTCCACTTCCTCCATAACTTCCAGGTCGAACCCACCTAGTCGTCTTTCTCCTGTACTCCTCCCCGACTTCCTCCTCCTGCAACCTCTCCACCCTCCTCACCATTCCACCCTCCTCTCGCCTCCCTCCCGCTCTCCTCACCCACTTCTTTTGTATCCTAACCTTAGCTACCACTACATAATAAGAAGTTAGAAGAGGTTATTATGTTGTGAAGGATTTGGAAAAGTGGAAGAGTGATACGGAGAAATGGAAGGGGATATTGGTGAGAAAGTTAAGGTACTGTGTGTACTGTGTGGTGTGTCAGGTGGGGAAGGGAATAGGCCTAGTGAAGGAAACGAATGTAGGCCTATTTCGGAAGTTAATAATAGCCTAGAGATGGTATTAAAAAGGGTAGATGAATTGGGAGCAGAGAATATGGCATTGAAGGAGCAGCTGAAGGAATACGAAGGACGATTCAAGGAAGTAAAGGAGTCGCCTGCATGGACGGTGCTATGTGAACAGAAAGTTAAGGCATTGGAGGATATTGTGAAAGAACAAAAGGAGGAAATGAATATGACCAAAAAAAGTTTTGAGAGTGCAGTCGTAGGTGTCATGAAGAACAAGGAGAGTGTCGTGAGGGAGGCCATGGACAGGGATAGGGGTGTAATCATGCATGGAGATATAGAGGCTCATATGAATGATAATGGAGTGAGAAAAGTGAGTGATATGGAGAAAGTGAAGGAATGAAAGGTGTGGATGTGGACGGATGTGGATGGGAAGGGCAGGTGGAGGAAGTCAGTAGGATAGGTAGATATAAAAGGGGAGAGATGAGACCTATAAGAATACAGTTTAAAACCAGGGCAGTGGCAGAGACAGTGACAAATTTTAGTTGGAGGCTAAACACAAATGAAGAACTGAAACATATAAGATTAAAGAAGGATTTGAGCATAGAACAAAGACAAAAAATAAAGGAATTACAGGAAAAGGCTGATGAAGATAATGGAAAGTTGGGTGAGGAGGATAAGAGGAAGTTTTTCTGGAGAGTGAGGGACGGGAAATTGAAGAAGTGGTTTATACGAATAGAATGGAGAAGGAGATCAGGGAGGGAAGAGAATGTGATAGGAGTTGTGGCGGAGGGGGAGAACAGGGTGGAGGTGTCACAGGGAGAGACAGGAGACGAAGCTGCAAACCCAGTAGTGCTAGGGGGGGAGTAGGGTACGGACAGGAGGAGCGGGATGGTGTAGTTGCTGAAGGAATGGTAGAAAAATTAAGGATTATGTTTAGTAATGTTGATGTGTTTACCCAGGACAAGAAAAGAGAACTGATATGTAGGTTGCAGGATGAAGAGGAAAAACCTGATGTCATAGCCTTACAGGAAGTAAGACCAAAACTTGCTAGAATTGAAAGGGAACTGGTGGAGTATAGTTTGGAGGGTTTTGAGTTGTATGAGAGGAATGCTATTAGAGCAGAGGTTGGAAGAGGACTGTTTATTTATGTAAGAAAAAAGCTCAAGGTAAATGAGGTGGATATGAGACAGCAGTATTGTGAGTATTTGTGCATTGAAGTAAAATATGCAAGAGGGTCAATTCTAATTGCCTCTATATACAGAAACCCAAATAATAGTAGGGAAGAGGATGATAACCTACTGAAACCAATGGAGGAAATAGATAATAGAGAGAACAAATATAAGATTTTTATTGGAGATTTCAATTTGCCAAGGATCAACTGGGCAAATTGTACTACTCCAGCGGGACAGGATAGCCTGGAAAACAAGTTTATAGAGAAAGTGAGAGATTGTTTTTTAACGCAACATGTTACAGAGATGACAAGATATAGAGATGGGACGCAGGGGAGTTAGTTAGTTATGTAGAGCAGATTAACCAGACCACTGAGTTCCATACGGAACTCTCATAGGTCTGGCCCGAAGGATTGGATCAGATTACTGAAAGGAGCTTAAGGCGACGCAAAAAACGGACGATAGGGGGGAAGGAAAATGACGGAGAATCGGATAAAATGTCAGTGAATGATTTAGTACCAAAACAAACCGTACGCAGACGGGCAATATCTGGGCAGTCAAAGACGTGGCGAACAGTTAGAGGGGAATGACAGAAGGAGCAGGTAGGGGGAGGAGTGCGGGGAGTGGACATCAAATAATGGACATTGATAAGAAGAAAGAAACGATTGTGGGAAAGACTAAAATTGTTAAAAAAGAACAGGGGGTCTAGTATAGAAGCTAAAGAAGTGGATTTGGAACGTAGACAAATAAACAATAAAATAAGGTGGGAGACAAGGAAAGACAAGGTAAAGGAGAGGGAAAGAGAGATTGCAAGTAATGTGAAGGATAATCCAAAAATATTCTTGAAGTATATTCAAGAAAAGTTAACAAGAAGAGTAGGTATCCCAGAACTGATAGGAGACTTTGATGATAGGAATAGAGCAGAAACTGATAAGGAGAGAGCAGAGGTGCTGGGGAAATACTTTGGGGAGGTACTAACAGTGGAGTCGGATGATCCAGTGCCTACTATTCACATCAAACAGGCACCAGCACTAGAACTATTAGAGTTTTCCCATGCTAGAATAAGAAGAGCTATAGAAAAAATGAACAGAAGTAAGTCCGCGGGACCGGATGGGATACATCCAAGAATCATAAAGGAAGGAGGTGAGATGTTAGTCAAGCCATTACATTTTTTATTTGAGGTATCTTTTAATACAGGACAAATCCCGACGGACTGGAGAGAGGCAAACATAACCGCTATATTTAAGAAGGGAAAGAGAAATGACCCAGAAAACTATAGACCAGTCAGTTTGACAAGTGTTGTGTGTAAACTAATGGAAACGGTAATTAGAGAAGGAATAATGGAGCATATGAAATCAAACCAACTTTTAAGTGGGAGACAGTTCGGATTCTTGCCAGGGAGGTCGACAGTACTACAGCTAATTAAGGTGGTAGATGATTAGATGCAAATTCTGGAGGATGGAGATGTTATAGACGTGGTATATTACGATTTTATGAAGGCCTTCGATAAGGTCCCACATAAAAGATTAATAGAGAAAGTTAGAAGCTATAGTATAGGAGAGAAATGTGTGAAATGGATAGAAGCCTTCCTGAAAGATCGGAGACAGAGGGTACTGGTGAATGGAATAGGCTCGGGGTGGAGAGAAATTACAAGTGGGGTACCTCAGGGATCTGTGTTGGGACCACTACTGTTCGTTATATTTATCAACGACTTACGTTGATAAAAGTTATAACTAATGGAAGTGAGATATGCCTGTTGTATAGAAGAGTGAGGAGTAAGGAAGATGAGGGTTTGCTTCAAGGAGATGTGGAGGGCATGAAGGGATGGTCTGAACATTGGTTAATGCCTTTTCATCCAAAAAAATGCAAGTACATGCGAATTGGGACAAGCAAGATAGACAAGGTAGGATACAGTATGTATGAAGTGATGGAGGAAGTGAATACAGAAAAGGATATAGGAGTAGTGATAGACAATAAGTTAAATTTCTCAGTACATTTAGCGGAAAAGATAAACAAAGCCAATAGAATTGTAGGGCTGATAAGGACATTTGTGTCGCTTGACGAAGAAATATTCAGGAATCTCTATACAGCGCTGGTTATGCCGCACCTGCAATATGCGAACCAGGTGTGGGCTCCATATATGGTAAAGGATATAGAAGCAGTGGAGAAAGTGCAGAGGAGAGCTAGCAAGCTGGTACCAACATTGAAGAACGCGGGCTATGAGCAGAGGTTGAGGACACTGGGACTTCCGACACTGGCATATAGGAAAAAGAGAGGGGATATGATAGAGACTTTTAAGATAGTGTCAGGAAAGTATGATGAGGATGTGTGTGAAGGTATCTTCTTGATGCGGGAGGGAACAAGAACGAGAGGACACTCTAAGAACATTTACAAAGAAAGAAATAGGCTTGTAAAGGCTAAGAACTCATTTTGTGATAGAGTGGTAAATGAGTGGAACGCACTGCCCCAGTATGTAGTCGATTCCTAATCAATAAGGAAGTTTGAAAGTAATCTTGATAAAGAATGGGGAAGACAAGATTTGAAGTTTGATTATAAAGCAAAAATAAGAATAGTAAAAATGTTGCGTCTACTGCTGCCGCCGCCAACACCGTGAACGACCACAGCAGTGCAAGTACTGGCACTGAGCTGGATACACAGGCCTAGTTTGCCTTTTTCCAGAGGATCTACTGTAAGAAACTGTAAGAAATATGTCGGGCGAGAGAACCATGGCCACCCCTGCGGTGCCCGACAATATCCGGGCGGGATGTTGAGCACATTATCGGCTCTGAGAGAGAGTCCACGCGTTGGGAGGACGATAGGCGCGCTCTGACCGCTCGGCATGGACCGAGCTCCCCACCACAACATCCCACACCCCTGGCCTCACGAGACAACGGAAAAACTCAGGAATTTACCGTATTTTAGGGTATTTGCCCTCGTGTTGCGCAATTGTTGCAAGAGAACCCGTGGTCGTACAAGGATGATTCAGGTGTCATTGGAAAGCTCTATTATCGCCCTTTCACGGATACATAATTGTACTGTATTACGCTCTGGCTCTTATTTATGCATGAAAAAGAGCATGGAATGAAGCTCGTTTAGGGTAAATATGCCCGCCAGGCAGGTAGGTAGTAGAAGTTACAAACATCCCCATCCGTAAGGGGTTAATATCCATTTATCGAATAATGGATATCAATATAGCCACGTACTGGACCCACTCCCTTGATTAAAATGTAAAACTTGCAAACTAAACAAACCAAAATTGGGACAAGGACAATATAAAGTCAAATTAAATTATCAAAATCGCTATGTGGAAACAGGGCTAGGGCGTTTCCATTGTTACAGGGACTTGACTGAACATTTGCCACGAATTGCTAGTCCTGAGCGTCCAAACTCTTCATGTCTACCAATGACACGGGGTGGGATCGAACTGCAGACCCTTCGATCAGCAGTCAGACGCACTAATGACCCGCGGCACGTTGAATAGATTAATTCATATTTGTTTTCACCAACCCACCAATTAAATTACAAATAAACCTAATGAAATCAATTAAAGTAATGAATACATGGTAGTCCAAGGACTCAAACCTAGGATACTCATACAAGGCTTTCATAATTATAATAATAATTAAAACTTTCAAAATAAACAAACCAAAACTGGGACAACATAATATGAAGGCAAAAGAACTTATCAAAAACGCTATGTTGGAAAAACGCGTTAATCAAATTAAATTTTGAAATAAAAGAACACGTTTCGTTATAAAATCATACTGATAGTTAAGTAATGAAATTAAAAAGTACATAGATTTACATAGTACATAGATTCACCATCATCTGAAAATAAACAGACTATAGACTAGTAAATACCTGTGGTGAAGGAGTGGGTGCCGACGAAGGAACAACCTCTGTGGGTGACGAGAGGGCCACACGTGAATCAACGGCCGGTGACACCATGGGACTGACTGACAGGGATGAGGTGACCGTGGGGGACGGGGAGACAACTGTGGTAGGGGAGGCCAGGGTGGTTGACAGTGCTGGTGATGCAAGCAGGGAGGGTGCCATGGAGTAGAGCCGCACAGGGGAAGGGGAAGAAGAGGTGATGAAGGAGGACTCGGGGACAACGGGTCTGAGTGGTGATACTTGTGACACTCTAGGTGATCTGCTACGGTTTCTGGTGGTCCTGGTCCTGGTAGTTCCTGAGTCGGTTGAGGTACTGGCAGGTGGTGTGGTAGGTGATATGCTGCGGATGCACCTGCCTCTGCCTCGGGCCCGTGCCCGAACAGTGTCATTCCTCGACCCACCACCACGATTACGCTGAGATCGCCGAGACTGGGGACTTGCATGCTCTGTTGACATCTGAAAAAAATATAATATACTAATTAATAAACAAATTTATAGAATAATTAATATATAAATGTATATAGTATTTGGGTGAGGGCTGGTCCTATCCAGAGTGAGGGATGGCATCCTCTACCCAACCTTAGCCATTTCTTTCTGTCTCTTTTTGGCATCCTCTACCCAACCTTAGCCATTTCTTTCTGTCTCTTTTACTGTCCAACTATTTCTTCTGAGGGCAGGGGGCTAGGTATCCTCCTCCCCTTGTAAAATTCACCTACTAGACGAGTCAGAGAAAGAGGCGAAGAAACGCGAAAGTGGTCCCGGACTCTCTGTCTCAAGTTGGGGTGAAGTTACATAGGACTGAGCAGTGTGTAACTAAAGTCTGGGGAACTACAGCAACAACAACAACAACAACTATATACGGTATCAGGTAGAAAATGCAAAAGTGGAATTGAACACATACCAGTAAAATTGTTATTGATGATAATAATGTCCATTGAATAATTAAGATGGCATGAACAAAATAAATTTTATGAGCAATACAAAATTGCAGAGCATACTAATGTCCTTTAAAAAAGGGGGCAACAATATACATTATAATTCAAGATGTACAGTATGGCCGGGCAGATAGAAAACATTGCTATCCGCGAAATCGATATCTGTAGGGCAAACTTATCTAAAAAAAAAAAAAAAAAAAAAAAAAAAAAAAAAAAAAATTAGTCTGCCACTTTTTCAATTAATACATACCATATTGTACATACATACATACATACATACTGTACATATATCTAAAGACCGAGCGCTCCACACGGAGTGCGGTTTGGGTCGCACGTCCTAATGGTGGCGCTCCAGGCAGCACTGTTCAGAGCTGCCTCACTTGTTAGGTTTTCTATTTTCAACCAGATATAACATGTACACAAGAGCAGACTGTTGTTGCTAAAGCCCCTTTCACACATTCCTGATTAAGGTTGCGGCAAAGACAACCCTCTTTATTGGCTTAAACCTGGGTACTATGGGCCACGGTTCAAGCGTGGCACGGTGGTGATACGCTGGTTGTACAGACAAGTACGGCTGAGTTACGGTGATGTACAGTATACCTACGGCGGTCCACGGTGTGTCCTCTTAAACTACAGGCTCGCTATCGCTCGCCAGGAAAAAATCGACACCCAAATGACACGAAAAATCTTAGTACTGACAAAGAAACAAGGCGAAAGGTCTTAAAATTGCCAAACTAATGGGCCAAACTTCTTAAACTCTTAAAACTACTGGGGCTAAACAAGAGGAAGAAGGGGGACCATAAAAGCGACCCATCTCCCCTTAAATGCTTACCTGCGGGGAAGAATCACTAACAGAGAGGCGCTGGCTGGGTGTAGTAGTCGTATTGGTAGTATTAGTGGTGTCACCATCAGCAGCACTGCTAGACTCCTCACTCTCACTGGCACTCACCACCACAGACTGTTCACCAATAATGCTCATGTCCAGATCTCGGTTCGATGCTGTGGAAATACAGGAACATCACCTTGTATATTTTAACTTGCCTCTGCTCTACATTATTCACCACCAGCATACTGTACCTATAAAGCAACACTACCCATATACTGTACCTATAAAGCAACACTACCCATATATACACCACCAGCATACTGTACCTATAAAGCAACACTACCCATATACTGTACCTATAAAGCAACACTACCCATATACTGTACCTATAAAGCAACACTACCCATATATACACCACCAGCATACTGTACCTATAAAGCAACACTACCCATATACTGTACCAGCATACTGTACCTATAAAGCAACACTACCCATATACTGTACCTATAAAGCAACACTACCCATATACTGTACCTATAAAGCAACACTACACCACCAGCATACTGTACCTATAAAGCAACACTACCCATATACTGTACCTATAAAGCAACACTACCCATATACTGTACCTATAAAGCAACACTACCCATATACTGTACCTATAAAGCAACACTACCCATATACTGTACCTATAAAGCAACACTACCCATATGTACCTATAAAGCAACACTACCCATATACTGTACCTATAAAGCAACACTACCCATATACTGCACCTATAAAGCAACACTACCCATATACTGTACCTATAAAGCAACACTACCCATATATACAGAATTAAAATGTAAAACTTGCAAACTAAACAAACCAAAATTGGGACAAGGACAATATAAAGTCAAATTAAATTATCAAAATCGCTATGTGGAAACAACGCTTACTAAAATGAAAATTATTAAATAAAAGAACACAATCCACCACATAGGGTGTACATTACTACATGAGCAAGTTAATCTTACACAGATTTAAAGACCGAGTGTTCCACACGAAGTGCGGTTCCAGTCTTACATCCTAATGGCGGCACTCCAGGCAGCCCTGTTAAGAGCTGCCTCTTTTGTCAGGTTCTTTGATTTAAGATCAGACTGTAAAGTCCAATCCCACGTCTTTCTTAGTCCACCCCTTGGTGCAGCTCCCTCCACATTCATGGACTTACATCTTTTCACCCAGCTTTGTTCATCCATCCTCTAGATGTACAAACCATCCAAGCCAGCTAGTACGCATCTCATCACTGATACTCTCCTTAGCTCTTCACTTGATATCATATCTTTCAGTTTGGCACCACACATCCATCTCACCATTCTCATCTCATTGCGTTCCATTCTGTTGACACCATTCGCTTTGAAAGGCCACGTCATTGCGCTTCTAACGCATGAAGCGCACACCTTTCTCTTCAAGGGGAGAGGGAGTCTTCTCATGGCGAGTAGTAGCAAAAGTTTTCTAAACTTTCACCAGCCGCATCTTATTCTGGCTATAGTGGCAGCCTCGGCCCCACCACCAGCAGAGATGGTATCTCCCAAGTAGCAAAACTTGTGCACCATCTCCAATGCCACATTGCCAAAGTTAACACTCTCGAGCCGGTCATTGAATACAAGCTCACCTTTGCATTATATACATACACATTTCTCAATTTTGGACTTCTTCCTTGGTAGAGGTTCCTTTATTCTAGTGCAGCGATTCTTCCTGTGATGTACCCACCTGCGGAAGACGCTACACTGTATTCGAGTTCACGCGCACCCCTTTTCTGCATACTGCGCATGGGTATGCTCCAGATAATTAAAATTATATATAGACTAGTATTATTAGTGGAAATACACACACACACACACTAATAATCAATCAATCCCACACACACACACAAACATACACAGTAGGCAAGGCAACTTCAGAATGTAGTACAATAAAGTCCTGCCACAACTCGACTCCACTAAGTCCCCCTGCAGTACCTATCTGCACTACACCAGCCTCAACAACAAGACTTTACTGTACATGATGACTGTTGTTCTGAACTAGCACCATCCCTCCCCTTAGTCACCTTCTATAACACAGTAGGATTATAGGTAGCGCCAATGAACTTGACAATAATCTTGATCCCTGACCTCTCTGTAACTCAAAAGGGCCTAGAGCAGGGGTCGGCAACCTGCGGCTCAGGAGCCGCATGCGGCTCTTTCAGGACTCTTGTGTGGCTCCAGCAACTTCAGAAATAATAATTCTGCCTTCAAAATGAAGGCATCATACAGCACATTCAAGGCAACATTAATTTGTTTATTAAACTTTGAAAAGATGTATAGGTATCAATCGTTTTAGAAATGTGACACATGTCTTAACTAAGCTTGTGAATACCAGGATAATGAACAATATCACTATAATTTGTTTAGTTCAGAAGTAGGGTATATTCCCTTATTTCTGAAGTAGCAGTAAACCCTCGCTATCTCGGACTAATTGGGGGGGGGACCCAGTCCGAGATGACCGAAAATCTGAGATGTCCGGAGTCCGGCTTGTGTCCGACCTAACAGAGGATAAAATTCGACCTAACCAATGTCCGTCCGAGACAACAATGAAATAGGAGACTACGGAAAAAATCCGACCTCAAGAGAGACGTCCGCGTCAACCTAGAAAACGAAGACAACCCTATTCGAACCCTATAATCTGTAATACAAAACACAGTACAGTAAACCCCTGCACAACAAACACTCTTGCAACGAATATTCACTTTAACGAAGGTTTACATAGTACTACCCCTTGCCCGCACAACAAACACTTTGGCTTGACTTTACAATTTTTTTTACCGAGATTTACCGATGGTTCGGAAGTTTTTTGCCAGGGTGTTTTTAGCTTTTTTCCACATAAAATTGCTCACTCCCCCTCTGCAACTCTCTTTCTATCTATCTATCTCTCTAATGCATATCTACCTAACTCCCTTATACATTAACATAACTATGTCTTATTTGGACTTTTTGTAATCTTTGAATAATTTCTAATGCGATGGAATTGAAAAGTATAATATCCTTCCAGCACATAGATAAATAATAAATAAGATAGTCAAAATATTTCAACCCTCCCCTCCGTGCGAGCAGAGACAGAAGATTTACGTTTGATAGATTTTTTGTTTTGTTTTTTCCCTCGATATACACTCTCTTTCTATCTATCTATCTCTCTAATTCATCTACCTAACTCCCTTATACATTAACATAACTATGTCTTATTTGGACTTTTTGTAATCTTTGAATCATTTCTAATGTGATGAAATTGAAAAATATAATATCCTTCCAGCACATAGATAAATAATAAATAAGATAGGCTTATCAACATCATCACAGTAACGGGGTCGGAGTTGAGGCTTGGGACAGGGAGGGGAGGGATTAGGCCTACAGCGTGGGGATATATATATATATATTTTTTTTTTCCATGTGAAATTTATCATATTAATGACAAATACGACCCTTATAGTTAGCGGGGGTTTACTGTATATCATTTATTAATTATAACAATTTATTATGACTTTTATTTGGTGTTTACGAACATTATAGGGGTATATGCCTGATGGTTCGGACCTAACCTAATTAATCCCATATAACTAATAGTTCACACAACGAAAATTTGCCCCGGATATAGATGGCGTTAGACGTCCCTTCTGTTTGTCGGATATTCACCCTTATTGCCCGGTGACGTGAGGGCGTCATCCGACAACGTCGGACACTGTCGGAACGATGACGGAAATGTCCGAAATACGGAAGTACATGTCCGAGAGGCCGTAGCCAGTCCGGCTAGTACGGGTTTCCGACCTCTAGAGGTCCGAGATGGCGAGGGTTTACTGTACTGTAGATTTCGGTTGATGAGAACAATTATTTTGTACTATTGCGGCTCCGACTGTACACCATTTTTATGAAACTTTTAAATAATGGCTCTTCTAGCATTAACCCTTCCTACCCGGGCGTCCTTGTGGAAGGACACCGCTGCAGAAGGGCAGGTACCCGGGCGTCCTTCTGACAGACAGTAAGCTTGCAAGCCTTGCAAGCTTGATCCGAACGCCGTGCGTCGGACGAATGTAAACAAAGTCGGTCGCTTCGTCACCGCACCTCCGAAAACAAGAAGGAAAAGACTCGTTTGTTATTATACGTCTGTATGTCGTAGTTTCATTAGTGAAAAGATCGTCGTATTGCTAACATTGCCTGAAAATGCTCTCCACTAAAATCGTCATCACAACTGAACCAGTTGACTTAGAGAGCTCTACTCAACGCCAGTTTACAGATTGGAAACCGCACTACGGTACGTTTAGGAATGCGTGGGAAATTTTTAGCAGTTAAAATAAACAAAGATACGGTAGCCTAAGCCTAAACGTTTTTCGCCCGGGTACGGGCGACCGTCCTTCTAACAGGCAGCCCGGGTCCCGAGGGTTAAGGGTTGCTGACCACTGGCCTAGAGCAAACTGGCTATAAATATCCACACCTATTTCCTGGTGGACTCTTCCCAAATGATAGAAATGTCAGCCCAATTGCTTAAATTCATTTAGTCAAAAGAAGTTAAGGGGTCAAGATTATTGTCAAGTTCGTTGGCGCTACCTATAGGATACCGATACACGAGGCATAATTTTTAGTAATATCGATAGTAAGATAACTTATAATTGTTTTTATTCCCAGTTAATAAGATTTTGTAAAATTTGCACTAAAGTAGATGACTTTTGGGCTAGAGCTAGGTTACTATACAGACTCTTAGTAGACAGAGGTTATGAGGCAAGTAAATTGTTACATATATTTAATCTTTTTAGGGTCCATTACTGTGACTGTATTCTAAAATTTGACATAAATAATTTTAATCAAGCATTTTTAACGTGAAGTTTCTTGTATAACCTCTGCTTACTTTGTGTCTGTTTGTATTTATTTGTTTATCTTTTTCTATTATTAATATTGATGATTTTTTTAATTGATTGTTCTTGTTAAAAGAGTACTCTTTGTTTAAAGTACTCTTTTAACATTTCATATTATGTAATTATTTGTCTTTATATTATATCTATCTATTCATTGTCGATAGTATCAATTGCTTGCTTTTGCGATTTCCTTAGTTTATTTGTACAATAAATGTAGGTTATTTGTAGGGTAGTTATTGATAGGGGTCACTTGAGGCATGCTATGCTTACAGGTACAGTACCTACCCGATAGCACTATCGTTAGTGAGTGCTATATATGTATTTTTTGTAATACTGTATTATACTGTATATATCTTATTAATTTTTATTTTGTACTATTGTTAATGTCTTGTCAAGTTGCAAATTTGATTTTAATATAACATTTTAACACTAATTGTAGTTTCTTTTATTCATGCAGAGTTTAGTAATATTTGCCAGAACGTCCCGGACTTCCCAAATTGACTAATTCCCTGAACGTGACGATAGTGCGTAGTTATGTGTGCAATTAGTTTGCTTGGGAACCAGATTAACTTGCTCATGTAGTAATGTACACCCTATGTGGTGGATTCTGTTCTTTCATTTCATAAATTTTATTTTAGTAAGCGTTGTTTCCACATAGCGATTTTGATATGTTGTTTTGACTTTATATTGTCTTTGTCCCAGTTTTGGTTCGACTTTGTTTGCAAGTTTTACATTTTAATCATAAATCAAGCGACTTCACAACTAACCTTGGGATCGTTCTCTCATCTTTGCCTCCCAAGCAATGTTCAGCTTCTGGATGGGGACTCGGGCTGGCTGAAGCACGTGGCCGCTTACCATCGGTAACACTACATTTTGAGGAGACAAGTTGGAGCTGCCGGGCGCTAGTGGAAGTCTGGAACCTAGAAGTAACATACATTTTTTAGTACGGTATGTATGTATGTATATACTCAGACACATAACCCCACAGCTGGGGGTGGCCGACTCGAGACAGAGCCCGAACAGGAAAAAAAAAATATATATATATATACCGGTACCGGTATATATATACTATATATATATATATATATATATATATATATATATATACAAATTCACACAAATTCAGAGAATATGGTTACAGTCTCACATCCTAAATGGCAGCTTTCCAGGTGGCCCTGTCAAGGGATTCCTCTTTTGTCAAGTTCTATATTTTGAGATCGGACCGGAGTACCTAATCCTACGTTATTCTAGGTCTACCCCTGCGCGCAGCTCCTCCTACGTTCACAGTCCGGCATTTCTTCACCCAGTTCTGATCATTCATTCTCTCCATGTGTCCAAACCAACCAATTTGGTTCGTGCGCATCACTTCACTGACATTCCTAATGCCCAGACACCTTCTATATTCCTCACTTGATAACCTGTCCCTGAGGTTAACCCAACATATCCATCTCACCATTCTCTTCTCATTCCGTTCCATTCTATTGATATCCTACGCTTTAACCGGCCACGTCTCCGAGGCATAGGTCATCGCACTCCTAACACACGTGGTATATATCTTTCCTTTAAGGTTAAGTGGAAGACTTCTCATGCTCATGAGTGGCAACAGCTCTCTAAACTTCCCCCAGCCACTTCTGACTCTAGCAATGGAGCCAGCTTCAGCACCACTTCCGGTGGAAACCGTATCGCCCAAATAACAAAATTAATTCATACACTCCAGCATTACACTATTGAAATCAACATAAACAGGCAGGTCATTTAACACAAGTTCTCCCTTGCACACTGCACATTCAAAGTATATGATTCTTGTCAAAGGTCCTCCAGCTCCACTACATCTCTTGTGTACCCAGTCACTACAGACGCAACATTGAATTGAGTTACTTCCCAAACCCTTCCCACATATTGCGCATGGACAGTCGCCGTTTCTTTCCATAATTCCGCGCCCTACTCCATTAATCATGACCTTTGTTTTATCTATGTTAAGTCATAGACCCTTGCTTAGACCCGTGATGATATATATATATAGGCCTATATATATACAGTACTGTATTTACCTATTTGTATTTACCTATTTGTAGTATACAGGAGTTGAGCTTTTTAGGCTCGTATTGTCCCGCTTCCTGAGTTACAATTATCTAACTTTGCCTTAAAAATATGAATGTTTTTGGCACACACCACTTCCTCTTCCAACTGATTCCACTTACTTATACTTCTGTAAGGGAAACTATACTTTCTCACATCTCCTTTACATCTTCCTTTCATTAGTTTATATCTATGCCCCCTAGTTCTACCATTATCTTTCACAATATAACCCTTCTTGTCCACCTTTTCGAGTCATCTCACACATTTGTACATCATAATCATATCGCCTCTCTCCCTCCTATCCATTAGAGATGGTAAATCTAATTTCTTTAATCTCTCCTCATATGGTAATTCTCTCAGTTCTGGTATCATCCTAGTTGCAGCTCTGTGTGTGTGTGTATGTATGTATATGTATATAATATATATATATATATATATATATATATATATATATATATATATATACAGTATATATATATATATATATATATATATATATATATATATATATATATATATATATATATATATAATATACAGTATATATATATGGTGAAATTAATAAAAAATAGATTATATAGTAGGCCTATACAAGTTTAAAGACAGCTTCAGCCACAGATAATACTAATCATGTAATGATATACTATGTATCTTACCTGATACGCGCAGCAGGGATGAAGAGCGTGATGATGATGACCGCGAGTTGTTGGTTAAACTAGCAGCCAATTGCTTAACTTTAGTAAGACTTTCCACACCCTCCACCACGTGCTCAATGGCCGAGCTGATGGCCGCCTTCAGGGGTTCACACACATCCTGCAACAGAACTAAAATATTAAAGACGGAGTAATGCAAGCCGTTTTTCCAGCAGCTTCTTAGGCAATTCTTGTCTGGAAGCCAGGGTTGGCACCAAAGTAATAATAATAAAAACTATTTGTCATCAGCCTACTGGGCAGAAGCCCTCATAAGGCTGCCCACCTGGGTCCTTTCAATAACACCCACTTGAAAAAAAACACGATTCTGCCCACTTTACTATTTTTTTTCAAAATATTGCATTTAATCACATAAATTCAGTATAATATGAGCCAATATCATAGAAACTTATGACACATACAAGCAGATCTTAAATTTCATATATATAAGCATACATAAATTATATATCATAGAAACTAATCACATCTGCGGCCATAGTCTACCGCTCGGTTTCGCTCCCTTCCCGCCACAACCTCCCACATCCTGGTCCCAATTTTGTTTTTGCTTGTTCCTTTCAATACTATTTTCTTCACTTAAATTCTGGGTGCTCATTCTTCACATGTGGCATGTAATTCAAGCATTTGCACATGTGGCACAATAATATTACTTTATACGGGCGATATCTAGATCGCCCAGGAGAAGACCTAGAGACCAAGGATCGCTAAGGGCCTCCAGACCTCCGGGAGAGGTTCCGGTCTCAGCAGGCAGATACGCAGCGGAGCACACCACAACACCCGCCCACCTCACATTCAGGCATGACCCTTCATATGGCTCCCCGGGCCAGGCGCCTGACGGACTATTACCTAGTTCAATTGGAGCCCGACAGCCTCTCCCAGTCCCAACGATCGCGTTATCACTTATCTATTCACAAGCATTCTACATTCATTCCTAAATTCATTACCACATCTCTTGCCTGTTCTACAGTCATCCCTCTACATTCCAACACTTTTATTTCACCATCTCAACGGAGGTCTTCCTATCCCTCTATCCTCCCATTGTATCTGACTCATATACTGTACTCTCTTTGTAAGGCTTTTATAATGTGTCGTCCCAGTTTTGGTTTGTTTATTTTGCAAGTTTTACATTATAATCTCCCATTCGCTCAACATGTCCATACCAGCACAGCACCCTTCTGTCTACTTTGGCCGATAAGGGTTCCTGCAGTCCCACTCTTCTACGTACCTCTTCATTCCTCAATCTGTCTCTCTTATTACGCCACACATACTTCTCGAGCAGCTCATCTCATCACATCCAACTTTCTTTTCTCTGGTACCATACTATCTATCTATCTATATACTCAGGCCCAATCCTCACTTTTCCCGTTTTTTTTTGGTGGGGGGGGGGGATTCAAGACAGAGCCAGCATAGGGACACCACAACAGAAAGCAATGAACCCACAAAAATAAAATACAAATTCACACACATCTAGGTCATCCAGGAGAAGACCCAGAGACCAGGGTCACCAAGGTCCCTCCAGCACTCCCCCGACCCCGTAATAAGTGAGGTATTTACCTGGAGTTGTTTGTCCACTTGGTGCTGGATGACGAAGGTTAGGTTGTCGTCAGCGTGGGCCAACAATTTTTCCTGGGCCTCCTGCAGCTCACCCTTCAGGCTCACAACCTCGCTGTACCTGCAGGACATTCGATACAGGGTGTCAAACTGGGACTATTAGGTTTTAAGACTTGAAATAATTTGAGAAAGAAAACAGGAATTTGATATGAAATTGCATGTTCTACCCACTTCCCTACTTCCAAAGCCCTACTACAAACGGTAAAGAATAACATAAACTTTGCATAGTTGTTGTTGTCTGACCGAACAGCCCCAAGGTCCCGAGCAAGGCCAAGGCCATAACTGAGTGCCCCCACAGAATCCTCCCCTCCCTGCTTACCACTAAGAAAGCCCAGGTGACCAAAAGCCGCTCCCAGGCGAGGAGCTGAGGAGGGTGCGGAAACGCCCGGGACACCGAAGCCCCACTCAAGGCCCTGTGCCCCTTAAAAATTATGAATATGGGGCTTTGTCCAAATGAAAGATATACCTGTGGAGTCCATGCTGGAAACCTAGTCTGGAAGCCCTTGAATAACAATAATTATAATGTAAAACTTTCAAAATAAATAAACCAAAACTGGGACGATACAAGATAAAAGCATAACATAATAATAATAATAGGCTAATCATGTTACATAATTATTTCATAGAGCACCAATTCTTTCAAAGAATTCACTAGAGCTTGAAAACACTATATCTATCTATCTATTGCCTGACGCCGTGATCCCCGAATGGGTGGCCACGATCGAACTGCCCCCATGCACCTCTGTCCCCAGTCAGACGACGCCCCTCCTCTCAACCAGCACCGCCTTCATCCATATACTTCCTCACTCCATCCTTCCACCTCTCTCTCTCTCTGTCACATAATAGTAAATACTAAAAACAAAAACTTAAACTCTGTAGTTATCCGTCACAACTCCCCTCTCAAGATCATGGCTTCTCTCAAAAAGGAAAGTGTTAAGTTGCCTCTTGAAGCACTCAACAGAACTCAGCTGCCTCATGGACAATGGCAACCTGTTATACTAACTCGGGGCTGCATAAGAGAATGACGATTGCTAAATAGCTCCTGGCTCATCAAGCCGCAAAAACTCATCATGACGTAATACTACACCATACCACCATACCAAACTGTGAGTGAATAATGCGGTGTGTAGGTGAGACGACATCTAGAGTATCCCAAGCAGGGAGGGTAGGCTACTGGGAGGTCCCAGCGCAGCAGCAGCGCACCTCCTCACCACCACCAACCTACCCCTCTCTCCTGCCTGCTCTGCCTCCTTTTGTTGTTTCAAAACCTTCTTTGATTCCTGCCTTCTGCTTTTGAGTATCATAGTGGTCAGAAAAACAGGTTGGAGCGAACAGAGCACTTCAGTACACGGCTAAAAAATGGTGAGGACTAACTGGGAGGTAGGTGGGGAGTCCTAGGGACACTGACGACGTCAGGCAAGATGCGGGTTACAGTAAAAAATCAGCGATCAGCCGGGAATCTTGAAATTCGATCCCAGGGAATCGGAATATTCGACGTTAGATACAAATTTTAGATTGTTGGATGTGCAATCGGGTAGATCTCCTAGAGCAGGGGTTCCTAACCTTTTTAGCACTGCGCCCCCCTTTGGTGAGGACTGTATTCATAATCCCCCCCCCCCCGGGACCTCCCCCACGCCTCTGATGCCTAGAAAACTATTTTTTTTTTAATGTGGATGCTTAAGACGCAAGATACTGTAAAAAGGGCGAAAAATTTACCAATCTGCATGTAAGGATTATAACTGAATGCTGGTTTTATGGCAACGCTACTTGTGGTTGCTCGGAATGACGGTTGTGAAGTTTTTCTATCAAATTTTCTTCTTCACATATATCTTTGGGATTACCCTGTATGCATTTGAATTTTGATTACCCCACGCCTCCCTTAGCATTGTCAAACGCCCCCCCAGGTTGGGAAACCCTGTCCTAGAAGGTCGTTATATGTGAATTTGTTAGATTGAAATGCGTTAGATACGAGACTCTACTAAATTTAGATTATAAAATAAATAGGGTAAGACGGGGTAATTTCGCCGAAAATTGCAGTTTTTGACGAATAGAAACTGCCACAAATGGAATTTTGAATTTTTTTATTTTTTATCTATACATTCAGCCTTTCTCCTATAGATGCCCAAAAAACAAAAAATATATATAATGTTTTGGTCATGCTGCCGATTTTTTGAAAAAAGTTACTCTCGCGGCGAAATTACCCAGCCGGGCGGGGTAATTTCATCGCGACCTATTTTACGCATCATCTTGCTAGTAAACTAGATAACATTATATGATTAATGGCCAGACAAAACACTAGCGCGCAGGTAAAACCAATGAAAACTTACACAAACCCAAACTGCCACTAAACATGCCAATAGAAAAAAAAGTTGCACGCGCACACACAACTGAACGGGGCGGGCAGAGATGCAGGTGTGTCACATGTGTAGGCTTAGGCGCCACTGTGTCTAGTGCGGGTGTGGACGTGTCTATTGTGGGTGTGGAGTTGTGGACATGTAGTGCGGGTGTGGTAGTGTCTAGTGCGGTTGTGGACATATTTATTAGGCCTACGGGTGTGGATGTATTTAGTGCGGGTGTGGTCGTGTCTCGTGTGGATGCGGCGTGTAGGGTGCTAGTGCAAAGTACCAGGCAGCAGCTGACGGCTACTGCCAACACTGTATCACACGCACCACCACAGTGGATGCACCCACATACAAACACCCCCACACACACCCGACCATACCGTCAGACGCGCCGCTAGCCCCGGCGCCAGGCCCCGCGAAACTGCAACACAACCTAAGCCAAACTAGCTCTACAACCTAAGCCAAACTAGCTATACAACCTAAGCCTAACTAGCTATACAACCTAAGCCTAACTAGCTCTACAACTTAAGCCAAAACTGCTCTACAACCTAAGCCAAACTGCAGCTGAATCCATGCAATAGTTTCAGAGATATCGGCGTTGTGGCGAAATTACCCCGTCTTACCCTATACTGTATACCGGTATATAATTTGATGGTGATAAGTCAGTAAAAAACAATCACCACTCTCCTGTACCTGCACATTAATCTTGCCAGTAGAATAAACTTCAGCAGATTAATATTTTTGATACCAGGAAGGTAGCTATAAAAAAAATCTTGTACATACCACTGATGCGTCTCTATCTTTTGGTCTGCTAGTGCTTTGGCCAGATCTCTGTTGTTCTTCTTCAGCTTCTTAATCCTCATTTCATACACAGCATAATGGCCTAGAAGGAATATATGGAACCATTAGTACAGTGAAATACAGTACAAGTACACGATCCACCTAGTACACGGTGAGAGTCCAAAACATTATACAAAATAATGTAATACACGTTCTTGTTTTTAGAACTCGGTCATGTGGCCAAAGTTGGGATAATCTGTGGTTTCCTTTTAGTGTATGGTGGTTAAGTATGTAGTACACAGTTCAATCAACTCAACCAAGCCCTCACAAATTAGCAAAATTCAAAAGTATTGTATTAAGGCCACGTGTAATCAACTGCAGGAGTGACTAAAACACAACTAGGCTAGACCTACAGGTAAAACAGTTTAAGATTTCAATACTTTCCCCAACTCAACATTATTCCTGTTATTATTCTCTTACATATCTATTTTTTTGTTCTATAGGCTATTCTAACTACTCTCTCTCGGGCATAGGCTGAGAGCCTGTACATTTAACCGTTCTATATTGAACGGAGAAGCCTGTGAGGTCTCATTCCAGTCTAGGGGGTGAGATATGTGAAGCACTTTTTTAGCTGCAACCAGCCCCTGCCATCTTGCCTTCGCAGACTGCATGGGGCTTAGTTGGTCACTCATGGCTCGAAGCAGCCACATCTCTGAAGCTACCTCGCTCCCGTGCTTCACTGTCTCACCTCTTAGACTCGGACCGTCACTCTCAGAATGCCACCTATTGAGCAATGAACTCACTAGGCATTGCACCCCTGTAGCATATTTTGAATATGGGAATATTCATACAGTACTATTTAATCAGGGAACAATGAGGCTATTTATTTGGCATTTCGGTGGGCTTTGTGGTAAAGCACTGATACTAGGTACTGTATAGCACAAATTCCATCACAATAATATCTTCCCATTGACATATCGGGATTTGAACCCGGGTCCATTGGATTACCAGTCCAGTGGCAAGACCATTCCACCACACCTCCCCTTATTACTAGTTGGACTAGATAATAGTCCGTCAAGCGCCCGGCCTGGGGAGCCGGTTTATATGAGAAGGGCCCTACCTGGAAGTATGAGGGTAGGCATTGTGGTGTAGCCTAGTTCTGCTGGGTGTCTGCCTGCTGTGACCGGAACTTATCTGGGAGATCTGGGACCTGGGAATCTTTTGCTGGTGACCCCTCATGGTTCTTGGACTCTGGGTATTATTCTGGGCGACCTAGTTATGTGTGAATTTTCTATTTTTATATTATTTTGTTGGTTCTGTTCGGGCTCTGTCTCAAGTCGGCCACCCCCAGCTACATGGTATGTGCTTGAGTAGCCTATATACATACATACATACTTATCTCTAAGCAATATTTGTGTAACTCCCCCAAGATTTTTCTTTAGTAAAACAACTTAATTTATAACCTCCAAATTATTATTGGTGAACTGAATGTTTTACAAATCTTTTAGAAATACCATCTCCGCCGGTGGTGGGGCCGAAGCCGCCTCTATCGCCAGAATTTGATGCGGCTAGGGAAATATCAGAGAACTCTTGCGACTACTGTACTTACTAGACGAAGACTCCCTCTCCCCTTGTAGGGAAAGGAGTACACTTAACGTGTTAGAAGCGCAACAACATATGCTTCAGAAACGTGGCCTGTCAAAGTGGATGATATCAGAATGGAACGTAACGAGATGAGAATGGGGAGATGGATATGTGGGACTAAACTGCAAGATAGGATATCTAGTGAAGAGCAAAGGAGACGGTTAGGTAACAAGAGTATCAGTGATGAGATGTGTACTAGTAGGCTTGGATAGTTTGGACATGCGGAGAGGATGGATAAACTAAGTTGGGTGAAAACATGTAAGTCTGTGAACGTGGAGAGAGTTGCTCCAAGGAGCAGACCAAGAAAGACGTGGGATCACACCTTATGGTCTGATCTTGAATAAAACAAAAATGACAAGTGAGGCAGCTCTGAACAGGGCTGCCTGGAGCGCTGCAATTAGGAAATGAGATCGGAACCACACTTCGTGTGGAACACTCGGTCTTTAAATTTGTGTATGTATGTATGTATGTTATGTATAACCCATTACAGTAGACGCGTTTATTGCGGGTTTAAACAGAGCGCAATAATAAATACAAAAACAAAACAAAAACAAATTGCGTACCGTACCTTCCATTGGGAGCCTGATGAAACAAAGAGACCTGATCTAACTTAATGTACCTTTATTGTGCATCACAAGGTGTTAATGAATAGTATGATCAATAACCTAAAAACAAAGAGACCTGTAACTCGATGGGGCCTACCTTTATTGTGCATCACAAGGGGTTAATAGATAGTATGATCAATAACCTATCTAAAGGTGATGGGCTGCTCTATCAGAGTGAGAACTGAGCGATCTCTGCCATACCCATAGCTTACTCTGACTATTCCTTTTACTTATATATTTTCTAGATCTCAAGTGACGGCGTCTCTTCCGTGGATTGACCTCCTAATCTACCAAGATTGGAAGCCAAAGCATCACATCTTTCCTTTGCCCTTCAACTTTCTCTTCATAATTACTGAGGAGCACAGGGCCCTGGGTGGGGCTTTGGTTTCCTGGGCGTTTTCGCACCCTCCTCAGCTCCCCGCCATGGAGTGGCTTCGGTCACCCAGGCTTTATTGTGGTCGGCAGGGAGGGTTCTGTGGGGGCGCTCGGTTATGGCCTTGGCCTTGCTCGGGGCCTTGGGGCTGTTCGGCCAGGCAGCTTGGGGAAAAACAACAACAACAACAACCTATCTAAATCATCATCAATTCTGGCACCCTGCTTCCAGAGGAAGCACCCCAAAAGGGATGGCCATGGCAGAAACTGCCTCCAGGCTCCCAGACATGCCCAGACTGACCCACTCCACAGCGCCATTTCCACTAAGTTTATTATGACCATGGACACTGAAGAAGCAGACCCAGAGCAGTCCCTCACCCGGATGGCAGTTCCACCACTGTTTTGCTATTTTATTTACCCCAGTGGGGCCCTGGCTGAAAGCATACCAAGCACAGGAATTTTCTGAAGATAGGAACCAGTGGTCCACTGCTCCAGAGGCTGATTGCACCGCCAAAGTGGCGGGCGGTGGGGTCGCCGCATCCCTACGCCAATCTAAATAATCCAGGAATCCCAAAATTGCCAATAATGTACGGTACTGTACTGGCTACATGACCTTTTTATTCAGATTTAATAGTTTCTATACCTGATCGAAAAAATATTAAAATAAGCCAACGAACTTGACAATAATCTTGATCACTGACCTCTCTAACTCAAAAGGGTCTAGAGCAAACTGGCTGTAAATATCCACACCTATTTCCTGGTGGACTATTCCCAAATGCTATAGAAACGTCAGCTCGATTGCTTTCATTTATTTTGAGTTATAAAAAGTTAAGGGGTCAAGATTATTGTAAAGTTCGTTGGCGCTACCTATAGGACAATACAGACTTGCCACTAACCTGCCGAGAAGCTGCATTGGCCCAAGCTCCTTTGGAGCTTCATCTTCTCCAGCTTCCTTACAGTCTTGCGTCGTGCTTTAGACGCCTCTTCCCCCTTGCTGCTCTTGCCCTCTCCGTCCTCATCTTGCACACTGCTGGTCGAGATCATTGGTCAAACTGTAAGAGACGAATAGATGGAAGGAGGCAAATGAGACTTTTATTTCCAGTCTCAAAACCAAGTCCCTTGTTTATAGGCTCTTAATTTTTATTGAAAATACATACAAAGTTATCCATTCCATATTGTTATAGTCTATTTTTTTCCAGCTGAGCCTAAATTGTCATGTTTCTATCTTTGTTACTCAGCTATAAGGTAAATTTTGTAGCGAAATATGCTGTTAATTATGAAAACTTGACATTAATATGACACACAGCCATAGTAGATTCATATATTTCCATTATGTATCGATAAATCAGCTACTAAGGGATTCAATTTACCATCACCTGGAAAAAAATAGAGTATAGTAATCTTATTAAATATACAAAGTCAAAATTATGCTCCATAGTTCCCAATATGCATTTGGAAGTGATTAAATGACAAAAACATTGCAACTTTGTGCATATTTTCCTGCATTTCCTTCTCACACTCAACTCAGTCTCGAAACAACATTGCCCTGTGATCGCGAGTGTAAGAGTAATATAAACAAAGTGGGCGATAAGCCCAAATACTACATCCTTACCACTAACCCTTACCTACCAGCTAGCACATGTCCGTAGACACTAGACCTGAGTAGACCGTAGTACCTACTACGGTATGTTGGATAAACGACTAACCCTTACCTAGCAGCTAGTAGCCTACGTGTCCATAATATCAAGTGCATTGCATAAAAAGCTAACCCTTACCTACCAACTAGTACTAGTTCATATCCGTACTCCGTAGTACAAAAAATGGCTTGCACAAAGGCTGCACTGTCTATGAGTGAGTGATGACAACAGTTTTACAAGTAAGTTGACATGTTGACAGGCACCGGCACTAGAACTAATAGAGTTTTCCCATGCTAGAATAAGAAGGGCTACAGAAAAAATGAACAGAAGTAAGTCACCGGGACCGGATGGGATACACCCAAGAATCATAAAGGAAGGAGGGGAGATGTTAGTAGAGCCATTGAAAATGTTATTTGAGGTATCGTTTAATACAGGACAAATCCCGATGGACTGGAGAGAGGCGAACATAACAGCTATATTTAAGAATGGAAAGAGAAATGACCCAGGGAATTATAGACCAGTCAGTTTGACAAGTGTTGTGTGTAAACTAATGGAAACGGTAATTAGAGAAGGAATAATGGATCATATGAAGTCAAAGGATGAAGTGAGGAACTACATGAACGAAGGCGGTGCTGGTTGGGGGGAGGGGCGTCGACTGACTGGGGACAGAGGTGCATGGGGGGCGGTTCATTCGTGGCCACCCCTTCGGGGATCACGGCATCAGGCAATAGATAGATAGATAGATGAAGTCAAACCAACTTTTCAGTGGGAGACAGTTCGGATTCTTGCTGGGGAGGTCGACGGTACTACAGCTAATTAAGGTGGTAGATGATTGGAACACACCAGGAAGCACACACACACATTGCACACACACACATTGGAAGCACCAGGAACAGATGGAGTGTGTGGGGAAATGTTGAGGTATGGTGGTGAGATAGTGATAGAATGGGTATGGAAAATGTGCAAACTAGCATGGGAGAAGGGGAGTGCACCCGATGACTGGAAGACTGGCATAATAGTCCCCCTATATAAGGGCAAAGGGGAAAGAGGAGTGTGTGGTAACCACCGAGGAATATGTCTTCTAAGCGTAGTAGGGAAGGTATACAGTAGGGTAGTGATTGAGAGAGTGAGAGTGAGAACGGAGAAATGGATAGGCGACGAGCAGGGAGGTTTTAGGAAGGGAAGAGGATGTGTAGATCAGATTTTTACCCTGAATTGTGTTGTGGAGAAGTATCTGGAGAAGAAACAAAAGGTGTATGTTGCCTTTATGGACTTGGAGAAGGCCTATGACAGAGTGGATAGAGAAGGTTTGTGGAAAGTACTTAGAATATACGGAGTAGAGGGCAAGTTGCTGAAAGCAGTGAAGAGCATGTATGAGGGTGCAAAGGCGGCAGTACGTGTGGAGAGTGAGCAGAGCGAGTTCTTTGACCTGAATGTTGGTTTGAAACAGGGGTGTGTGATGTCCCCGTGGTTGTTTACTGTATATATGGATGGAGTTATGAAAGAAATACTATCAAGAGCAGTGGATGTTGGTGTATCGCTGAAAAGGGAGGGAATTGAGTGGAAGCTACCTATACTGCTGTTTGCGGATGATACAGTTCTGATGAGTGATAATGAATGGGAGTTGCAGGGTCTGGTAAATGAGTTTGGAACAGTGTGCGAAAAACGGAAACGGAATTTGAAGGTAAATACGGGGAAGAGCAAGGTTATGGTCTTCGAAAGGGGTGAAGTCACAGAGTGTGAGGTGAAGCTGAACGGTCAGGCTATGGAGATCGTCAACTCTTTTAAGTATCTGGGCAGTGTGTTGAGTAAAGATGGGACTATGGATGAAGAGGTGCGGGAGAGGGTACAACAGGGGAAGAGGGTTGTAGGAACGCTAAAAGCAGTAACAAGAAATAGGGTGGTCAGTATGGAAGTGAAGAAGTCCTTGCATGACAGTGTGGTAATCCCGACACTGACTTACGGAAGCGAAGCATGGACGTTGGTTGAGAGACTCAGACCAAGAGTGAGAGCAGTGGAAATGAATTACTTAAGGAGTGCGTGCGGAGTTACATGGAGGGATAGACAGACTAATGAGGAAGTAAGAAGGAGGTGTGGTGTGGAGGTAGATGTGCTGGAAAGTGTGAAAAGGAACAACTTGAGATGGTTCGGCCATATGGAACGTATGGAAAGCGAGAGAATGACTAAGAGGGTGTACGAGAGCGAGGTGGAGGGACAGAGGGGGAGAGGTAGACCGAATATGAGGTGGAAGGATGGAGTGAGGAACTACATGAACGAAGGCGGTGCTGGTTGGGGGAGGGGCGTCGACTGACTGGGGACAGAGGTGCATGGGGGCGGTTCGTTCGTGGCCACCCCTTCGGGGATCACGGCGTCAGGCAATAGATAGATAGATAGATGATTGGATGCAAATTCTAGAAGATGGTGATGTAATAGACGTGGTATATTGCGATTTTATGAAGGCCTTCGATAAGGTCCCACATAAAAGGTTAATAGAGAAAGTTAGAAGCTATAATATAGGGGAGAAATGTGTGAAATGGATAGAAGCCTTCCTGAAAGATCGGAGACAGAGGGTACTGGTGAATGGAATAGGCTCGGGGTGGAGGGAAATTACAAGTGGGGTACCTCAGGGATCTGTGTTGGACTCTCTTTAAATCTATTGTACACCCCCACCTGGAGTATGCTCAGTCGGTCTGGGCACCACACAAAAAGAAAGACATCAGAACGGTGAAAAATATACTGCATAGAGCCTCCAAGATGGTGCTAGGACTCGGAAGTCTCAGTTATGAAGAACGGCTTAGAAGACTGGATCTACCAACGATGGTGTACTGAAGACTACGTGGTGATATGATTGAAGTTTACAAGATTATGAACCAGAGATATGACCCAGAAATCAACATCAAGTTTCGAATGAGGGAAGGCCCAACACGGGGTAACAGCTTGAAGATCTTCAAACCAAGATATCGAACAACGCTTCGCCAGAATATATTCCATCTGAGCGTGATAAATGTGTGGAATAGTCTTCCCAGGAGAGTAGTACAAGCTCACACTGTAAAATCATTTGAACGGAGACTCGATAAGTTTTGGGCAAATCAGAGTATCAAATATAACTTTGAAGAGAGCCTTGTACTAGCGGTCACGCCTGATCCGGATCTGTCAGAGGACGATTCGGACATAGAGGTCTGACCACGTCGGTAGTGATCTGGACATAAAGGTCATACCGACCTGCGTCCAGTATCTACGTAAGGTTACGTAAGGTAAGCATCTTACAGTAGATCCTCTGGAAAAAGGCAAACTAGGCCTGTGTATCCAGCTCAGTGCCAGTACTTGCACTGCTGCGGTCGTTCACGGTGTTGGCGGCGGCGGTAGCAGACGCAACATTTTTACTATTCTGTATTTTTGTTTTATAATCAAACTTCAAATCTTGTCTTCCCATGCTTTATCAAGATTACTTTCAAACTTCCTTATTGATTCGGAATCGACTACATACTGGGGCAGTGCGTTCCACTCATTTACCACTCTATCACAAAATGAGTTCTTTGCATTTTCAAGCCTATTTCTTTCTTTGTAAATTTTCTTAGAGTGTCCTCTCGTTCTTGTTCCCTCCCGCATCAAGAAGATACCTTCACACACATCCTCATCATACACTCCTGACACTATCTTAAAAGTCTCTATCATATACCCTCTCTTTCTCCTATATGCCAGTGTCGGAAGCCCCAGTGTCCTCAACCTCTGCTCATAGCCCGCGTTCTTCAACGTTGGTACTAGCTTGCTAGCTCTCCTCTGCACTTTCTCCACTGCTTCTATATCCTTTACCATATATGGAGCCCACACCTGGTTCACATATTCCAGGTGCGGCCTAACCAGCGCTGTAGAGAGATTCCTGAATATTTCTTCGTCAAGTGACACAAATGTCCTCCTAGTCTTGGTCTTGGTGTGAGAGTCACCCTGAACGGATCAAAGGTGTGGCCTTAGAATTGGCTCTCTCTCCAGGGATAGCAATTAGATTGCCTAGGTTACCACTATATGCTTCTCTTCAACCACATTCTCTCCAGTACTCGTCACATTCTAGCAGTATGGCTTGATGGTCTCATCCCGTCCCCCGTCGCACATTCTACAGATCCTACTACCCTCATTGTTTCACCTGTATGTCCGGTTGTTCACCTCCAGGGATTTAGTTCGCACCTTGAACAGCAACTCACTCCCCATACTACCATCATAGAAAAGTTCACTTCTTGGACTATTTTTTGCCATATACCAGTCTAGTGAACTCTTTTGCCTCATTCTTTCCATCCACTCGTCCCTACCCTTATCTTGGACCCGCGTGTTTATCTCATTTTTCCACTTCCCTGAGCTCCACGTTCTCATACTCTCACCCATCCCATGCTCCTCTATTTTCTTATCACACATCCTATTCCACTTGCTCTCCTCCTTTGTCCATTCATACACCTTCAGTGCCCATCTGTTCTCGTCCATTCTTTCCAGTCTCACCCTGTATCTCAGCGTTCCCTTCGCTATTCTTTCGGCGAAGGAGCTCCACCCTGCTTCTCCTCTCACGGCTTCCACTGCCGCGAGCTTGTTTGCACCCAGGGCCATTCTACCAATTTTGTTTTGGGTCACCTCCATTTCATGGTTTCTAGCCCATACATCAAACTCGGTACAGCCATTCCCTTCCATACTCCTCTTACCACTTCATACTTATTTGCTCTTGTCCTCGCTACACTGCCCAGCCTTCCCACCCACTGAGTCGCTCTTGACAACCTCGCATTCTTGGTTCTATCGCACCCTTTCTCGTCCATTATCATTCCTTACCAGCTCTACAATTCTATTGGCTTTGTTTATCTTTTCCGCTAAATGTTCTGAGAAATTTAACTTATTGTCTATCACTACTCCTATATCCTTTTCAGCATTAACTTCCTCCATCGCTTCATACATACTGTAACTGTATCCTACCTTGTCTATCTTGCTTGTCCTAATTCGCATGTACTTGCATTTTTTTGGATGAAAAGGCATTAACCAATGTTCAGACCATCCCTTCATGCCCTCCACATCTCCTTGAAGCAAACCCACATCTTCCTTACTCCTCACTCTTCTATACAGCTTAGTGTCATCCGCATACAGGTATACCTCACTTCCATTAGTTATAACTTCAGGTAAATTGTTGATAAATATAACGAACAGTAGTGGTCCCAACACAGATCCTTGAGGTACCCCACTTGTAATTTCCCTCCACCCCAAGCCTATTCCATTCACCAGTACCCTCTGTCTCCGATCTTTCAGGAAGGCTTCTATCCATTTCACATATTTCTCCCCTATATTATAGCTTCTAACTTTCTCTATTAACCTTTTATGTGGGACCTTATCGAAGGCCTTCATAAAATTGAAATATACTACGTCTATAACATCACCCTCCTCCAGAATTTGCATCCAATCATCTACCACCTTAATTAGCTGTAGTACTGTCGACCTCCCCGGCAAGAATCCGAACTGTCTCCCACTGAAAAGTTGGTTTGATTTCATATGCTCCATTATTCCTTCTCTAATTACCGTTTCCATTAGTTTACACACAACACTTGTCAAACTGACTGGTCTATAATTTCCTGGGTCATTTCTCTTTCCCTTCTTAAAAATAGCTGTTATGTTTGCCTCTCTCCAGTCCATAGGGATTAGTCCTGTATTAAAAGATACCTCAAATAAAAAATTTAATGGCTCTACTAAAATCTCATCTCCTTCCTTTATGATTCTTGGATGTATCCCATCCGGTCCCGGGGACTTACTTCTGTTCATTTTTTCTATAGCCCTTCATATTCTAGCATGGGAAAACTCTATTAGTTCTAGTGCCAGTGCCTGTTTGATGGGAATAGTAGGCACTGGATCATCCGATTCCACTGTTAGTACCTCCCCAAAGTATTTCCCCAGCACCTCTGCTTTCTCCTTATCAGTTTCTGCTCTATTCCCATCATCCAATTCTCCTATCAGTTCTGGGATACCTACTCTTCTTGCTAACTTTTCCTGAATGTATCCAGAATATTTTTGGATTATCCTTCACGTTTTTTGCAATCTCTCTCTCCCTCTCCTTCACCCCCCTCCTTGTCTCCCACCTTATTTTATTGTTTATTTGTCTACGTTCCAAATCCACTTCTTTAGCTTCTATACTAGACCCCCTGGTTTTTTTTTAACACTTTTAGTCTATCCCACAATCGTTTCTTTCTTCTTATCAATGTCCAAAGCTTTCTTTTCATTGGTAATTCTGGGTTCGTTCTTTTCCTCAATTTTGTTTTATCCTTATATTCCCTTACTGGTTCAGGTAAGTAAGGTACCGTAAGAAGGAATAACGGCAAGAATGTAGTTACCGGGTGTACCGCCCGTCTTGTTTACACTACGCGGACGCTCACCACCATGTTCCCGTCTATTTTGACTGCCTTTGGATACAAAAATACATTACCCTAACCAAACCTAACCTAGTATTATAGATTTATAAGTATTTATTTTATTATAAGTATTTATAGATGATTTATGTTGATAGTGGTACACCCGGTAACTACATCCATCACGGAATAATACCTTAAAACACACTAATCAATAAAGGAACTGATGAGAAAAAGGATTATAATACAAAAAACACATAGGCCTATGTGACCTAATATCCGATTTGACCGATTTCCCATACCACTTTTTGTTTTAGGTTAGGCTATCCTAGGCCTATTAGCAAAATATGGGTGTTAGGCCTATAATCACATAATCGCATGAAAAACAGCAGGAAAGAAACTGTTTTGTATGGAAAAATTGCATGTGTTTACCAAGTTGTGCTGATCTGGTTTTCTACCCAAATAGGTTAGGCCTACTGCTACATCAGTGGTTATTTCAATCTTCGTTGACACTTAGGCTACATACAGTACACTCTTCAGCTTTTATTCAGGATTCATAATTTCAGGAATTGATAACATTCAAGACCTCTTTTGCAGCCCTATTAGAAATAATTTATTAGGGAAAATAGGGACCAATAGACTCGCCATATTTTTCTAATTATAGTCCGCATGGAGGAATTTCGTTATCGACACTTGAAAAAACCCGATTACACCGAAAAATAACACGCAAATAATGTCCCGAACGTAAACAAAGCATTGCACCCAATGAATCCTTCGACCTGGGTCCTCTTCTTCTTGCTTTGAAAGATGCGGTGAGTGAGATTCACCCAATAAATGGCTTGAACGTTACTCACAAAAACGATATTATATTAGGGTTAGGTTAGGTTAGGTTAATCTAATATAATATTTGTACATTTTGGAAGCGTGCATGGCCTCCCCACAATTTTCCTTACCGCGTAAAAGCGTGATTCACCCAATAAATGGCGCCATTTGACGGAGTATCTTCAGATTAATTAATAATGGGTAAGTTAATGCAAATTCGGTAAATCTACAGTTATACTACCCCTCCCCCACTACCTCCCCCCTTCAAAACACGCCTTTTAGCGTGTTTTTGGATGGTTCAGCAGATGCGGAAACTGGAAAAAAACTTATTTTGATAACAAATTATCACCAACCAGATACAAGTTTTTCAGGCAATTTGTTGTTGTTTTTAATTTTTCTTTGGGTAAATTGATACGGTGTGACAGTCACGAGTTTTAGCATGTGTTGGTTTGTTTTTTGCATTTTTTCTTTGATATCTATCTATCTATTGCCTGACGCCGTGATCCCCGAAGGGGTGGCCACGAACGAACCGCCCCCATGCACCTCTGTCCCCAGTCAGTCGACGCCCCTCCCCCCAACCAGCACCGCCCTCGTTCATGTACTTCCTCACTCCATCCTTCCACCTCATATTCGGTCTACCTCTCCCCCTCCACCTCGCTCTCGTACACCCTCTTAGTCATTCTCTCGCTTTCCATACGTTCCATATGGCCGAACCATCTCAAGTTGTTCCTTTTCACACTTTCCAGCACATCTACCTCCACACCACACCTCCTTCTTACTTCCTCATTAGTCTGTCTATCCCTCCATGTAACTCTGCACGCACTCCTTAAGTAATTCATTTCCACTGCTCTCACTCTTGGTCTGAGTCTCTCAACCAACGTCCATTCTTTGATATACAGTGTTGTTTTATACCAAGGACTGTCGCAAATGAGTATTTATCCATTATCCAACAATCTAAAAACACGGCCCCCACTAGTGGGGAGGGCTATGAAGATCAGGGAAATTGCGGGGTAAAAGGGGAAAAATAGGGGTAATATGGGAAGAACTCTGAAAATATAATATAGAAAAGTAAGAAAACATTAAAATGTGAAAATCCCAGCCAAGTTTGGCAAAAGTTGGCTCGGATTTGGGTAGTTTTCAGAGTACAAAAACCCCAAAATTGGGAAAAAAAGTTGGCTCGGCTTTTGGCATATTTCAAAGTAAAAAAAACCCAGTAATTGAATTTTGAGAGTTGGCTCGAGTTTTCATGTTTTTTTTAAACCCATTAAACCCTAAAATTTGAAAACCCGAGCCAACATTTGCCAAAACTTTGCCAACATTTGCTCGGGTTTAGCGATTTTTTAAAGTAAAAAAACACAGTAACCTAACGTAGAATGTTGGATACAAGAATAACCCTTACCAAGTTACCTACCAGCTAGTATGTGTCCCTAGTTTATCCCATACCTACCAGCTGATACCTTGTCATGAACCTAACTAAGAAACCTAACCTAACCTAAAGCAGAAATCCCGTAAAACAGGACTTGTCATTATGCAGACAAGACTCTGTGTTTTACCCTATAGGCCCTATCTCCCTTATAATACATTTGCGAAGGGAAGGACATATATAGGACTGAAGACTATTATATTATATACCTTACCTAACCTAACCTAACCTAACCTAACCTAACCTAACCTAACCTAACCTAACCTAACCTAACCTAACCTAAAAGTAATACGTGGATAGAAACTAACCTAAAATGTACGCAATTACCAAAGCAGCACTGGATCGCGCAACTGTAAGATCCCCCGAGTAAGGTAGGAGGGGGAAAACAAATCTATAAAGCAGAAATCCCATAAAACAGGACTTGTCATTATGCAGAGAAGACTCTGTGTTTTACCCTATATCTCCCTTATAATACATTTGCGACGGGAAGGACATATATAGGACTGAAGACTATTATATAACATAATAACATACCTTTAGGCTACACAAACATCGATGAGTCTTGTAACTGTCAAACCGTAAAATCTTACCTTTCTCTGATATACAGTGTTGTTTAATACCGAGGACCGTCGCATTTTAGTATTTTTAACATTAGCCTAACCTAACCTAACCGAAAAGTAACCTGTCTCCGCGACGGTCTAAACTCCCCCTCACGTTCCCTGTTTATGGGTGCGCGACGGTCTAAACCCTGCTCACGTTCCCTGTTTATGGGTTTGCGAAGGTTTGTAATACTTCAGTGTATCTAGGCCTATTTCAAGTCAAATATACATTTCCGCGCATCATCAAACCATACTAAGTCTACTACTAATAATAATATTAATCCATTAGTAACAGAATAGTGACAAAATAGGGGTAGTATAACTGTAGATTTATCGCAAATTCTCCACTCAAACCATGAAAAACATCAATTAAACACTATATTCCTTGGAAAAAATATAAAGAAACTTGGTAAATAAGGCGGCTCTAGCTGTCTTGAATGTTACCCAGGAATTAATTTGAGCATAGGCCTAGACTAGCCTAGTCGACTGTCGAAAATGTCACTAGAATGGCGACCGAGATACAATGACATTTGGGGTGTCAACCAAACGCAATTTCAAATTTATGGAATATTGGGTCAAGCTGGAATCGTTGAAGGGCGATGTGGCATCTTGCTCAATGCTCAATCTTTATTTCTTCTAACCTCGCCCTTTTGATTCATTAACTCGTAATCTTTCCATAATCCTAAAGTACGTGTAAATCTGAAGGCTTGGAAACTGTTAATTCACTACTTACATCCGCACTTCGGCGACAATTTGGCAAAAAACAAAGCTCCCAATTCCCAAACTCGAAAGGTCGCCTCCCTTCCTCCGAAGCCGAAGGCACGATTACGGAGTAGCGCACTGTAGCGGTACGTAGCGCGAACGAAATGGTACATACACAAACCAAGTCAAATAGGACCAAATTAATTTAAATTTTCAATAGTTTTCCTAAAACTGCATTGTAAAAGCTTATCCCTCAATACCTTCACATTAGAGTGGTAAAAAGGGGTTAGACTTGATAATGCCACAGGATTCCGGGTAAAATCGTATATATAGTGGTGACAGATATGCCTAATGAATAATAATAATAATAATAATAATAATAATATTTATTCAGTTAGCATTTTACAGTGTTGGTACCACATAATATGTTACAAATATGACATGTACCAGCCTTGCATAATTCCAACTAAGGATAGCCCAATATGGCCGTTAGGCGTATTTCCATTGGGGTCCTTGTGGGGAAAAAGGGGAGGATAAAAAAAGTAGATACTTTAGAGAAAGTATTTATAGGGGGTTATTTTAAGATACCTTACATCCTATAGTAAATATCAGTAATCCGTAATCAGTAATCATTTCAGTTTGTTTTGCCTATCTCTTATGTCGTATTTAGTAGTAGACATAAGCTTGGTGCTCCCTTCTCGCAGCTGTCCGGTTCAGGTGCTCCTTCAGGCTATAGGCCTATGTCTGAAGGAATACAGTGTTCTCTTTTCACGGACTGACTGGGGTAGGTCGTTCCAGTCTTTGATGGCAGTGAACAAGAATGTTAGCTTACCCTGTCCTTGGATTCTCGGGACCGTAAAATTTAACATCCTATTTCTTGTATTATGTCCACTCCTCTCATTTGCTTTAACAAAATTACTCTTTAGATACTCTGGAGCTCTGTCATAGAATATCTTGAAGGCAGATCCCTGTCACACCCAACCCCAATTACATAAGAACATATAAGGTCATAAGATCGCGGGAAACTGCATATGGTCATGCGGCCCACATGAGGCAGCTCACATTCACACCCAGCCCATATCACCCATTTGGGAATCCAACTTTTGCTTAAAGCTTTCAACTGTGTCTGAGCGAATTATTGTTCTGGGCAGTAGGCTACATTCCACATGTTAACAACTCTATTCCCAAACCAGTGCTTTCCTATATCTTTCCTAAATCTAAATTGATCTAACTTGAAACCATTTGAGCAAGTTATGTCGCCGCTCTTTAGCTTTAATACCTCATGCATATTGCCCTTATTTATACCTTTTATCCATTTAAATACCTCTATCATGTCTCCCCTACATCTTCGTCTTTCTAGTGAGTGCACGCAAGCCATAAGACTTTCAACCTCTCCTCATTCAATGTCTAATATGTATCTTTTTTGTCATTCTTCTTTGGACTGCCTCTAAAGGGTCGATCGATATCCATTTCATGATAAGGGCACCAAATTGAACAGCATAGTCTAAATGGGGTCTTACTATAGTGCTAAGTATAGTTTTAAGAAAACTTCACCAGTCCTGTTGCTAACACTAGATCCCTAGATATGAATCCTAGAATTCTATTTGCCCTGTTCCTAACACTTATAGGCTACATTGTTTTCTGGGTTTCAGATCATTACTAACGAGCACCCCCAGATCCTTCTCACACTCTGAGTTATCCAATTCTACATTGTCTAGCTTGTATTTCGCATCTAAATTACGATTTCCAATCCTTAATACCTTACATTTGTCTACATTGAAACTCGAGTTTCGATCGAATCTGCCAATTTATGGACCACTCGTGCAAATGATCGAGATAATTTTGAAGACATTCCCTGTCGCTAGCTGACTCTATTAGGCTATCCTACCTATATTAGTATCATCAGCAAATTTACTGATCCTACTCTTCATGCCTGAGTCAAGATCATTTATGTCTTCGTAGCGCAATGGATAAATGCACTGAATTTCGGTGTGAGCATCCTATGTTCGAATACCTGGACTGCCACATGTATTTGTTGATTTCATTAATTGAGTTTAGGAGTAAAGTCGGTTGGTGGAGGTAACATAATAATGTAGATCATGAACAGAAGGGGCCCTCAAACCGACCTTTGGGGGACCCCACTTTTAACTAATCTACAGTCCGATTTTACACTATTTATACTAACTCTGCTTCCTAATCAGCCATGACTTAATCCACTTGAGTAGCATCCCCCAATAGCATGTCTTTTTAACTTCCTTAACAGCCTTTCATGTGGAACTTTATCAAAGGCTTTACTGAAGTCTAAGTAAACTATATATATCATATGACATACTTGTTGTTATCTACAGCTTCATAAACCTTGGAGAAAAAACTGAGTAAATTAGTTAGGCAGGATCGTCCTGGAGTGAAACCATGTTGAGAGGGTTTTATTAACTTGAACATTTCTAAGTGACTTCTAATTTTCCTGGCAATAATTTATTCTAGCAATTTCCCTATAATTGATGTGAGACTAATAGGACAGTAATTTGATGCTATGGACTTATCACCTTTTTTAAATATCGGAATTATATTTGCGAGCTTCCATGAATCAGGAATTATAAGCCTAAAGCTAGTGAATTATTAAATAGGTGAGTTAATGGGTAACTTAATTCGTCCTTGCATTCTTTTAATACCCTAGCATACACCTCATCTGGACCTGGAGATTTCTGAGGTTTTAGTCTATCTATTTCCTTAATTACGTTGTCACTAGTGACTGAACTGTGCTTAATATTTCGTCTATACTACCGTTAAAAACTTGACTACTGGAACTTGATCTAAATTTTCGTTTGTAAAAACAGAAAGGAAATTTCTATTTAGAGTATTGCACATTTCTAACTCATTGTCTGTAATCTCACCTATCACATTCTTAAGGGGCCCTACTGTATCCTTTACCTTAGATTTATACAATTGATAAAATGCTTTAGGGTTGTTTTTGTATTAATTTGCTACTTTGATTTCGTAGTTTATTTTTTCCTTCATAATTTCCTTCTTTACCTGCCTCGACAAGTTATGGTGATATACTATAAGATGGACTTCGCCATTTTTTATTTTTTTGTATACACCTCTCTTTCTACCTATAAGATCTAATAATGTATTTGTCATCCATTTTGGTTGGTTTGTATGTGATCTAAATTTTCTTTTCGGTATATATTTATCTTGTTCGCTCTGTAAGGTAGAGATGAACTGATTATAGGCTACACACTATATAAATTTTCAGTTGGTTGTCTAACTATCTCAGCTGTGTGACCCACCTGGCCCCGACATCTCTGTTCTGCTGGAACTAATTGGCTTACTTGACCTAAATCTCCTGCCTCACCTTTAATTCTGAGTGACCTTTTTAATCCCCCTAATTAAAATTTGCCTTTCTAAAGTCAGGGATAAGAACCTTATTTTCCTTTGGTTTATAATTTAATTCTATAGATAAATATATTGATTTATGGTCACTGTTCCCTAGCTGGTTGCCCACTTCTAAAAATGTTATCCAATTTTCTCTGTTGCTAAGAACTATGTATAACTCACTTGGATGAAATAATTAAGACAATTAAGTTGGGTAGCCTATGCCTCTATTGTCTCTATGGCAAGAGTGACGGTCCTGTAATTGTAGTAGTCCCGAGTTCAATCCCAAATAACAGACACCATTTCCAAGGTGTTTTGTGGAGTATTGAATGATTAAGGCTGAAAGGTATCTTTGAAAGGAACAGAGTGATGGATGAAGAGCAGAATATGGGTTTCGAATGTATAGAAGAGAAGATAATATATGTGTGGTGAGAGAAGTAATAGACTACACAAAAATCTGGCTAAAGAAATAGCATGCCCTAGCTGCTACTTTGCCTTTCTGGACATAGAGAAGGCGTACGTATGACCGAATAAATATGTGGTAGGCCTACGTTGTTGTGTAGGATGCTATAGACAGAGGTGTGATTGAGAAATTAATGAACCTATTAAGTTCCCGCAACCACAGTACTACCCGATCGAGTTGATGTCTGGGATAGCATAAAATAGTCATTGGTGGCGAAGTCTAAGAAACCCGGCCACCACGTACGTGCATCACCACGAGACTATCACCTGGTTCTTTAAAGGAGATTTTCGGGAAGGTTAAATTCCCTTTGCACCCAGCATTTCATTGGTGGCAGCGGTGGGATTATTTCGGATACAGGGCATTACACTGGGATAGGCCCATAGCCGGCGGTTACCGTCTGCCGTCTTCCCCAGAGCAAGGGATTGGTAATGGTCTCCGGTTGATTAAAGGTCAAGCACTTGAACATTCTCGAAGGAGGAGATACAGGCGCTATATAAGTAACCAGCTAGACGATATATAATTATTATCCTGCTTCTGCACGCATCATGTGACGCATGAGAGGATGCTTGTTTGTTTTTGTCCAACTTGAGTAAATTTGGGCATAATCATAAATGAAATCTGGTAGATTTGGGTCTGTTTGAGCATTTTTTAATAATGAATACCGGTAATATATATTCAAAATTTATTAGCAGGTTTCGGTTAAATCCAATATATCGTTTCTAATTATATAATCATTAAAACGTGTCAATGTTTATGTGTCAATTTGAAGCTTTGATGGAGTTTATTACAGTTTTGTGGAAACTGTATCGTTGAATATGTATATATCGGTAGGTAAAGCTAGTAATCCGTTAGTAAAATAACTAATTGGCGAATTTGTGCCACTGACGAATACAGACAAGGAATCCATGAAGAAGTAACAAACGGGCAAATATTGGTGGCATTCTATTTCTCACGTCTTTATCAGTTTAAAGGAGACGGCATAGGAGTTTCTTTCTGATGACTTCTTTTCTAAATGCAGAAGGTCATTACAAATATTATAAAGGTTGTGTGGTAGTGGGCGTACTGTCCACTTTGTTTACATACTCATAGACATAGCCTAGTCGCACGCTCGCAGTTAGGCCTACATTCGAGTCTAATTTGACATCTGTTATTTGCCACTGCTGGTAATATATAGGCTATGATGATGAAAATAAGGGTACAAATTTAAGATATCCCGGACAGCCTTTTTAGGCTACTAGGACCTAGTTTTTTTTTTTAGGGGCTAGGTTAGGTAAAAACTGTCCTGGGTCTCTTCAATTTTGGATGGATGTAGTTAGCGTGTGTACGGTCGACGGTCGTCATGTTTACATAGGGCGATCGCCGCGGTTAACTTCGCGTCTATTTTGACGGCGATTTGTTTTTTTGTTATTTGCCCCCTGCTGGCAATAGGCCTATAGGCCTATGAATAATATGATGATAACAATATTTCATGGGGGATGTGAGGGGGGAGGGGGTGGGGGGCAAAGCCCCTCCTCAACATATTATTGTATCCAATGGCATTCAAAATAGACGGGAACATGATTGCAAAGGTCCGACGCCTCCCCCGCCACCGCCGCCGTCGCCGTCATGTTTACATTGTCGATCGCCATAGTGCGCGTCTATTTTGATGGCGATTTTTTTCGGTAATTTGCCCCCTGCTGGCAATATATATGATGATGACAATATGTGAGGGGGGGCAAAGCCCCCCTCAACATATTATTGTATCCAAAGGCAGTCAAAATAGACGGGAACATGATGGCAAAGGTCCGACGCCACTACGCCAGTAGGCTACACGTAGTGTAAACAATGAGGGCGGTACACCCGCTCTTAACATTCTTGCCAATTCTTTTACCGGCAGTGGGATACAATAATGGGTGGAGGGGGGCTTTGCCCCCTTATTGAACCTTATTGTCAGGTTTATTAAGGGGGCGGGGCGGTACTCCCTACCGAAACTGGGCCTATCACTATGTTTTCTCAATATTAAATGAATGAGGATGTTCAAAGATCATATTAAAATGTGTGGGATGGATGTAGAGTTCGGGCGTACGGTCGTCATTGTTTACATAGGGCGATCGCCGCGCTCGCACTTACGTTCCCGTCTATTTCGACGCTATATTTTCTGCTATTTGCCCCCTGTCATTACTACATGAATACTAGGTTAGGTTAGGTTAGGTTAGGTTAGGTTAGGTTAAAATAGACGGGAACATGATGGGAAAGGTCCGACGCCACTACGCGTAATGTAAACAAAGATGGCGGTACGCCCGCTCACTACATCCTACCCAAATGTGTTTGAACCACCAGAAATGCATTTTATGTGCACTAGCCTATATAAAGCACTGTTAAAACAAAAACTCCCTATTGTCGGCAGTAAAACTCTTATGCCCCTTACGAGAACGAACAAAATAGTTGCTGATTTCAATGTCATGGGGGCCCCCCCTTAACCCATCCAGTATCCCAAGGTAAAAAATAGTTGATTGTTTACTCTGAAAATAACATAAATCTTGTAACATCTGAATGTTTTAGGATCGTTGGTTAACCCTCCTGGCCCGGGCTGGCTCTCCAAAGGACGGAACTCGTATCCGGGCGATCTGGCCGAAATCGCGAATATCAACAAAAGTAAACTAAGGCTAATCTCGCTTAATATATTACCTACATTAATCAAACATATATAGAAATGGGCGCCTTACCTTGCTGCGTAGAATGGCGTTGAGTAGAGCTCTCTAGCTCAACTGGTTCCGGAGTGATGGTGATGGAAGTGGAGGTAACTTTTGCCGTGTATTTACCTCGGCGCGTCCGAACACTCAACCGCGGCCCAGGCTACGACGCCCAGTTGCACTCGTCGCTCCACCCGCAATTATGCCGGGAAGCGATTTGATAGTGTTTTATTGGTTATTATGCCATTTATTATAGTTATTATGTTATTTTCACTCAATAAAGTTATTTACATGAACTTATTTGTGTCTCTGTCACTTATTACAGTTTTATTATTATTATTATGATTATAGTGTCACTTTCACTGGACTTTGATAATTGATAGTGTAATTTTCCCTTTTATGTATTGTTAGGTAAGCTAATAATATATACTGTATAGTGTCACTGTCACTTGTACATATTGTTATGAAGGCACTTATTATTACTTGTGTGTGTCTCTTTCACTTGTACAGTACTTAGTTTTATTATTATTATACTGTCACTGACTGGCCTAGGCTTATTGAGTGTCATTTTCACTTATTTATTGTTAGAAATATATATTTTAGTGTCACTTTCACTTGTTCATATTGTTATTGAAGGCACTTATTATTACTTATATGTGTCCTTTTCACTTATACTTAGTTATATTATTATTCTTAGCCTACATTTGAGTGTCACTTTCACTGTTGTCACTTCCACTTCAAAAGTTTATTAGAGTGTGGAAGTCATTGAAGCAGGTGCCAGCACACAGTCCAACTTGACACCCGAGGCATTCGCAAGTGGTTTTTGTGGCTTTGCGGGGTCTTCTTGTTGTGTGGCTGCACACATGGCACCTCTTCTGGATTCTGCTGTTACTACCTGGTGCTTTGAAAGGAAGGGCGTTGAGCTGGTGCTTCCTGAAAAATTCAGCACACCCCGTTCTGTCCAGCTGGCCTGGTCCTTGTAGTGGCCTCCCTGGTGTACCCGCATGTTTAGCCAGGAGCTCAAGTATCACCTGTTTGTGGAACTTCCGCAGGGACTTGTACTTTTTGGCTCCTGGAGTCCTCAGACAGTAGATGTTGTAAGCATTGAGGACCGACATATCTACCGTATGCAGGATAAACTTCTTGTACCACCTGCAAGATGTTCGCAGGCAGTCGATGAAGCCCATCTGCATGTCGGACTTGTCAATGAGGCGCATGTTGAGGTTGTAATCCAGGACAGCAGCTGGTTTCTGGACGGGGTTCTTGGTTCTTCGGTCCACCTTCCCTGTGGCGACCATCTCGGCCTTGTGGCATGTGGTGAGGAGGTTGACCTTCCGCTGGTCATACCAGTGGATGGAGAGGATGGGGCCACTCTTCTTGTGGAAGATGTCCGCCTTCTTCGTCTTGGTTGGGTAGCCTGGCATGCCCTTCCTCTTGGCCTTGACTGTGCCGACAGTTCCGGTCTTGCGGTCATAGAGGTACAGTACTGTACTTGGTCAGGATAGGCGACGTGTAGTAATTATCTGTGTAGAGGATGTGGTTTTGATTGAAGTGCCTCTCCATCATCTTCTTCACTACAGCGCCACCAAAACCAATGAGGGGGTCAGTCACAATTTCTCCACCCTTGCCGCTGTACACCACAAAGTCCAGCACATACCCCGTCAAACAGTCGCAGAGGACGAAGAGCTTGATGCCGAAGCGGTGTCTCTTGGACGGGATACAGGGTGTCAAAGCAAATAACTCTGAATTGAATAGCACTATTTTCCTGAATCCAGTAGCATTAATGCGCCGACGAATGGCGAGCGCCTAAGCTAAATATGCAGATTTCAATTTTATCGAAGAATAGGTCTAGCCTAGATGGGATGGTGGCCATTTAGACAATTAATTGGCTGCCATGAATGCCCATGATGGCGACATCTTGCCGGCTGTGGCACCGAAACGGCAATAATACCGTACTGTACTTTGTAACTGTCAGTCAGGCCTAATTACATTTTGTGTAGGTCTAGGCTATTTTGTGTTAATACAGTCTTTTCAGATAGTCCTAGGCTAATCTTATTATCTGAGTAATTGATAGCCTATTGATTAATCAACCGTCAATTTAACGAACTAATATTTTCTGTTATGTGTAGCACTAATTGTAAAGTAAAGTTGAGTAGCATTACGATAATCGGCCTAGTTTTACACCCTGACGGGATATACTGTCGGAAGTGCAGCCTACCACGGAACAGGACCAGAGACTTGTCGAGGCACATCTTCTGGAAAGGAATCAGGTATGTGCTTCCTGATATGGTTCATCAGCATTGTGAGTGCCAAGAACACATATAGTTCTGCCACAGTGAAAGCTCTCCATGCCACCATCTTGGCACTGGTCTTCCTCCCAAGAAAGTTGGCACAGATCTCATGATGGTTGTTGGTCTCCTCGACGAGGTATTCCATGACTTCATTGTCATAGAAGCCACAGAAAATTTCACTGGGGGTAGCAGCTGGGCCACAGGGAAATGTTGGTGACACCCCGGAACCCATCTGTACCTCGTCAAAGGCAGGACAATCTGGCTCAAAATCAGCCCCATCTGTCCACACAAACAGGTCGGATGCTGATGCTCGAGCACGTGCAGGTGCAGCAGGCACACGCCCTGGCACACGCCCTTGGCCACGCGGACGCCCTGCACGCCCACGCCCACGCCCAGGGGCAGCGGCGTCGGCAGACTGACCACGTCCACGACCTCGCCCTCTCGCTTGTCTTGTCGGGACTTCCTCTTCCTCTTCCTCTTCCTCCTCAGGCGACGTCAGGTCATCTGGGGCAATGTTGGGGTCGTCAGCATCCTCTTCAGGAGACAATTCGGGTGAACAAGTGACCGGGCGTCGGCGGTGTGGGGCGCGGGAGGCTGCGGGAGCTTCAACAATGGGAGCCTCGCCCTCGGGAGTTGGGCTCCTTTTGCGGCGAGCCGAGGACCTCTCCGCATCAAATAATGCTCTGCGGTGTGTTGAGGGCTGTGGCACACTACTAATACCACTTGAAGAGGCCCTTTGGTCATCCTGAAGGAGAGATGAAGCCGAGGGCTGTGGGTGACCCACGTGGCGTCCCGGGTCAAGGTGTCGGGACAATGGAATGCGGGTGGTTGCTAGACCAGGGTCGGCGTCTCTATCACTGTCTTCAGCTTCCCTATCCTTTTCTGCGGCTGCTCTGCATGCTTTTTTAGCTGCACTTTTCACCAACGATTGTTTATAAAAATATTTGCCCACTTTCAAGGGCGTACGGGCAGGCAAAGGGGAAGGTCCTGGGGTACTAGGGCTAGGCCTAGGCTGACATAGCAAAGATGGCGAGGGGGTAGGCCTAGGTTCTAGCACACTTGGAAGTTCAATGGCACCTTCCTGAAACACTTCCACATCAGGATCATCACTACTGTCTCCCCCCTCAAATAAATCGACATTATCGTCGTCTCCAAAGCCAACGAAATCGTCATCTTCGCTTGCATTTATAAATTGTTCTTTGTCCACCAAGCTTTCGCCACTGCTCTCTTCACTATCAAGAAGTTCTCGCTGTATAGCGCTATCACTCAACAAACGGTTAACTTTCTTTCGTTGAGCTTTCTTCTCGGTTGCAACAGGCGTCGAAGTTGCGAGCGGGGTAGCAGTGGGGCCCGCGGGAGGTTGCAGAGAATCGGACACGTCGGAAATCATTTTTTCAGTATAACTCGCTATGGCGGCCACGTACGAACTGATAACGCTAGTAGTTGAGGCTTGGTGGCGCTGCGGTCGCCCCTACAATGCAAAATTTGGCTGCGCGAATTTTGAAGCACGCTTTCAAGCACAGAGATTTTGAAAGGACACCCGGGCACCTGCCCTTCTTTCGTGGTGTCATTTTGAAATGACACCCGGGCTGGAAGGGTTAATGGGGAAAAAACTTTTTCCGGCAATTGTAACTAATTTCAACTAGCCTACTGTATAATTATAAAAACTACCTAGGCTAAAACCAAAAAGAAAAACCTTAGGAAAATTAGTGATAGTTTCGGTAATATTCTTTTCCCCTCAACCCCCATGATTTTTTGTCATCATGTGCAAAAAGATGGACGGCAGTGGAGGCGATTAGAGAGAGGTGAGATGGGCTGGAGCACCTTGGAGGAGAGTATCCAAGGCAAAGATAAAGTTCAAAATAAGACTGGGAGAGATGGTGGAAGAGACGTAGGTGAGGAGGGTACACGAGTGGACAGGGGAGAAGGGAATGTTGGAACAGACTGAAGAGGATTGGGATGAAAAAGGAAAGAAATGGAGAGTTATGGTACGAAACAGGGGAAAGGGTTGATAAGAGAGGTAGGTAGAAACCTTGAGAGTATTGTAGTGAAGAGAGTCGAGCAGAGGGGGCGGGGAGATGGAAAAGATAAAGACGCTGGCGGCTGGAGAGGTATAGGAAGAAAGAGAAACCGACGAGAGAGTCTTTGGTAAGCGTTGTGTTAGCTGGCGTAGCCTACCGTCCGCATACTCACATCTCTCGCCGATCCATCCACTCACTCACAGACAACACGCAGCTGCAAGCACGACCTTCCGAATCCTCCCTTCCTCGCGAGGACAGAGTCCACCTGGCCAGGCTGAGATGCGGACACCATCCAGCTCTCCTGAGCTATCAGAAGAGACTGGATGACTCCGTCGTCGACGCCTGTCCGGGATGTAACACAGCACCCCATACCATTAAACACATCATAGAAGACTGCATTTCATACAACCACTTACGCCAACAACACAATCTACACTCAATGAGAGCTCTGTGGGAAAGCCCGATCGTGGCCATGGCCTTCCTCAGGGACTCGGGGATGTTCGGCCAGGCAGCTTAGGGAACAACAACAACCGTCCGCTTTGTTTACATAATCGCACGCTCGCAGTTACATTCGCGTATAATTTGACTGCTGGTACAGTATTTGCCCCTGCTGTTAATATATATATATATGATGATGACAAAAAGTCATGGAGGATGAGAGGGTCAAAACCCCCCTAAACCCATTAATGTATCCCATGGTCAGGTGTTGGGTAAATTGTTTGTTACCAGCATAGGGATACAATAATAGGTTGAGGGGGGCTTTTCCCCCCTCACCCCCATGTCTTATTGTCATCATCATATACCGGTATATATTACCAGCAGGGGCAAATAATAGCAGTCAAATTAGCCGCGAATTTAACTGTAAGCGTGCGACTATGTTAACAAAGCTGACGGTACGCCCGCTAACACAACTCTTACCGAGTCTTTTTATGAGGGAGATGGGGCATCGCAAGTCACTCGCAACTATTATTTCAGTTTAGAGCAGGAGCAGCAGAAGCCAATGCACGAACGAGTGGAGATAGAATGGAGGGGTGAAAGAATGTGAAGAATGTTGGGTGGGGGGTGAATGAGTGGAAGAAACTTAAGAAGTTTAGAGCATGTGCTGGTAGAATACGAGGCATATGAGAGGGAGAGAAAGTTGTGTGAGTGTATAGGGGATGAGGAGTGGCAGAGAGTGAAGGTGAAGGAGGATATGGGTATAGCGTACATCTTTGGGCTGGAGGACGTGGAAGAAAGGTACATAATAGAGAGGATGGAGTGCACTAAAGATTATCTGAAGAATATAGGGGGAGTGAGGATGAGAACAAAAAAGAGAGAGAAAGGATAGTGTAAGGGATGAGAGGAGTTTCCTGTTAAGCTTTTTCTTTCAAATTTATCCTACTTCTTTATTATCTCCCCCTTTCTTTCTATTGGATATATTTCTTCCTGCTTTTTTTCCTATCTTTCCCTAAAAGGGAGGAAGCCGATTCAAAGGAGTGGCTGGGATAGGAATACCCGGCCGACCCTCATTAGAAGAAGAAGAATCATATATATTACAGTACCAGCAGGGGCAAATAACAGCAGTCAAATTAGACGCGAATGTAACTGCGAGCGTGTGACTATATAAACAAAGCGGACAGTACGCCCGCTAACACAACTCTTACCGGTTGTGTCGATATCCTAAAAAAATAAAAGGTAACCTAGTACTGTACCTACAGCTTAGCTAAGATTTTTTTTGTTATACTAAGCCTACACGATGACTGAAGTAACTGAATGCAGTGGTTGTAATATAACCATTTGGAGCTATATTGAAATCTGCAATAACCTTCCCAGTTTGTGCGAGTTTCTGACGGGACACAGTATAATAAAACAAGCCAAAAAATGTGCCAAATGTGGAAATATAGCTCCACTGAACACCTTAACGTTCCAGTACCAGTGTGACATGCACAAATGTATAAATGGTATAGAAAAGAGTGAAGAGGCAAATGAATCTAAAGAAACTGAAGAGGCAAATGAATCTAAAGAAACTGAAGAGGCAAATGAATCTAAAGAAACTTCAAGGTGTACCGCAGTTAAGTCAGCTCGCATAGGTACTTGGCTCGGAAACAGTAGCTTAGAAGTCCAAAAAGTTTGCCAGTTGATTTGCTATTGGTTGATGATGCCTTATCCAAAGTATGCTTTCATCATGAATGAGTTGCACATCAATTTTACCACTGTGTCGTGTTGGAGCCAAATCTGTCGAAAAGTATGTAGAGAGTGGGTAGAGAGAAACTTTCTCATGCTCGGAGGGGAGGGAAGCACAGTGGAGATTGATATAATAAATGCCTCCAGACTGGTCACGAACAAGTCGACTACAAGCTCTAACTGGCTTATAGGGGGCTACGACCGCGAGACGGGCAATGTCTTCATCGACTGCCTTCCAGACAACAAGAACATATCTGCCCGGAAAGTGCTGCAGGAAAGAATCCTTCCCGGTACTACAGTAGTCTCAGGAAAGATCGGCTGGCTGTCTTACGATGATCTGAAAGAAGACGGATTTATGTTCAAGTCGGTTGTGGGGAACTTAATTGATCCCAACACCGGCAATCACACCCAGAGCATCAGGAGGCATTGGCGGGACTTGCGCGCGTATATTCCCAACTTCGGCAAATCTAAAATGAATCTTGCTGGGTATGTTGGGGAGTATGTATTCAAGCGGAGATACCCAACTCACACCCAGAGAATCCATGCCTTCTTCAGTACAGTGGCGGAGATACACCCACCACGCTGAGCTTAGGTGACTAGATTAGGATGTGGGCGGCTCTTCTTAATCATCTTAATTCTTCCTCATCTTATAATTATTTTACTCATCATATTCAATTTTTTATCTTTATCATCATCATCACAGTGAACTTGGCTTCTTGGTAGTAGTAGTAGTAGTAGTAGTAGTAGTAGTAGTAGTAGTGATAGAAGTAGCTCAGTAATAAAATAGCTCAGAATACCGGTACTGAGCTTCATCATCATGATCAGCATTGCTTTAAACCGCACCCTTTATTGAGCAACGTAACATGATAAAGCAGTTAGGCTAATAGAGGAACAATTAGAGACCATATACAGTACTGTAGTACTATTAGATCTCTACTGTTGGCAACATTAGATATCCTATAGTACTATAAGGTCTCTAATTGTTCCTTCATTATCTGCTTTATCATCACCTCCCATGCTTTGCTTAAAAATCCAAGTCAATTCTTTTTAGTCTAATATTGTACTGTATATAGCCTACACTCTTGATACCTAACCTTCTCCTTAGCTCTTAACTTGATATCCTATCTTGCAGTTTGGCACAACACATCCATCTCACCATTCTCATCTCATTGCATTCCATTCTGTTGATATCATCCGCTTTGACAGGCCATGTTTCTGCAGCATATGTCAGTGCGCTTCTAACGCATGAAGCGCACACCTTTCCATTGAAGCGGAGCGGGAGTTATCACCCATTGCTATTGTCAGAAGTGGCTGGGGGGAAGTTTAGAGTGCTGTTGCCACTCTTGACCATGAGAGGACTCTCACTTCACCTTAAAGGGAAGGTGTATATACCTTGTGTGTTAGGAGTGTGATGACCAGTGCCTCGGAGACGTGGTCGATTAAAGCGGAGGATATCAATGGAATGAGAAGAAAATGGTGAGGTGGATATGTTTGGTTAACCTCAGGGACGGGGTATTGAGTAAGGAACTAAGAAAGCGTCTGGGCATTAGGAGTGCATGGGCCGACTTGCTTGGTTTGAACACATGGAGAGAATAGATGATCAGAACTGGGTGAAGAAATGCAGGACTGTTAATGTGGGGTAATCTGCGCACAGGGGTAGACCTAGAAAGACGTAGGATCAGGTACTCCGGTTCGATCTCAAAATATAGAACTTGACAACAGAGGCAGCCCTCGACAGGGTCGCCTGGAATGCCGCCATTTAGGATGTGAGACTGTAACCACACTCTGTGGACGAAGCGGTCTTTAAACTTGTATGTATGTATAAATGCTTAAGACTAATAATGTCTATTTTTGAAAGGGTTGTCCACCATAAGTAATTTTGCCCTTAAGATATGTTGTTCATAATACGTAATATCCTAGTACTGTACTGTACACAAGGTCTCGTGTCGCCCATAAAGACACATACAAATTATGAGGAAGGACTATTATGTTCATACAGTACAGTACTGTACTAACTAGTAGTTTTGTATTTGATGCATAAGTAACTTAATACATTCCAACCCTTTTGATTGTACTGTACTCTGCTAATCCATGCACTCTTACAGCCAGGTGGAGCGATGACCTGCCCCAAGGACCTGTCAGCCGGTGAAGAAGAAAAGAAGACACAGAACAACAGATTAGTTCAGTTCGTTGGGGGGACCGTCAGTGGAGCCGCTCTTGGGCAACATAACCTGCGGCCCTTTGCGGCTTGTGGATTAAGAATTAACCCCTTCTGTACTGGCAACGTCTTTTTGCCTTTATTTTGGCTACTATTAGACGATATAATTTATTTAAAAAAGGGCCTCCAGCAAATAACAGGCTTCGAACCACCTCGCTTAACCCTTTTTACTACCACAGAACCTTCTTAAACTGCATAAAATTGTCTAAGTATAGCTAGAATAAACTTAAAAAGACGTCGCCGGTACGGAAGGGTTTAACTCTCGACATGCCATGAAACACGCTCTAATTTTATCCTTGTTATTTTTATATGTTTAGTTTTCCTTGCCGGCGGATTTTTATGCTTATCTACCAGGTGTTTATTTTATCTAAGTAGGTATTATTAAGGGGAGATAGGCCGTTTTTCTGGTCCCCCTTCTTCCTCATGTTTAGCACCATTAGTTTTCAGATTATAAGACGTTTGGCCTATTACTTTGGCGATTTTAAGACATTTCGCCCTATTTCTTTGTGAATATTAAGACTTTTTGTGTCATTTAGGTGTAAATTTTTTCCTGGCGAGCGATAACGAGCCAGTAATTTAAGAGAAGTTCTATCAAAAAATGTAAAAATTAATCTTGAAGGGGGATCTTGGGCGGGTGTTTTTTAAGCTTGATGGAGGTCTACGTGTAAAGTCAGTGAAAATAGGTTAGCCTAAACAGAACCGGATACGGAAATACCTTGAGCTAACCAGGCCAAGGGGGATATCTCTATTGGTCTAACTGGTAAAGTGTATGCCTCACAACCCAAGGGTCGAGAGTTCAAGCCCCCACCATGGCTTGATATTTTTGTGAGGCTATTCCCGCATCTAACGAAGTTTGGGTGTGTTGGAAAAATTGTTCAGATGGTTAAGAGTAAGATCGGAGCTCCATAAATCCTCTTTCGGGTATGGTGTAAAAACCAATTCCTACATACGGAGGTAACTAACAAAATGGTATAAAGATAAATGAATGAGCAAATAAATATCCCCCCTGAAATAATTTTATTTAGATTAGAAAGGCTCTGGAATCCTAAGGTATTATTGATATAAATTTTACCCTTGTGATTCTTACAGGTCCTTTCACAGCTGAGTAAAAGTATCTAATGTTAGCCAGAATATAGTGAAAAACATCGGGTCATAATGCTTAACCCATACAGTACCAGCGACGTCTTTTATATTTGATTTCAGCTACATTTAGACGATTTTATGAAGCTTAGGAAGGATATAGGGTAGCTAAGAGGATGATCTGAGATAGTCTGTAGCATTGTAATTGGTTGACGTCCTTCCTAAGCTGAATAAAATTGTCTAATAGTTGCCAGAATTTGATGAAAAGGATGTCCCTGGTACTGGAGGTATTAAAGGTTAAGAATAGGATTACTTTACCACCACTAATGTTAAGGTGGGGTAGTGCTTGTTTTTTGGTCCATGTACAGTACTGTATAATATTTACAGTATTAATTTATTTTTTAGTTTCTTCGCTAGACCTCCCATCAAGCTTTAAAAAATCACCACCAGATAATTTTTTACATTTTCCGGTAGAAAAATATTCCGACCAAAAGCCGGTTCTTTCTAAAATTACAGGCTCGCTATCGCTCGCCAGGTAAAAATCAACACCTAAATAGCACTAAAGGTCTTAATATTGACAAAGAAATGTGTCGAAAGGTCTCAAACTCGCCAAAGTAATGGAACCGACGTCTTAGAATCTCAAAACGTGAGTGAGAAGGGGGTCTATAAAATGCGACTCCCTCCCCCCTAAATTGCCGCCATGGTAAGAGAAACACTGCGCAGAATGGCTATCAAGACTATACTGTACTCTGGGGTTTTTTCAGCTGACAAATTGCCATGTCTCCCTCTTCATTCCATCCAAACTGTCTGGTGTAATGGTTAGAGTGTATAAAAATATGTGTGATAATCCAGGTTCGAATCCCGGTGGATCACATAAATGCTTTCATTAATTTCGTTGGAGATGTTTGGTGTTAGGGTGAAATTAATAAAAATAGATTTCTTACCTAATATGAAGATTTTGTATGGAAATATGTTATTAATTATGAAAGCTTGATATTATTATGATGAAGAGACATATTAGTTTCACAGTTTTCCATTAACTATTGAGAAAGAAGTTACCAAGGGATTCAACTTACCGTCTGTGGGAAAACCCGACCGTGGCCATGGCCTTCCTTAGGGACTCGGGGCTGTTCGGCCAGGCAGCTTAGGGAACAACAACAACAACATTAGATTTTACCGTCAGCTGAAATTAAACCGACTATAAGCAAAGCTAGTCCAAAAACCAAGTCTCTTTTCTTTTCTTTTTTCAGTACAGGTACATGTATATTATTATTAACCCCTTCTGTACCGGCGACGTCTTTTTCATTTTATTTTAGCTATTTTTAGACAATTTTGTGCAGTTTAACCCCTTCAGACTCATATGATGCAGAGGTTGCCAGATTAGCAATAAGAAATAGTTCTCTCACTCTTATAATTACCTCTCCAAAATTAGTTTTCTGCCCACAGCTAACTCAAAGACAACTGCAGAGGTTGAAGTAACTAAACTAAAGGTTTCTAAATACACCTGATGGTAACAAAGGTTTTAAAGTATCCCTAATAGGCTCAAAATCGCGTCATATGTCGGAGAGGGTTAAGAAGGATCTGTGGTATTAAAGCGGTTGTTAAGTGAGATACTGTAGTTCAAAGCCTGTTAATTACTGGAGGCCCTTTTTAAGCTGAATAAAATTTCCGCCATGGTAAGAGAAACACGGTGCAGGATGGCAACAAGACTAGGCAAAGCTATATTGTACTCTGTTTCTCGATACTTAATGGAAAAATATGAAACTACTATATCTCTGCATCGTATTAAAATCAAGTTTATAGAATTAACTTTATATTTCAATACAAAATCTTCAAAATAACTGAGAAATATTAATGGGAACTTTGCAATTTACCGTCAGTTGAAAAGAAACAGACTATAGGCACATCTAGTCCTAAAATCAAGTCCCTTTTTTTCAGTACTGTACTTGTAGACTATAGTCTATTCGCTGTAAGTAGGCGAGAAATCATGACATCTAACCTTTGTAACTCAAAAACCGCTAGAGTAATCGAGCTAATATTTCTACCATTTGGGAAGAGTCAGTCAAGGAATAGATGTGGAAATTTACAGCCAATTTGCTATAGCCCTATTTGAGTTACAGAGGATAGAGGTCATAATTTCTGGCCTACTTAATGATGAAATGGATGTCACTGGTACTGAATGGGTTAATAAAACTCATATTTGTTTATATTATGCAGTACAGGTCTCCCTCACTATCCGATGCCCCCAATTTACGAGTGTGGTTGATTGTGTTCTTTTATTTAATAATTTTCATTTTAGTAAACGTTGTTTCCACATAGCGATTTTGATAATTTAATTTGACTTTATATTGTCCTTGTCCCAATTTTGGTTTGTTTAGTTTGCAAGTTTTACATTTTAAATTATTATAGCTCTTTAGGTGTTTGGGTTTTGGCTGGTCCGAGAATGCATCCCCATTTACCCCATTAATTTTAGGGTTTGCTATATGATTTTTCTATTCAAGATCAGATTTTCAGGAACGTAACCCAATCGTAAATCGAGGGAGACCTGTACTAAAACCCAACTGCACACTGAGTAGCCTAAAGATTGGTTTCACTTTTGTCATCTTGGTGCCACTAGTAATATTTTTCCTCTCTTTGCACTCAAATATCTTTGTATCCATAACAAACATTTGGGAATGCTGGTATTTATGATTTGGTCTTTGGCTATACAGTACATTATACATCAAATTAAATAGAATCTCGTTCTTTGATAATTGAGACGCCAAAATGTCATCCAAAGAAGATAGCCACTCTCTTTTACAAATTCACTTACTCATATAGTGATGTACTTTCTATGTGGTGGTTTTGTGTTCGTATATTTCAAGAACTTATTTTGCTAAAGCGTTATTTCCACATAGTGATTTTGATAAGTTCTTTTGTCTTTATATTGTGTCGTCCCTGTTTTGTTTTGTTTATTTTGCAAGTTTTACATTATAATTACAGTACTACAGATTCAGATTAAAGTTTGGCTTTCTAGAGTTACATGCCATTGTAAAGCATGTAAATCTAGAATAAGCTACTATTTTTTGTTAAGACGTTTCACCTTGTTGGTTTGGCGATTATAAGACAGTTCATCCCATTCAGGTGTCAATTGTTTTGCAAATTAAGAGGACTGGTTTTAGACTTAAGGACAAACCGCCATTATTATACTTGGTATGACACTGCCGAGGCAGGCGGGTGTGCTTATGTGTGCCACAGGGGAATCTACTATAGTCCGTTTTATTCCAGCTGATGGTAAATTACTATCTCCCCATTCTGATTACTCGGATATTACTAAGATTCTTCAGCGAAATATATTACTAGTTACTTAATCTAGCCCCAGCCAAATCCACCGCAACCCTGCTCACAAGCTGGACAGAACACGAATACATCCCTCAACTCACCATAAACAACACACCCCTAACACATACACACACACCCAAAATCCTAGGAGTAACATATGATACTCATATGACATTCAAACAGCACACCACAAACATTAAAAAGAAACTGACACCCAGACTTAATGCCCTCAGGTCACTTGCTCACACAAAATTTGGGCACAACAAAGAAACTACCACCACAGTATATAAACAATACATAAGATCAGTGATGGAATACACAAGCCCAGCCTGGGCTTCTAACCTAGCTGAAACACATCATAAGACCTTACAGACTATTCAAAACAAAGCCCTGAAGATCATTACAGGCTGCACAGCTACTGCACCCACAGATCACCTACATCAAGAAACCAAAATCCTCAAAGTCAAAGACCATCTGGACATGAGAGGCACTCAATTTCTGGCAGCAGCCTCCACGAACCAAGACCACCCACTAAACTATATGGCAACACACCCACAGACACCAAGAAATATAAAAACAACACCCAGCACACGGTATCACACACAATTACTGTCCTCTCTCCCTCCCTGCCCACCCCGAACCAACTTCCAGAAGCACATCCATACTCATATCTCTCGCCGATCCATCCACTCACTCACAGACAACACGCAGCTGCAAGCACAACCTCCCGAAATCCATCCTTCCGAATCCTCCCTTCCTCGCGAGGACAGAGTCCACCTGGCCAGGCTGAGATGCGGACACCATCCAGCTCTCCTGAGCTATCAGAAGAGACTGGATGACTCCGTTGTCGACGCCTGCCCGGGATGTAACACAGCACCCCATACCATTAAACACATCATATAAGATTGCATTTCACACAACCACTTACGCCAACAACACAATCTACACTCAATGAGAGCTCTGTGGGAAAGCCCGATCGTGGCCATGGCCTTCCTCAGGTACTCGGGGCTGTTCGGCCAGGCAGCTTAGGGAACAACAACAACAACAACAACTAGTTGTGAAACTTGGCAATACAGTGGTATGATACAGAAACAGAGTAGTCATATTTTCCAATTAACCCTTACTGTACCAGAGGGTATTACCATAAATGTACCCTCCAGTACCAAGTAATTTGGCCAAAATGGCTTCAGAGTCGAGAGAGAACACCCTTCCACCTCAAAAGATGGAGGAATACTGCCGCTCCTGGCCTGTGGGAGCTTGGATATAAGCTGAGAAGTGTTGCCAAGGTCTTAGAACAGTGCTCAAACATCGTGGTACCAGGCGCTGAGCCAGCCCTATGAGAGTCTCTTGTTGTGACTCAGTGGTCTGGTTAAACTAATTTACAAAAAAAACAAAAAACAGGCACTGATCGATACGGGCTGTTAAAAGGACCGCATATTATCGGCGGACATTGTCCGTCGCTGGTACTGACGAGTGACTTTCTTACTGTAGGCCAATGTACTGTACGTCGCTGGGACAGCAGGTGTTAAGAATCAAGAAATCAGATGCTAAGGGATTCAATTTACTATCAGCTGGAAAAAAACACTAGTCATATCTGGGCACTATTTGATGCCATGCCAGTGTTGCATGGTGTTGTGGCAGGACTTTTATGTTTTATAGTCCAATTTGCCTAATGCACAGTAGACTCTTGGTATGGGACTATTTTGAAGCACTGTTAACCCCTTCTGTACCGTCGACATCCTATATATTTTACTCTGGCTAATAATAATTAATTTTATTCAGTTTAGGAAGGATCTCTAGCACCTATTTGGCTTCGAACTATCTCGATCAACCCTTTTAACTACCACAGATCCTTCCTAAGCTGCATAAAATTGTCTAAATATAGCTAGGATAAAATATAACACGTCGCTGGTACAGAAAGGGTTAACACCATTGAGCACGATGATGTCTATTTTACCTTTTATTCAGACTAAAATTAGAAGACTATGCAGCTTAACAAAATTACGTCTACGTCATCATGCTGAAGGGGTTCAGGCTGGTGCGGTTGTAGGTGCTGCAGGGGGACTTTGTGGAGGCTTGTTGAAAAACAGTTAAACCTTCTGTACCGGCGTCGTGTTGTAACTATATTCTGGCTATTATTAGACGATTTCATTCACTTTGAAAAGGGCGTCCAACAATTAATAGGTCTTGAACAATCTCACTTAACCCTTTTTACTACCACAGATCCTTCTTAAGCTGCACCAAATCGTCAAAATACTGGACTGTATAGCTAGAATAGAATGTAAAAGACATCACCGGTATAGAAGGGGTTAACATTATACCAACATTAACCACAGTGATGACATGAGCAGACAGTGTTGTGGCAGAACTTTTTTGTATTCCACTCCAACTACTGAATAGCAACTCCGTCTAGGCCACTATAATGTATGTAATGGAAAATCAAGCTAATAATCCATTGCATGCATGTATGTATTTACCTATTCTAGATTTGCATGACATTATTAAATGTTCAAAATTATGCATTGTTCACTCAGACCAATATTTTGAAATAGGGAGTGTAGGTAAAAAGTGAATTAATAAAACTTTGTACTGTACATCATGTTTGTTTTCTTTCAAGTAGAAACCTCAATTTATATCCCAAAGAAGATTTAGGCTTCTAATGCTTATACATAAATTTAAAGACCGAGTGCTCTACACGAAGTGTGGTTCCGGTCTCGCGTTATAATGGCAGTGTTCTAGGTAGCCCTGTTCAGAGCTGCCTCAATGGTCAGGTTCTTTGATTCAAGATCAGACTGCAAGGTCTGATCATACTGTACATCTTTCTTGGTCTGCCCCTTGGTGCAGCTCCCTTCACGTTCACGGACTGGACTGGTAATCCAAAGGTCTCGGGTTCGAATCCCGATGTATCACTGGGAAGATATTATTGGGATGGAATTTGTGCTGTACCTATTATCAGTGCATTACCACAAAGCCCACAGAAAATCAAATAAATAACCCTCATTGTTCCCTGATTAAATAGCACTGTATGAATATTCCCATATTCAAAATAGGCTACAGGGGGACAATGCCTAGTGAGTTCATTGCTCAATAGGTGGTGTTCTGAGAGTGAGGGTCCGAGTCTAGGAGGTGAGACAAGTGAAGGACAGGCGAGGCTGCTTCGAAACGTGGGATGGCAACCGGGCCCTGTGCATCCTGCGAAGGCAAGATAGCGGGGGCTGGTTGCATCTCAACGTGCTTCACATGTCTCGCTCCCTAGACTGGAACGAGACCTCACAGGCTTTACTGTTGAATGTGCAGGCTCTCAGCAACTTCATAACTTGGTCAAGCATTTTCAGGCCCTTATAATTTCCCGTATCTAACGAATTCCCCTTGCCCTTATGCATGTTTACTATTACACTATGCCATTGATCTGGGATTCTCTCCTCTCTAATGATGGAGTTAATTAGCTCTGTGACCAAACTCACTCCTATATCACCCGAGGCTTAATCATCTCGGCTACAATGCCAGAGCACCCTGCTGCTTTTCTGTCCTTCATTTTATTTATTGTGCTGCTTACAACAGCTGGTGTAGTTCAACAAGGAACAATTGGCAAACTTTCTTATCAATTTGTGGTATGATGATTAATTACAGGAGACTGTACCAGTCAAACGGTCAACATTAGCCAAACATTGTCTTCTTCTACCCAACTGCCTCACTAATAAGGCCGTTAGGCCTTACCAAGAGTTGGTAAGATAAGTATGGAGATCACCAGTAGGAAGCCATACTGGCGATCTGAGAGTACATTATGGGAAACAAATGCTTAAGAAAGTTTAAATTATAGTAAGAATAGATTTAATTTTTTTAGATATGCAAGAAATAAGAGCAATTGGACGATAGTTGGAGGGTTGAGAGCGGTCACCCTTCTTTGGGACAGGTTGAATGAGAGCAAACTTCCAGCAAGAAAGGAAGATGTTAGGGGAAAGACAGACAGAAGACTTTGCCTAGACAGGGAGTCAGCACAGAAGCCCAGTTTTTTAGTACAACAGGAGAAACACCATCTGGTCCGTACGCCTTCTTAGTGTTAAGCCCTGAGAGGTTAGAAAGTACATCCTTAGAAGAGATCAGGATATTTGGCATAAGTAATTTAGAGGGAGGAATAGCACCGGATCATCCTAGGTGGAGTTTTAGTGAAGAGTTCAGCTTTGTCAGAAGAAGTGACGATGGTGCCTTCAGAGTGAAAAAGAGAACTATGAGAAAGTAAAATTGTTGATTAATTTTGTTTTTCTTTTTTGCTTGAACTTTAGTCTTAGTCCAAGAGATCATTAGGCTCAGTGGCTCTGGCCCCTCATTCAGCGATTCAAGTGTCGGTATGGAAATCTCCAGTGACTGTAGGATCACAACATTGTCTGCAAAGTCAAGTTCATTGATCCTTACATTGCCGATATATTCTTTACAGTGACTTTGTTCTAACTATCCGGCCCAGTAGCTAGTCCAAATGTTGAACGGTTAAGGTGCCAGAATACACCCATCTTATTCCTGAATGCACATGGAAGGAGGATGTCCATCCAGCACACCAGTCAGCACTGTTTTAGGTGAGTGTCTTTGGAGTCCTATGCTGGTGGCCCAAGTTAATGCATGCAAGCTGGTTTTTGTCTCCCTTGAGCAAGGGGGTGGGGTGTTGAATCGGCCTATAGGTCTAGCTTCCTGCTTAAGCAGCCATAGTTTGGCTGATCTCACGGCTTGTCCTGGGTAAATGTTCACTTGGGGACCTTCAGGACTATAGTACTTTACATCATTAGCACTCTCTCTTGCGAACACCATTGTATGTGTTTGAAGGACCCAACACTCTACACTCTTCAGAAAATAGGAAAAGTAGAAAATAGCTACGAGGTGCCGTTGTACCTTCACCTGACCTGACCTGAGACTAATTCTGCCTCGAATAAATTTAAAAAGGGTGTCTCAAGCGTAATGAGAGCAATCGCTTTAACTTCACGGAGCCAATTTATTCCAACCAAATTGTCTCAATGAAGTTTTATTAACCCTTTCACTACCTGTGCCGTTTTTTAACTTTATTCTGGCTACTATTAGACGATTTTATTCAGTTTGAAAAGGTCCTCCAGCAAACAAACAAAAACAGGCTTTGAACTGTCTCACTTAACCTTTTTTTTCTTCTACCACAGATCTTTCTTAAGCTGCACAAAAACGTCTAAATATAACCATATAATATAATTAAAAAGACGTCGCCGGGACAGAAGGGGTTAAACCTTCCCCCAAACGATTTCCCCCAGCTTTCAGCAGAACCCTTAGACATCCATGTTAAAAAATAAAAAAAATAAAAAAATAAATATACCGTATATTATATATACCGGTATATATATATATATATATATATATATATATATATATATATATATATATATATATATATATATATATATATATATATATATATATAAAACAAAAAGTTCAAAGTAGGGGACTATCACTCATTCAACTTTGGGGGAGATACTTGGTACAGATACAGGCAACTTTGCTTTTTGTCTCCTTCATACACATGTGTATGTATGCATATATTCAAGCACATACCCCATATACATATTATGTATATTAAATGGTGGGGGATGCTGTTGAAGTTACCTAACCATTAACCGAACATCCGTAACTTACGGAATACTAATAATTATGGTCGCCATTGCCTTTCCTAAAATATAAATAGGCCTACACAAATAACTATAAAATAACCATTGATGACACTACTGCCATAATGCCAAAAATAACCTAGTCTAGGTCTACTGTTAGTACAACTAGACATAATATCTATAATGAAGATAACCTTATGTATTTCTAACAAGTGGTGCTATTAGTGAATGGCGATTTTAGTTCTGGTTACTCTTATCAAAAGCATAGCAAACTCTTTAGATTTATCTCGTTATCTTATATCGTACTCTTGACTTGCATAAAGTTCAGGATATATGAATGGGCGATAGGGTGCAGAGTGTCGCGCACATGACTAACTGACAACTCAGCATATAGGGATTGTAGGAGTTCTTGAAAATTAAGTTAATTAGCTAGATTATAGTTACGTAATGCTTGATAAATCTCTATAATGATCTTGTTTACTTGGTGTAACCTGTCGTTCTTAGCGTAATATTAAGGAGAATGGTAAATAATGTAAAATTATACTAGCTGGCATCTGACGTGTATGAGGGAGGGGGAGTAGTAGGTGGCGAATCCGAGTCTTCCGACAGTGGGCAACAGGCAGTGTGGGACTGACGGTGGAAGGGTGAATACGTCGGATTGGCTTCAGTGAGTCGCGTGGTGTGCGTTGTTTGTCTACAAGTATTGTTAATGTGAAGTTGACGAATTACTGGAACGACTGAATGCTTCTACACTTTTTCGGGTGATATGGCACATTACATCTTACTTGTAAACAAAGGTGCATTACGTATAAACAATGTTATGTAATTACAAAGCACGATGCAAAGGAACACTACTTGCGTGTTTACACATTTTTGCATCATTTGGACGAGCATGGGAAGCTGACAAGTGAACTTTGTAGTCTAGATATAGTCTTAGATTATACACTGGTGACTTCGTTAATTTGAGTTTAATGAAATTGCAAAGTTTAAAGACGGAAAAATAAGAAACAAAGTGCCTAATTAAAGGTGATTGACAAATAATTAATTTTCATTAAAGTAACACTAGGCCTATTATCACTGGTTCATCAAGGTCACTCGCCAAATGAGTGTACACAACTTTACGTCACTATAAATAGACAATTACTTATTTTTCTACCCAAGGTATCGCTCTTATAGATAATACAGTGATATAGCCTCTAGCATATACACCAATGGACAGTTTGATTGGATAATAAAGATAACAAAAGTGGTATGGTAGCCTATAGGCTTAGCCTATCAGACAAATAAATAGTTCGTTACCCTGTAGCCTAGAATCAGTGTTTTAAAAATCTAACATTAGCCTACTAATCTAGGCCATAACGTCGCCATCATGATCACGGAGGAGCTAGTGACGGGGGGCCCTACCAGCGGCCTCTCCCTCCTGCCGGGCCAGTGGAGTGCCGCCCCTGAAACTGGCCTAGTACACCTGACGGAGGCGGGGCTGGCTAGGCTACTCAACCAGGACCCCATCGATCAGTGGTACCTTCTGGACCCAGAGCCCATAGCAAGGTAATGTGAGTTATGGCATTAGCCTTTGTATGATTAGGGTAGTCACTCTTTTTAAGTTCATGGATACCTCACACAGTCACACTTTAGGGGCCTACTTGATTTTTATACGATAATGCAAATTATGCAAGTAACGGTATAGGCTATGTATGCCTATGTGTATTGATGAATATATGTATAGGGCCTAGCCTAGGCCTATATGAATATAATCTTGGATAATTATTTGGAAAAGGCTCGCCGCGTTAGGCCTAGGGCCCTAGACTATTATTATAGGCTACATATTTGATTTGAGACAATGCAGGTGTACCGTGTATGGAATCCTTATACTAGGCCTAGGCTATAGGCTACTCATGTATAATCCACCGTGCCGTGGGACAATGATAATGATCACATAGCCTAGCCTATATGCATTTATGTACTGTATGTACTGTATGTATAATTGTATATACTCAGTAAGTAACTCAACTTACTCAAGCACACCCAGCCCTATAGCTGGTGGTATCGGACTCGAGACAGAGCCCAAACCGAAACAACATTTAAGGTAGCCGGCTATTTAAGGTTCCAATTCTTAGGATCCGGGACCACTTTTGCGTTCCCTCGCCCCCTACTCTGTATCGTCTAGTTACCCTAGGTGAATTTTACAAGGGAAGGAGGATTCCTAGCGTCCTGCCCTCATAATGACAAATAGGACAGTAAAAGAGACAGACATAGCCTAAACGGCTATACAGTAGTTGGGTAGAGGATGCCAAACCTCACTCTGGATAGGATCAGCTCTCACCAAACATTCCTTTCGTGGTGTTATTAGAAACAATTTCTTAGAGACAATGGGAACGTATGACTAATCATGACTTTCTCACTATTATCGCATGGGGGTATTGTGTGCAACGTCTAAAAAACTATCACCTAAAAATTAATCAGGTTATCCGGCGCGGGCCCCCCCCCCCCCCCCCCGTTGAGGAATAGGTTAGGAATAGATAATGACAAAAGATGCTAATTGACCACTTGCATCGATATTAAACAGAAATGCAATTGTAATGTAGGTTTCTGATGGGTGGAAAGTTATATATATATATATATATATATATATATATATATATATATATATATATATACCGTATTTTAGCTGGTATTTCTGCTAAATACAGGTCCAACTTTGGACTTCCTTATAGCCTAGCCTGAAACTCGTAAATAGTAGGCCTACTGGTTCCGTGGTTCGTGTAGTTAAAACAATGTGTGGTAATTGGAAAAATGCCTTACCGATTTGTGGCCTGATGATAAACTATAGGAGACTGTAATAGTCAAACGTTCAACATTAGCCAAACATTGTCTGAATATAAGTTGTTTCCTTTGTCCAGACGAGTCATTTGAGACTAACTTGACCCACGTTATACAGTTTGGTGCAAAGAACAGTGTTGCAGACTTGCAGAACTCTAATGGAAATTAGTTGAAAATGTGCTGCCAAAGCCTAGGCTTTCTCCCTATCTAATTTGATGATATTGATAGCGTGTTCTAATTTTCATATATTTGTCAAAAATACAATTCTTCTTCGCTATAGTGAGGGTCACAGGGTTAATTACATGTCAAGTGCGAATTATTATCGTGCCCGTCATCACACGAATTTATACGGAAGCTATTGGTAGATGAAATTTACTTAATTTTTTCGTCCGGTTATTCTTGTTTTTTCTTGCTCGCTTGCGTGTGCGTTGATAAGTTTACGGTAGCGGTGTTGGTGGGTCGGTGTGGGCGGAGAGAGAGAGAGAGAGAATTTTAAAATGTTAATTCAATTAGTGATTCTAATGTTTGAAAAGAAATTAATTCTTCAGAATGGAAAGTTGTTGTAGCCTATGTAGGCTAGAACATAAGAACACTGAAATATGCAACAAAATAACAATAAGGAAACACCCATCGTTCATAGAACGAACTCTTGGATGGGAGAGTGCGCCAAAAACAAACAAACAAACAAACAACAGACCGTAGTCCATGACATGAGTATAGGAAATGTGAAAGAGCAATAATTTTGATCGCTTGTCTCGCTTTTCCTATAGTGAGTATAGGAAATGTGAAAGAGCAATAATTTTGATCGCTTGTCTCGCTTTTCCTATAACCTACTATGGCCAATGACATAAATATAAGAAAGATGAGGCAAGTACGGTAATAATTTTAATAATTGACTGCCACGAAGCAAGGCAGGGGACATACGCACAGAGGAAGTAGTAGGGGGCGAGGAAGGGAACAGGAGGGTCAGGGCTTGTCCAAAGATCCGTGCGTTGTATATGTTTTGTTTAGTTTCCTTACAGAGGAGGATGGGCATGACAAATACGACATTACATGAATATAGAAAAGGCGAGACAAGTAGCTAATCTAATTTGCCCTGAAGTACGGCTAAGCCACAGATATATTACATCGCAGGTCCTCATTAACATTTCAGTGAGACAGAAAACCAAGGGGATTATAACGGTAGCCTGTTCAATACACTTCATGGGCTTTGTCACTGAAGGCTAGTCAATTTCTCAAACGAGGCAGTTCCTTTTATGCCTACTTACGGTAGGCCTACCTGAGGAGCACTAACATATAACTACCATACCTCCCCCATCTTACATACCGGTACCTAAGCTATTGTAGGCATATACATATCAACACAACCCTAATTTCGGCTTTGTTTGCAATATACGATGCTGTACCGGATTATAGGTATATACGGTCTTGGTCTTGGGCGAACTTGCAACGGCACCCCTATTCTGTTTTAGTTTCACGTTTCACTGATTGAGCTCTATTTTCTTTATCCATATATATATTTTCCAAAATTCAGTACCCGGTACGTATTCTTTTACGGTACCGTACCTTACCGGTAAATGTATGCAAGTCTTGGTCTATATCCATATAGGATACTAGTACCGTACTGTTCATGTGTTTAAGAGAGTTAAAATGAGTTAACACGTTTTGATAATTAAACACGTCCTACGTATTATTTGTGATTAGTAGTTATCACTCCGGACTGTGCTGCCTACACTTGGTTTTTACACACCCAGTCCAATTAAAGAGTGAGGGGGGCGACAACATGAACTGCTTGTTTTATGAGTTTACACACATTTCATTGTTTTGATGACCACCTGTTTGACAACACCCATCTCGCCATATTACGGTATATATATACCGGTATATATATACCGGTATATATATATACTGTATATACCGTATATATATACGGTGTATATATATATATATATATATATATATATATATATATATATATATATATATATATATATATAATATATATATAATATCAAGTATACCTCTCAAATACACGTGAGGTAATAAATGTTTAAATACCCCCAGCCCAAATAGGCCTAGTCAAGTCTACGGTACCTCAGAGGTAACCATACCTTTTGATAAGTTGATATTTTATAGGCCTACACGTACAGTGACTCATAAAAGGTCGTGTACGGTATCTACTTAAGCTGATTTATGAATGGAATCGTGCATGTATGATTAAGAAACCCATAACCATTATTTAATATAAGAAACATTTCGGTAACAAAATAATCGCGATGGCTGTATTTGCATAAAGAAATACATACCGGTAGGCCTAAAAGGGTTAATATTTTTTATGAGTGACTGTACCCGTTGGCCTATATCAGATAGCCCCCAAAACCCTAATTGGTATAATCCTGTGTAACGGGAAGACCTGTACTTATATCTCAATCATTTGGTAATGTTACATTATATTTTTACATTTTACATTCATAAATAGTCCACTAATATATACGGTAGCTGTGCTTTGATCTGGCGACTTTGAACCGTGGTGTGACCGAGTGACCACCACCAGGGCCCAGCATAATACTAGGTTAGGTTAGGTTAAAGAGATTGTTCAGTGTTTCTTAGTAAATAGGCATATGAAAAACAGTTCTCCCCGCTACACATGACCTTACCCCCCAATTAACTACGTATATATAGCTTCAACCTTCATTGAATTCAACATATCAGTGCATCTTAACCCTTTGAGTACCGGTACCAGCGACGTGTGTTATATTGTATTCTAGCTACATTTAGACGATATTCTGCAGCTTAGGGAGGATCTATGGTAGTTGAAAGGGTTGGTTTGAGATAGTATGAAGTCTTATTATCGCTAGAGGTCCTTTCTAAGCTGAATAAAATCGTCTAATAGCTACCAGAATATAATGAAAGGGACGTCCCCGGTACTGAATGGTTTATATAGGCTATAGCCTAACCGGTACGGTACTGTATATATATATACAGTATATATATACCGGTACCGATATATATATATATATATTATATATACGGTACCGTAAATTAGATAAAACACTAATATCGTAGGCTATTGGTTTTAGAGGGTCAATATAGCCTATACATGTTAGATTCTATGGGCTAGCTATTATTGTAAGGCTAGCAGAGAACTGCTGTAAGTGGAGACGGCCAGGTTTACTGGTCCGCCTTCTCCCTTGTGTTTAGCCCCATTAGTTTTCAGATTGTAAGACCTTCGACTCTATTAGTTTGGCGATTTTAAGGCCTATCGCCCTATTTCTCTGCCTATATTAAGACTTGTGTAATTTAGGTACCGGTAGCGACTTTTTCCTGGCGAGCGAAAGCCAGCCTGTAATGTAAGAGAAAAGGCGGGATATCTTTCATCGAAAAATGTACAAATTCATCATGGGGGGGATGTTTTTTTAAGCTTGATGGAGGTCTAGGGAGGACACTACAAACATAATAGAAGATACATATATCAGCAATTAAATACGCCCATCCCCCCTTAACCCAGTCTAGAGTCTAACAAGGATTATAGCCTATATTATATCCCCCCCCCCAAAAAAAAAGGAAAAGTGGGGATTGGGCCTGAGTAAATAGATAGATATATAGATAGATCCCAATGCACCTGACCTCACCTGTTGGTAGCCTAATGAATATACCCACGACCTTGTTCGCCCCCGTGTGTGTGTGTGTGTGTGTGTGTGTGTGTGTGTGTGTGTGTGTGTGTGTGTGTGTGTGTGTGTGTGTGTGTGTGTGTGTGTGTGTGTGTGTGTGTGTGTGTTTTACTCAGTTACTTGTTCGTCAAGGGGAATCCACGCAATGCGAGCTAAGCTCATTATTATCGCGCCTCCTTAACTGGGAATATATTGCGTGAAATGCATGTTAAGTGTTTTATGTACTGTTGGAATGGCTGTGGATGTGTGTGTAGTCTGTATTTAGCCAATTGGCGACATCGGAAACGAAGGCTTAGGGTGGATCTGTATGGTACCATTCTCACTATAGACGGTACCGTCTCGCCCGAAGGCTTAGGTAGCCATCAGCTTAGGTGAACCATATGATATCCATCTCGCCTTGTACCATTTTTGCCAACCCCAGATGGGACGTCACAACGTCGTCCACTTATTCCAGGTACCTATTTACAGCTAGGTGAACTGAGGCTAACACATGAAAGGACACAAGCCCAATTTGTCTCCGCCCGGCCGGGGATTGAACCCCCGACCCCTCGTGTGTGAGACGAGAGCTCTACCTACGGGCTGTGTGTGTGTGTGTGTGTGCGCATGTTTGTAAAATGTGTGTGTGTGTGTGTATTTGCTTGAGTGTGTGGGAACTGTGTGTTTGTGTGCATGCTTGTAAAATGTGTGTGTGTGTGTGTGTTGTGTTTTAACTGAATTTGAGTGCCTTTATTATTAATGTGTATGAGAGAGAGAGAGAGAGAGAGAGAGAGAGAGAGAGAGAGAGAGAGAGAGAGAGAGAGACGTCAAACAAATACATTAAAAGCAAGCACTAGAATTTGCCTGCGCCAGTGCAAAGGTTAGAGGCGACAATAATAGCATTTATATTCTGAAAACTAACTTGTAATGCCAGTTGAGGTTTCTGGAGCAAATTGGCTTTATATTTGTATTGAGTATTTAGTGCTGTGTGGGTGTTCTAATGTTCGCTCACACGCCACATGCATCTAGGCTATTTTAGTCTTTTTGTTTTATTCCTGGACCTCCTTCTCGCTCCATTATGTTGGCGATTGTAAGACCTTTCGTGCCAAGGTGTCGATCTTTTTTCCTGGCGAGCTATAGCGGGCCTGCAGTTTTTCTACCGAAAAATGCACAAATGTATCTCGAAGGGGGTCGTTGGGGTATTTATTTAAGCTTGATGGGGGTCTAGGGAAGACAGAAAGAAAATACAATACAAATAATAGTAAGGATAACGGGTGCTGTACATAAATACATAATGTGAGGTGTGGATAGAGTAGAGTACAGCATAGTGTGAGTGGATTATAATATTAGACCTATGGGGGTACATGTAGTGCTTATCGTGGGAGTGAAAACAGAATACCCGTACCGTACCGTAGTGTATTTTATTACAACTGGAAGAAAAGACAATCCCTTAGTGGCTATTTTCTTGATACGGTACCGGTACTTAATGGAAAATATGAAGCAAACTGCTACCGGTATGTATATACGGTAGGCCTAGGCCTATTCGTAGTTTTTCACTGACCAACTTTACTTTTAAACGCAATATATATATATACAGTATATCGGGATAACCAGTTTTCAGTATACCTATGACCAAATCTTTTGAACTCGCCAGTCCTTATTAACGTTTTTTTTTTTTTTTTTTTTTTTATCTAGCAATTTATATTTATTTTAGTTTCCTCCCTAGATCTCCATCAAGCTTTAAAAAGTACCGTACACACAAGACTCCCCTTCCAGATATATTTGTGCATTTTTCGGTAGAATAAGCCCCGACCTTCAGTTCCTCCTAAATTCCAGGCTTGCTACCGCTCGCCAGAAAATAATCGACACCTATATGGTACGAAAGGTCATAAAATCGCCAAAATAATGGGTCGAATGTCTTAAAATCTCAAAACTAATGGGGGTTAAACATGAGGGAGAAGGGGGTCCAGACAATAAAGTCTATTAATGAATAACGATACCCACAGTAAACTGATAATGATAAGTGTACTTGAACTACTGGAGGGAATGTCTGTAGGCTACCGGTATATACGGTAATTTACTTTATATTTACCGGTACCGGTATCTATTTGTGTTACCGTACCGTATGTTTTTTTTTTTTTTTTTTTTTAAATATCTGTTTCGTCTTCTTTTCAATTAATTATATTGTTTTACCACCCTATTTGGCCTTATTAGCTTCGACATTTTGTAAGAAGTTTTGCCTCCTTCATATGTCGATTTTGTCCTGGCGTATGAAAGCAAGTCTGCTTGGCTAAATGTGAAACTGACTTTCGGGCGGGATATCTTTCTACTAAAAATGTAAACAATTAGCTTAATGGGGGAGTGTGGGGGCCGTATGTTTTTGTCTTTTAACTTGAAGTGTGTCTTGCGTCGGCCACCCACAGAAACAAAAAAGTGGGGATTGGACCTGAGTATATAGATAGATGGATAGATAGATAGATATATAGATATATATATAGAACATAAAGTGTGTGTTGGGGGGGGGGGGAATTAAAAGAACGGCACCTGTACTGAAATGGTTAAGTTAGCAACAGGGTCACATATATTATACATTGTGGGGGGAAGGAGTGCAGTGTTGTGGTGGGGGGGGGGGGGTTCTCCTGTGATGTGATATGGTGTGGGTAGTCAGTTTTAAGGGGTGTGGGTAGGACGATGGTGGTGGTGGTGGGGCGTGGGGGAACCTGTATATATATAGAGCCTGTGTGTGTGTGTGTGTGTGTGTGTGTGTGTGTGTGTGTGTGTGTGTGTGCTGCTGCTGCTGCTGCTGCTGCTGCAGTGGTGAGTGAGAGAGAGAGAGAGTTAGAGTTACAAGGAGTTACAAGGAATAGTTAGTTGTCCATTCCGAGGAGATACTCGAAGTATAAGGAGAGAGACTGTTTAGTGCACTACACTCTTACAAAGTGTGCAAAATACTATCTACTCTCTTCTTGAACTGCTTTACTGAAGAACTGTTTACAACTTCGGAGGGAAGTTTGTTCCAGGTAAAACAGATCTTGTAGGCTACCGGTATGTGAAAAAGTTTCCACAAATACTAGTGCTGAACCTTTTCAATTCTAATTCCCAGCCATGGTTGCGTGTTGTATTTATATTGAGGCTACACATTTTGCTATAATCCACATTGTCAAACCCATTAAGTATTTTAGAAACTTCAATGAGCTGACCTCGTACTCTTCGGGTCTCCAACGGAAAGAGATCAAGAGCTCTCAACCGGTCCTCATAGCTCATTCTTCTAAGCGATGGAATAAGTTTTGTAGCCCTAGCTTGTAGTCTTTCTAGTCGCTCTATATCTTTCCTGAGTGCTGGTGACCAGAATTGAACAGCATACCGGTACTCCAGGAGAAGCCGTATCAGTGTTGTAAAGTGTGAGGACCATTTCCTCATTTCTATACTTAAATTGCGTTTTAATATAGCCCCATAATTTCTGAGCTTTCTTCTCTACGGTACTTCAATGCACTGCTTGGAAAACTTTAGGTAACTGCTAATCAGAACACCCAAATCCATTTCCAAGTTAGTCACTTCCAGAGGCATTCCCAATAGTGAATAGCCTGACTTGGGGTTTACTTGGCCGATATGCACCACATTGCACTTTTCCTAATTTAGAGGCATCTGCCATGTCTCTGACCATTCACCCAGTGTACCAGTCTGTTGAGGTCCATCCTGAGCTGTTGTTCAACGCCTTTGGAGTCTTTCACATTCATTCCAAGCTTTAGCCTATGGCATCTGCAAACTTGGAGATTAGCCTACACTCAACAGACCAATATCGATGTCATTGACATATATGATAAACAGAAGTGGGCAAAGGACAGATCCCTGTGGGACTCCAGACGTGACTGGAGTCCACTAAAAAGAGAGAAATAGAGAGAGGGGTACCGTAATAATTAAAAAAATGGATAGGACAGTCGTGAAACCAGCTCTAATTAGATAGCCTATAGGTTAGGGTCGCTACCATACCGTGTAGACGACTCGATTATCTAGACCCTGCCTAGAATGACCAGTGAAAGTGATTAATGGCCACACAAGTAGGCTAGGCCCATATAGACAAATTATGTGGGCCTAGTCCAATAATGAGGCTACGCTAATACGAAATATATAGGCCTATTGTATTTTTTTTTTTTGGGGGGTAGAAAATGTCGCGGCGGCCGGTTCCTAATGGGGCTAAATATGAGGAAGAAGGGGACCAGAAAAACGACCCCATCGCCCCTTAATCAGCTTGGTCGAGGGGGTTACGAACGACACTCTTAACCACAACTACCGTCAAATTAATCTACTCAGCTTAGAAAGGACCTCTAGGAATGAAATAATTATAGAGTAGGCCTAGTAGACTATCAAATTACCCTCCAATTCTGAAAGACCTTTTTTTTTTTTTTAAAGTTGAATAACATCGCCTGGAGTTGGCTAGAATAAAACACCCTTCCTAATCTGAATACAATCGTCTTCTAATAATCTATTTGTATTAATTTCACTCTAACACCAAACACCTCCCAAAGAAATTAATGAAAGTAAGCATGTGATCCACCGGGATTCGAACCTGTGTTGATGGTGTAATGGTTTAGGTGCTTATGTTCTGGGTGTGGTGTCCCGAGTTCGAATCCCGGGAGGACCATATGCTTTCATTAGTTTATTCAAGTACATTGGGGTTTGTAATTGATGATTAATGTTAAGAACGGGGTGTTACTTATTACCACATACAGCTTTTAAACACTCTAACCATTACACCATCAAGGCACCATTTATCACCAGAAAGCAGCAACTAAATTTGTATTAGGCTGTTGAAAGGGTTAACTAGTGGAGGTGTGAGAGATTGAGTTACGGAGTGTGGGCGAAAGGTGAACCAAACATTTAATTTATATTTTATCCAATGTGTTTTGTTTTTTTATTGATGTCAAAATATTTAGGGTAATATTCACTATTCAATGTTAGTGATATTAGTTTGCATACTAGCCTTTCGTAGCTAGAAATAGTATTAGCCTTCACCATTCGTAGATTAAGTTATTATTGTGCTTCGAACTATCTAGCTTAACCCTTTTTACTACCGTACAACAGATCCTTCTTAAACTGCACAAAATCGTCTAAAAATGGCAAAAATTATATGAAAAACGACGTCGCTGTTACAGAAGGGGTTAATTTCTAGCAACAGGAATGCAGGCATAGCATTTACGTAGCTAAGTCAGTGTTACCTGTCAGTGTGTCAAACGAGACCTACTCCCTTCTTTTCAGTCAGCATTGCTAAATATACGCAGTTAAATTTTCGCTTCGTAGTCCTTAGTACGGTACCGGTTTGTGTTTAGAAGTGATGAAATGCCCCAAACAATGCAACTTTATTAAAACAAAAATCCTGTATTATCTCATGCTTGTTCCAGTCTATATCAAAGTTATTCCGGTTTGACATACTGTTTTAAATACCGGTAACGTCTTTTTCCTATCAACAAAATATGTACACATTTATCTTGAAGGAGGGTCTTGGGGGTGTTTTTTCCTTAAGCTTGATATAGGTCTAGGGAGGAAACTAAAAACAAAATTTGATAAAAAGAAATATAAATGAACAAATAAATACGCCCATTTGCTGTATCCCTCTTGTTGTATGAAGCACCCGATGTTGTACTTGATAATATATACAGGAATTTAGCATAGGCAATAAAAGACAATCACCTTTGATATTGGGAGATGGGCCGGTTTTCTGGATCACTTCCTCCCTCGTGTTTAGCCCCATTAGGTTTGAGATTTTATGACGTTTGGCCCATTAGTTTGACGATTTTAGCATCTTTCGCCCCATTTCGTTGTCAATTTTAAGACCTTTCGTGCCAATTAGGTGTCGATTTTGTCATGTTCAGCGATAGCTAGCCTATAATTTTAAGAGGAACGGGAAATTGTTCTACCGAAAAATGTATAAATTAATCTTGAAGGGGGATCTAGGTTTTTTTTTTTTTTAAGTTTGATGGAGTCTAGCGAGGAAACTAAAAATTATATGAAAAACTGACTAAATAGACCAAAAAGACAGCCACTATCCCTTTAATCGTATATACAATGATTAATGCATACCCGCTGCATCGTAAAAATAGCTGTAGACAATTTATATTATCTTTAATAGGTTCAAGGTAAACTTCAAACTTTCTTAAATTAATCTCTTCATATCATCTCGTTTAACTACACATTACAAAAAATAAAAACAAAATAAAAAATAAAATAAAATGTAAAAAAACAACTTCATGGAAGTTTTCAAGTAAGTTCAGGTCTAATATGATTTACTGATATACAATAAACCTATAACATTAAATACAATTGCATACTATCGGCTATTCGCTGTAAGTAGGCGATAAATCATCAACTCTAGCCTCTGTAACTCAAAAAGGGCTAGAGCAAATGGGCTGTAATTTTGCAGTTGCACACCTATTCCTTGGTTGATTAGTTACCGGTACAGAGGTTAGAGGTCATGATCTCTCGCCTACTTACAGCGAATAGACTATAATAACTGGAGTCTTTAGCAGTTTAGCCTATTCATTATATACAGGTAGCCTACCATTTCCAATATACAATACACACCGATAGTCAATAGGAATATAATAATAGGCTAATCCTTAAGGGGAGATGGGCTTATTTATTGGCTCTTTTATGCATCTTTGTATTATTTTTCTATTTTCTTCCCTAGATCTCCATCAAACTTTAAACAAACATCCATTAGATCCCTCTTCTAGATTAATTTGTACATTTTTCGGTAGAATAATTTCCGGGCCAAAGGTCTTAATATTGACAAAGAAATGAGGCGAAAGGTCTAGAAATCGACAAACTAATGGGACAAACATCTTAAAATCTGAAAACTAATGGGGCTAAACATGAGGGAGAAGGGAATCTAGAAAAACGACCCATCTTCCTTTAAAGACTGTACCGGTATTATATGTATTATGTTACGGAAAGGGTAGGCTATGCAAGTGATCATTCTACGAAATTTCCAGTCCGGATGCCAAGTTCGCAAATTCAAATTAACATTCCAAACCAGTCGTAGAACCGGTACCGGTACCACATTTTAGTACGGTACCGGTAATTATTTGTAAACATGAACCTACAGCAGTGGGTAGCCTACACAGTTATGTTTACTTTACAGCTCTCTGAGTGTGTATGTGTGGGGGGGGGGGGGGGGGATGTCTCTTTTATTTATTTGTTTATTTTTGTTTATCTTCACACAATGCATTTTGTTTATTTATTTTTCAACAACTGATTCCTTTTATGTTGAGTATGTGTAGATTTCCGTGTGCATTCTGCATAGTTAACGATCCCGAATATCTTTTTTATATATCATTACAAATACCGGTATTGTAATATGTAATATATATTTGTATTTACTGTATATATTATGAAATAAAGATGATTGATTGATTGAATAGGGGTATTATTAGTAGCACTAGCTGTAGTAGTAAGTAATACCCGTTGTAGTTTAAGTAGTACCCGTAGTAGTTGCAGTAGTAGTAAGTAGTACCGGTACCGGTAGTAGTAGCAGCAGCAGTAATAGTAGCGAGAAATAGTACCGGTAGTGACACCAGCTGTAGTAGTAAGTAGTACCGGTAGTAGCAGTAGTAGTAGCATCAGCTGTAGCAGTAGTTGTAGTAGCAGCAGCAGTAGTAGTCAGTAGTAAAGTAGTAGTAGTAGTAGTAGTAGTAGTAAGCCTAACCAATAAAGGTTGACCAAATAGCGATAATATATGAATACCTTTGGTGCCTCCTTGGCTGGCGACACACTCATATATAGGGAGCTTCTTCATTGCTCGCCCATTGTGGTTTTATGAGGCTAGTACCGGTATTAGTAGTAGCAGCAGTAGTAGTAGTAGTAGTAGTAGTAGTAGTAGTAGTAGTAGTAGTAGTAGTAGTAGTAGTACTAAGCCTAGCTAATAAAGGTTGACCAAATAGCGATAATATATGAATACCCTTGGTGCCTCCTTGGCTGGCGACAAACTCGTCTACAGAGAGCTTCTTCATTCTTCACCCATTGTGTGTTTTTTTTTACCCCGTTTTCTTAAAAGGGGGGGGGGGATGTAATTTTTCTGGCCCGCCCTTCTTCCTCATGTTTAGCCCCATTTGTTTTCAGATTTTATGGGGATTTTAAGACCTTTCGCCCAATTTCTTTGTCAATATTAAGACTTCGTTTTATTTAGGTGTCGATTTTGTCCTGGCGAGCGATAGCGAGCCTGTTAATTAGGAGATCCCGGTCCTATCCTATCCCACCAACCCCTTAAACACACACACACACACACAGCCCGTAGCCTAGTAGGTAGAGCTCTCGTCTCACACACGAGGGGTCGGGGGTTCAATCCCCGGCCGGGCGGAGACAAATTGGGCTTGTCTCCTTTCATGTGTTAGCCTCAGTTCACCTAGCTGTAAATAGGTACCTGGAATAAGTGGACGACGTTGTGACGTCCCATCTGGGGTTGGCAAAAATGGTACAAGGCGAGATGGGTATCATATGGTTCACCTAAGCTGATGGCTACCTAAGCCTTCGGGCGAGACGGTACCGTCTATAGTGAGAATGGTACCATACAGATCCACCCTAAGCCTTCGTTTCCAATGTCGCCAATTGGCTAAAAATACAGACTACACACACATCCACAGCCATTCCAACAGTACATAAAACACTTAACATGCATTTCACGCAATACATTCCCAGTTAAGGAGGCGCGATAATAATGAGCTTAGCTCGCATTGCGTGGATTCCCCTTGACGAACAAGTAACTGAGTAACTGAGTAACACACACACAGACAGACACAGACACAGCTCCCATACTACCCGGGAACAGCCCTCTGCAGGTTCATAGGCAAACTAAACTGAGCTTACGTGTAGCCTACCGGTATTGCCTTAACCCTTTCAGTACCGGCGATGTCCTTTTAACTGTGTTTTTGCTCCTACTAGACGATTATAGTCAGTTTAAAAAGGACCTCCACTAATTCACAGGCTTCGATCCATCTCACCTCACCCATTTTACTACCTCTTAAACTGCACAAAATCCGTTTAAATATAGCTAGAATACAATGAAAAAGACGTCGCTGGTACAGAAGGGGTTAAGGTGAGGCTGATGGTCTGTTGAGATTAAGGGGAGATGGGTCGTTTTTCTGGGCCCCTTTCTCCCTCGTGTTAAGCCCCATTTGTTTTGAGATTATAAGACGTTTGGCCCATTAGTTTGGAGATTATAACACCTTTCGCCCCATTTTGTTGTCAATTTTAAGACTTCATGCCATTTAGGTGTGGATTATTTCCTGGCGAGCGAAAGCGAGCCTGAAATTTTTAAGAGGAACCGCCCGACGGCTGGGACATTTTTCTACCGAAAAATGCACAAATTTATCTTGAAGGGGGGGTCTAGGGGGTGTTTTTCTAAGCTTGATGGAAGTCTAGCGAGGAAACTAAGGAATAAATTAATTATTAAAAAAAAAGGATAAAAACCCCGTCCGTCTCCTCTTAACCCCTTCTGTACCGATGATGTACTTTTCATTATATTCTGGCAACTATTAGACGATTTTGTAGAGCTTAGGAAGGACGTCTACCGATTAAAAGGCTACAGACTATCTCAATTAATCCTTATAGCTACCGGTACCATATGTTATACCTAAGCTTCATAAAGTTGTCTAAATGTTGCTAGACTAAAATAGGAAATATGTCGCCGGTACAGAAGAGGTCAACTTTCCCTATAAACGGTCAAGACGGTGGCGCCTCCCGTGGCCATATATAGCACTAATCATGGAGATGTTTGCACGCTTATATGGCAGTCCCCTGTATAGTATTATATGGGGGGGTACAAGTCATTTCACCCCATTGTTTTTTCGCCCTCATTCTGAAATCAGGCAGGATATAGGTTAAGGGAGCCGACCTGCTCTTTATCTCTGGGTTTTATCCATTCGGTCCCATTCAGCCTACTGTTTTAAGACTTCTCCCCATTCAGGTATCGATTTTTTTCCTGGTGTGCGATAGCGAGCCAGCATAGTATGAAGAAATGTTTTTGACAGCAGGCTAAATGTGTACATTTTTCGATAGAACAAATTTATCCGGTTAAGCCGGATTTCTCCATACAATGCTGCCTCGCTATCGCTCGTCAAAAAGAAATTGACACCTTAATGGGGATAAACGTCTTAAAACAGTAGGCTGATTGGGGCCTAATGGATACAAGCCAGAGAAGGAGAGAAAAGGAGATAAAACATAGGTCACTCCCCTTAAGGGGAAGTTTTTAGTTGATTCCCTAGACTTCCATCAAGCTTAAAATTACTCCCCCTAGAGATACTCCCCCTTTCAAGATAAATTTGTACATTTTTCGGTAGAAATATGTACCGGCTGAAAGCCGGTTCCTTTTATATTACAGGCTCGCTATCGCTCGCCAGGATAAAATCGACACCTACATGGCACGAAAGGTCTTAAAATTGACAGAAATGGGTCGAAAGTTCTTAAAATCGTCAAAATGTTGGGGCGAACGTCTTAAAATTAGAAAAGCAATGGGGCTAAACATGACGGAGAAAGGCGTAAAGAAAAAAATCTCTCAAGTGGAGACCTCCCCTTAATGCTTCGTTTGGAATTCCTTACGTTTATGTAATACTAATAGGAAAGTGCGGTCGCGCTAATAAGTCATGTCTCGGCTGTCATTACGTTTGGCTTGCTCTGTGCTGTTTTAATGTCTGTCAGATGTTGAATAGGTTGGGTAAGTGTAGGAACATGTTTGTATATTTCACTCGATATGAAGAAATGAAGCTTAGATATTGCTGATACCAATTATTGATCAAAACATACTTGGTGCCGAGACATCACTTATTAGCGCGACTGTACAGCACCGTGTGTTTGAAAGAATTGCTCTAAATATCTACGAAGTGCCTGGACGAAATAACATGTGGGCAAAACGACCTAAAACCCATCTTAGGCTATATGAGAGGAACACGTTTATTTATTTATTTATTTATTTTTATTTTTTTGAGGGGCGGGTGTCTTTTACGATGTCTACTTATACTTCTGATTAAAAGAGGGAACGTGGGGGTATAAGGCAGATAGATATATAGATGGATGGATGGATAGATAGATACATTGATAGATAGATAGATAGATAGATGGATTGGACATATAGATAAATACCGGTACATTAAAAGATTGATAGATAGACATACAGTAGATAGATATATATATAGATAGAATGATAGATAGATAGATACTGTATATAGAATGATAGATAGATAGATAGATAAATATATATAGCACTGTATGAATATTCCCATATTCAATATATGCTATAGGGGTGCAATGCCTGATGAGTTATCTGCTCAACAGGTGGCGTTGTGTGTGTGTGTAAGTGTGAGAGTCCGAGTGTAGGGGATGAGACAGTGAAGCACGGGAACGAGGTGGCTTCAGAGATGGGGTCGTTTCGGGCCATGAGTGAGCACCGTGCCTCATGTGAAGGCAAGATGGCAGGTGCTTGTTGTACTCTACGTGCTTCACATGTCTCACTCCCTAGACTGGAACAAGACCTCACGGGCTTCACTGTTCATTGTAAAGCGGTGAATGTTAAGGCTCTCAGCCTATGCCCGAGAGGAAGTAAGTTGGAATATAGAAAAATAAATAAATAATAAAAAATAAAAAATATATAGATAGGTTGTTTGGTGGGTGTATACATAGCAAGATAAATGGAAGAAAAGATAACGAAAGGATAGATAGATATAGATAGCTAGATATATATAGATATGTTAATTGGTGGATGCATAGATAGATAGATAGGTTTAATGCATAGCTTGATGCGGTGGATTGGTAAATTGATGATAGATTTTAATGACTGGATGGATAGATGGATAATGACATTGGTAGAATCAGAGAGTACAGTACCGGTACTGTATAATAATGAATGGATGGGTAGATGGATAGACAGACTGAGAATCCGATTGATTGATTGACTGTTACTTAACTCTTTCTGTACCGGCGACGTCTTTTATATTTTAATAAGTTGTATTAAGTTTGTTAATCTCTCTCTCTCTCTCTCTCTGCCATCTCTACTATAATTAAGTCCTGACCATCTCGTTTGGATCGTGTGGTCTGTGTGGCCAGTGTATCTATGTAAATATATATACATTCTCTCTCTCTCTCTCTCTCTCTCTCTCTCTCTCTCTCTCTCTCTCTCTCTCTCTCTCTCTCTCTCTCTCCAAATCGGTAAAGAATGAAACCAGCTGATCGAGTTAGTGAAAACTGAAAAGAATACGAAGAGGTTCTGTGTGTGTGTGTGTGTGTGTGTCAGAGAGAGAAAGAGAGAACGAGAGAGAGAGATATTTTTATTTTCTATAACATGATAGTGATGCAATAGTATGTTCACCTAAATAAGTGTGTGTGTGTGTGTGTGTGTGTTTTGTGTGTCAGAGAGAGAGAGAGAGTTGCGACAGAGCTACTATAGGCTATATACCGGTACCGTAAAGGAGATGAGAGGCCTCTTTCCGTTTATGGCGATATTGATGTGTGTGACGGTTGGTGAAGGGGGGGAGGGGGGGAGAGACAGGTTTAGAGAGATGGATAGATAGATACATTGATGGATAGATAGATAGATACATGAATTTATAGATTGGTGGATAGCTAGATACCGGTATATGAATTTATAGCTTGGTGGATAGATAGATACCGGTACCGGTATATGAATGTATAGATTGATGGATAGATGGATATGTGAATTTATAGATTGATGGATAGATAGATACATTGTTGGATGGATAGATACCGTACATGAATTTATAGATTGATGGATAGATAGACACATTGATGGATAGATAGATACATTTAGGGATAGATAGATACATTGATGGGTAGATAGATACATTGATGGATAGATAAATACATTTATAGATTGGTGGATGGATACATTGGTGGATAGATAGATACATTAATTCATAGATTGGTGGATAGATACATTGATGGACAGATATACATTAGTTTATACAGTGATGAATATTTATGTAGATAAATGAAAGATAGATAGATTGATTGATGGATGATTGATTTATTGATTACTTTATAAACACATAACAAAAAGTTATCTATGTATTGCCAGACACCTTGATTACCGAGGGGGTGGACACGAATGAATCGCTCCTCATCTCCCACAACACTTGAGGGGGGATGGGCGTATTTATTTGCTCATTTAGGTATCTTTACATAATTTACATAATTTAATTCGGGTGGATGGGACTCGTTAGCCATGGTAGGCAACTCATCTAGGGGAGACAACCTTATACAAATCCGGGTGGATGGGACTCGTCAGCCTTGGTTGGCAACCTGTCTAGGGGAGTAAACCTGATACAAATCCGTACTGCTTACCTAAGGTTAAGGCAGGTTAGTGGATGGATTAGCCGAACACCACTGTAGACAAATAGTACTAACAAGATACACAGAGGGCCTCGGAGTCGGACGGATCCTAAATTGAGTGGTCAATCCTGTAAGTCCTTCACTAAACTGGCTTAGGTTGTCCCTCTCACAGGGAATAGGTCCGCTTGGGGGCATTCTGTGTATGGCCACCCTCGTAAGGGGAGTAAGGCATCCGGCAATAGATATATAGACATATTTTTTCTAGTTTCCTACCTAGACCTCCATCAAGCTGATAATGACACCCCCTATACCCCCTTTTAAGATAAATTTGTACATTTTTCGGTAGAAACAAATCCCGGCCAGAGGCCGGTTCCTCTTAAATTACAGGCTTAATCCTGTAAAAAATATCTGTATTTTTACATGTTTTTCTCTATTTATCAACAGAAAATTCACAGTAAACTTAAAATACAGATATCTGTATTTTATATTACAGGCATTGACTGTAAAACCATGGTGTTGAATAACTCAAGAAATACTGACTATATACCATAATTGTTCTTTATGAACTGTAGCAGCCTATACACTGATATACAGTATATTAAGTTCACTAAATACTTAATATTTGTTTATATAATGGTCAAATTCAATTTATACCCTTGCAATGTATCTAGAAAACGAGGCAATAATTTATCACCAGAGTTGCCGGATACTTCTATAACCTTCATCTATATATGAAACTTTTCAAGCATCTTTTTCAGGTTATATTTCATGAAACTTCTTCTATATAAATCATTGGAATTCATTTTGACAAAATGTAGGTGTTGTTGTATCAATAAACTATATGTGTGGCGATATTTATACGAGCTGTGAGTCACTTGACTTTTAGGCGGGAAAGTTGGAAACTGCCTTGCGCAGAGTAGGCCTAATTTCTGGGAGGGCAGGCAGGCTGTATTTTCGTGTGATAGTTTTGCTAATTTCCACTTCCACACATATAATTCCTTACCTCAATTATTACCACAACCTTAATAACCGTGATGGGCTGTGGAAATGCTCAGTATTATCGCCAGGAGATATGTAACATGGACAATAAACAGCGTGATTTGCTGTATCGCTTGCTGTGGAATGTCGTAACTGGTAAGAAACTATTCGTTGTTGAGCCCTTGTTGCGAATATTTTATGCACATTTACATTTGTAATAAGATATAGACTAATGCCGGGAATACGAGAGCGCTTTCTTAAACTGAGTAAACACGTCTAGCTTTAACAAAAGTAGCCTAGTTAAAAAAATAGCTACCGTATGTGTATGTGTTTCTCGAAAAGTTTTGCTTAGCCTATTTATATACCCTTGACCAGTTTAATTTCATCAGCTGAATACAATTGCTTAACGTTTGGTAGAAAACTAAAAGATCTATCCTACCATATTATGATTAAATGTCTATATAGTCTATTTAATTGCCAGACGTAATCCCTGAGAGGGGGTGTGGACGTGAATGAATCGCCTTCATATGCTTCCATGTGCCGAGGCAACTTACTCGATTATATAGCTTGTATATATATATTTGTTTTTAAATGCTAGGCTAAAACAGTAGTAGTACCGTAATGTACAGTACAGTACCTTGTGTGTAATTTCCAACAGGTAGGCTACCGGTATAGCCAAAGTAAGCAACCCTATAGATATTTAATTGGATATCGAATGAATGACAGTGCAAGTTAGTTAGTTTCTGACATTGTATAAAATTGTACATGTCTATAATGTGTAACCAAATACGTTCACGGTTGCTGCCTAGCTGGGTTTTAGGCAATGTTTACGTACGTAACAGGCTACCATAATCAGATTTTGTTTTTGCTATATTTGTAGCCTACAGCCTTTGCATGACACAAGGTAAGGTTGTGTTATATATATATCAAACAACTCACGGTGTTTAACATAGCCTAACCTAACTGAGGGTGGGGTGGGATTGTTATGGGTAACGGCTTATAGGGCCTATTCAGTATAACCTCGCCAAGGCTAGGTCATAATATACAATGTTGGTCAATTATAAATAGGCCTACCAATTATGATTATATGATGTTATTTCTTAGTGTGTTGCGAATATATTGTATTTATGTAAGAAATATTACTGTTGGTAAAGCATGCATCAAATGTCCCGGTAATGCATATTGTACGCTAATGCGGTTTTGCACCATATGCTTACTGTAAATTTCATGGGTAGATAGATGGTGGATTTTCCGTTTCACATGTCCATTTTTATGACCACTCAGCTACCCCTCCCATACCGGTATTTAACTTAAAAGTATATATATATATATATATATATATATATATATATATATATATATATATATATATATATATATATATATATATATATATATATATATATACAGTATACTGTATATGCGGTGTGTGTGTGTTCATTCTTACATATCTTGCTTTGGTAGAACTAGGTTACCGAGAATGACAAAATATAAGTGTAACAATACAAGATTCTGTAAAATTTACGGAACAATTTCTGGCAATTAGGCTGCCAAACATTATCTGTATAATTTACATGATTCTGTAAAAACTTTGACAGTAACACTGTTATCTATACAATTGAAATGTAAATTTAGCAGACATAGGCTATTCTGTAATTTTTTTACAGATAATTTTGTAATTTTTACAAGATTTTCTGTAAAAATTAACAGATTAGATCTGTAAAAAATTACAAGCCAGTCTGTAAATTCCACAGTGTATTTTTGTAAATGATTATACAGAATGCTGTAAATTTGACAGAATGTTTGGTAGCCTAATTGCCAGATATTCTCTGTAAATTTACATATTTTTTTTTACAGTGATAATTGCTATCGCTCGCCAGGATATAATCGACACCTAAATGACACGAAAAGTCTTAATTTTGACAAAGAAATGGGACAAAAGGTCTTAAAATCGCCAAACTAATGGGCCGAACGTCGTAAATTCTGAAAACTAATGGGGCTAAACATGAGGAAGAAAAGGAACCAGAAAAACGACCTATCTCCCCTAAATTCAGGTTCTAAAATACGGGTTTAGGTTTATGTAAGTAAAACCCAAACTGTTTCCCCTTTTTCACTAATACCGTATATCACTGTTACAAACGTGCCGTGTATAAGTGTAGCTGTTACACACACATACACATACACATTATATTTCTCTCTCTCTCTCTCTCTCTCTCTCTCTCTCTCTCTCTCTCTCTCTCTCTCTCTCTCTCTCTCTCTCTCTCTCTCTCTCTCTCTTGTGCAGCCTATTGTAAATTGTTATATTGTTGGATAAGTAGATGGGTGGCTTAATTGATTGATTGATTTATGGAAGGAGGGAAATTTTGGTTGATAGCCATAAGGTAAATTGCAATAAAGTGCAGGATTCATTTGGTTTATATACCGGTAGTGCTGGAACTCGTTGTAATGAGAGAGAGCGAGAGCGAGCTAGAGCATGGGAGTTCCTCCAAAACACACATCAAAAGGAGGTAACCCGATAGACAAGGTAAAAGTCGCTAATAAATTCAAGGTCATGGTCTTAAATCTATTATTTTTTGGTTGTCATCTTTTTACAATTAGTTTGCTAGTCAAAAAAAATTGAGATTAGGAAGGTAGTCGGATAGTCTGACGAAGAAAAGCTATACAATGGTTACATAGGAAAGTGGACAGAGGTGACGGGTGTGTATTTGTGGAGGCTTCTTCAAGACGTTTGACCCCGCGAATTATAAGCTCTTTTGTGTTATTCTTAGCCCGTCTCTTACGTTTATCTGTTTGCGGGGATCAGGGTGTTTTCTCTTGGGGTAAAACAAAAAAATGCAAAGGAGAAAGGTCGACTCAAAGCACCCCAAGTACCCCAAAGAATAAAATGGCAAGCGCAATAATGTTTAGTTGGACACCTCTTTTGTATGGAGGGTTGACGGGCAAACAAGTAATGAGCCCACGATAAATACGACTTACTGTATTACGAATTTACGAATATGCAAATGACGGTAAGACGGAATGCTTGAGCCACCCAGGTTAAAGTTACACATACACACACATATACTGTACATACACTCACACACATATACTCATACTCACATACACACACACACACATACATACATACATACACGCATACACACACATAAACACATACATACTCACATAAACATATACACACACTCTCACACATATAGCCTACACACACAAAACACGTCCCTATAGGCTAACAAAAACGCCTTCTGAGACTTTCCTATATATAAAACAAACAACAAAGTTACAGGCTTGCTATCTCTCAGCCTGAATAACATTGACGCCTGCATGGGGTGAAGTGTCTTATTATCGGCAAATTAATGGTATGAAACGTCTTAATACCTCTAAACTAATGGGGTGAAAGAAGGGAGTGCCAAAAGAGCTCCCACGGGCCACATAGGGTTAAGCTGCGAGGAAAGCCAACCCGTGTACCGTATTTTGTTTTCATTATGAAACGTCTTAATACCTCTAAACTAATGGGGTGAAAGAAGGGAGTGCCAAAAGAGCTCCCTCGGTCCACATAGGGTTAAGCTGCGAGGAAAGCCAACCCGTGTACCGTATTTTTTTTTTCATTGTTTTTTTTTTTTTTTTTTAAAGCTGGTATCACCAGCCATTTTTCCTTCTACATTTATCCTGAACACTGATCTGGCAGCTTAGGAGGTCAACATATAAAATATTTCTGTCACCTAAATTCATCTATCATCAGTCTAGTTTCCGATACCAGAGCAACATATTCCAAAAATGCGGCCACAAAAATGTTGATCATCGAATGTTGACTATAAAAGCTCTCGTGTGATACCGGCTTAAATTATTCGCCGTAGACCAGTCAAGAATAACACAAAAGAGGTGATAATTCGCGGGAGGTCCAACACTCAACACCATGTGGCCATCTGTTAAGGGGGTAGTACTCGCTTTTTCTGGACCCCCTTCTCCCTCATGTTTAGCATACCGGTATTAGTTTTGAGGTTTTAAGACGTTCGTTCCATTAGTTTGGCAATTTTGAGACCTTTCGCCCCATTTATTTGTAAATATTAAGACTTCGTGTCATTTAGGTGTCGATTTTTTCCTGGCGAGCGAAAGCAAGCCTCTAATTTTAGACGGAATCGGCTTTCGGCCGGGAAATTTTTCTACCGAAAAATGTACACATTTATCTTGAAAGGGGGTCTAGGGGATGATTTTCTAAGCTTGATGGAGGTCTAGCTAAGAAACTAAAAAATAAATTAAAAAATAAATATATAGACCAAAAGCCAAGCACTACCCCCTTAAACAGAGTGTCTCAGAAGGCTTGGCAATGAAGGTCTCTTAGAGGTTTTGAAAGGAACGTCTCAAGTGGTCTGGGTGGTGGGAAGGTCTCGAGGCGCGTTTTCTAATAACTCGCAAGAGCCTCCTTCTCCCTTGACCCTCTGGCTGGATGACTGGACTGGTGGAGGTTGAAAGTTGAGGTAAACACAACCTTAAAGTATCATATCACCTGCTGAAGGCACGCGCGACCTCCGAGATTAGTGTGTGTGTGTGAGAGAGAGTTACACAGAGTTACACAGATACTCAGACCTTGCGGTCCCAACTAGGTGGTCCGGTCTTAATACTATTAGACAGGGACAGTTTATAGTAGAAGAATAGGACAGTAAAGTAGAAGGCTCTCTCCCCACCCTCCGCTCTCTTCGGCTAAATAGCGGTACCGGAAAATAGGATGAAGTGTAACCTTATGGGTCAGGAAATGCCCACAAGGAAAGTTTTTATATAGTATAGGAAGAAACTAATTTGAAAGGGAAATTACACATGCCTACTGATTAATTCATATTAATCCAATCTTCATTAGATGATCGTCCAGTCTGTTCTTAAACGTATCGATAGAATTATTGTCGACCACCTCCCTTGGTAAATTATTCCACTCTATAGCCCCATTGTATGTGAAGACATTTTGTGTCACATCTAAGGATCCTTTTTCTAATTAATTTCATTAAGAGAGAGAGAGAGAGAGAGAGAGAGAGAGAGAGAGAGAGAGAGAGAGAGAGAGAGAGAGAGAGAGAGAGACTAAAAGGTCAATCACACGATCTTAAAAAAATATCATAACCAGCTGAAGATCAATCAATCAATCAAATGAATATAGAAAAGATGAGTGAGGGTGTGCACGGCCTCCAATTTATGAGAGAGAGAGAGAGAGAGAGAGAAGGGAGGGGGGGGGGGGGTTAAACCAATCATAATTAGCATATGACTTTCTCCTGAGTTTCGGTAAGTTAACTCATGATGAGTTTAGTTTTTTGTTTTCTTTTATGTGAGTGAGGGAGACAAAAGGTTACCTGTACCGTGTAGCCTAGTTAATATTCAGGTAAGATACAATATAATTCCACACATTCCTATCTAAGCCCTTCCCCAACAACCTCGCACAACATGCTCGACCTCGCCCCACGCCTTAAACGCCCATCACACACATACACACACACTAAGAACCTGCTGATAGTAGGGTCAGATTCACAGCCATGGCACACTCACAGAAATTTGGTACCTATTCCAAGGGCGTATGGTACCAGGAGGGAAGGAGAGATTTATGCTTATTTTCTACTTACAGGAAAGAGTTTAATCAATCAGACAATCAGTAAGTGCTATGCTATGACGGTGTGTGGGATTGCAATGTGCTATCACCTTCCGAATCCACTCTGGGGGTTCTTCCCAGTCAAGGTTCCAGACCGTAACTCGTTCCATCAATTATTGTCAGTAAGCCAGTTCACCTTACATATTAAATACCCCCCCCCCCCCCCCCCGTCATGCACGCCTATAATTCGTGAGGATCGGCCTAGATGGAAAGCAGGATAACCTCGAGTGAATGTGACCCCCCATAAAGGTTGTTTACTGAAGTGTCACGATGGTGCTCTCGTTAATAATAGCTTAGGTAAACAGTTAAACACACTATATATAAGCTTCTTGTGGGCCTATTGTTGCACGGTGACGTACAGTACATAGCCTGTTGTGTACCGTACTTTAACTTTTGATTTTTTTTTCTCCTAGACCTACATCAAGCTTAAGGGGAGGTATTTAGTTTGTTCCCTAGACCTCCATCAAGCTTAAAATTACACCCCCTTGAGTCCCTTTCAAGATATATTTGTAAATTTTTCGGTAGAAAAATTTCCCGGCCGGTTCCTCTTAAATTACAGGCTCGCTCACTCGCCAGGATAAAATTGACACCTGAATGGCACAAAAGGTCTTAATATGGGGTGAAAGTTCTTAAAATCGCTAAACTAATGGGGCAAACGTTTTATAATATCAAAAGCAATGGGGCTAAACATGAGGGAGAAAGGGGTCAAGACAAAAATCCCTTAAGTGGAGATCTCCCCTTAAAGAACCACCGGCAAGACCCCTCCTTCGAGATAAACTTGTAATTTTTGTTCGGTAGGCCGGGTCCTCCTAAATTGCAGGCTCCCTATTGCTCGCCAGGACAAAAATGACAATTCCTCCTAAATTGCAGGCTCCCTATTGCTCGCCAGGAAAAAAATGACAATTCCTCCTAAATTGCAGGCTCCCTATTGCTCGCCAGGACAAAAATGACAATTCCTCCTAAATTGCAGGCTACCTATTGCTCGCCAGGAAAAATATGACAATTCCTCCTAAATTGCAGGCTCCCTATTGCTCGCCAGGACAAAAATGACAATTCCTCCTAAATTGCAGGCTCCCTATTGCTCGCCAGGACAAAAATGACAATTCCTCCTAAATTGCAGGCTCCCTATTGCTCGCCAGGAAAAAAATGACAATTCCTCCTAAATTGCAGGTTCCCTATTGCTCGCCAGGAAAAAAATGACAATTCCTCCTAAATTGCAGGCTCCCTATTGCTCGCCAGGAAAAAAATGACAATTCCTCCTAAATTGCAGGCTCCCTATTGCTCGCCAGGACAAAAATGACAATTCCTCCTAAATTGCAGGCTCCCTATTGCTCGCCAGGACAAAAATGACAATTCCTCCTAAATTGCAGGCTCCCTATTGCTCGCCAGGACAAAAATGACAATTCCTCCTAAATTGCAGGCTCCCTATTGCTCGCCAGGACAAAAATGACAATTCCTCCTAAATTGCAGGCTCCCTATTGCTCGCCAGGACAAAAATGACAATTCGAAGCCTTTTATAATTATGATGGAGGCCCTTTTTAAACAGAATATAAATGTCTAACAGTATCTAGGATTCTAGGATATAGTTAAAAGGACGTCACCGACACCGAAGGAGTTAATTATAGTGTCATTAGTGGACGGTAAACACGCCTATCGCTCGCTACACATGAATACATACCGTACATAGCCTACACGTGTACTTCATAATATTATACACATCCTCGAGCGTAGAGTGCAAGGTACCGTACCAGTCATAGTCTCTAGCCCATGCATACACATTCCTGGACTTCACCTATTTCTAGCTATGGAAGCATTGTTCTGGAAACGAATTTATTTATAGAATTGTCTATAAATCAACTACACAACTATATATATATACTATTTATTGACAAGCAAGTTGTATCCAAAATTCAATCCGGATAGATATCATTGCATAGAGAAAAACATAGGGGGTCCACGAATTCTCCCGAGTGAGCCAGAGACTATGGTATCCGAGTGTACCGTACACACAATACACGCACATAAAGCACATGGTCACATACAAACCGTGTACAGAAGGGGTTAAGGGCAGACGGTCTTTTTTCTGGCCCCATTTCTCCCTCGTGTTTAGGCCCATTATTTTTTAGATTTGTATACGTTCGGCCCATTTGTTTGGCGATTTTAAGACCTTTCGTCCCATTTCGTTATACATTTTAAGACCTATCGGGCCATTTAGGTGTCGATTTTTTCCTGGCGAGCGATAGCGAGCCTGTAATTGAAAGAGGAGCTGGCCTTCGGCCGGGAGATTTTTCTACCGAAAAATGTACACATTTATCTTGATGGGCGGTCTAGGGGATGTTTTTCTAATTTTGAGGGATGTCTTGCAAGGAAACTAAGAATTTATGAATGAATGAATTGATAAGCCAAAAAAGCAGTCAGTGTCCCCTTAAGTAGCCTACACACACCTTTTGACCCTGGCTGTGTACTGTGTACTGAAGTGTCAAGGTGGTACCATTACTCATAGTGACATCAATGGAAAGCAAATACAACATAAGCTGCGCCCACTGTCAGATCACATCAATGTACGGTCGCGCTAATAAGTGACGTCTCGGCACCAAGTATGTTTTGATCAATAATTGGTATCAGCAATATCTAAGCTTGATTTCTTCATATCGAGTGAAATATACAAACATTCCTACACTTACCCACCCTATTCAACATCTGACAGACATTAATACAGCACAGAGCAACCCA
>CM064503.1:74253-79253 GCA_032716605.1 Paralithodes platypus | reverse complement strand
TACGCCAGCTTATTTGTTTTCGCCCTCGCGCAACACTTATGGGGTGCTAATCCTGTTAACTTTATCGAACTGTATCTAAGTTAGTCGTGTCCTCTATATTACCGAGATGGGTCTAATGGCTTCCGGACAAATCGGACAGTTCTATTCAGTTTAGTATAGGTAGCGCCAACGAAGTTGACAATAATTTTGATCCCTGACCTCTCTGTAACTCAAAAGGGCCTAGAGCAAACTGGCTGTAAATATCCACACCTATTTCCTGGTGGATTCTTCCCAAATGATAGAAACGTCAGCCCGATTGCTTTCATTCATTTCGAGTTATAAGAAGTTAAAGGGTCAAGATTAATGTGAAGTTCGCTGGCGCTACCTATAGGAACCTTCGCAAATATGGAGGGATAAAATACCGTTGCATTATCATAAACACCAAATTAGGTGTAGATTAAGTTTATTTACAATAAATGGAGACCCAACCATTCAGGATTTATTTTCCTAAACAAATATGCCGTATTTTCGAAGCATATGGGTACCAGGGAAATAATAATGATTGATTAATTTATATACAACCGTACCTAGAGAGAGAAAAACATATTTTTTGTATTTGATTGTTTTATTGATAAAAGTAAAAATGTTACACAAGTAGGCCTATCATAGTTACATAATCTCAAAAGGGCGAAGGTGCATACGCAATCTTCAGAGAGGGAGAGGGGGGGGGGGGGGGGGGGGGGGGGGGGGGGGGGGGGGAGGAAGGGAGAGAGAGAGGGAGAGTGTGAGAGTGGGTGTATGAGAGAGGAGCTTGAATGAGCTAGATTCAGTGTTTGTTTGTGTGTGTGTAATCAACTTGACTCTTCCGCCTCTCGCTAATAAGGTGAACAGGAAAGTACCTGTTTGTCTTTAGGGTATTATCTGATGACACTTCTTAAGGGGGGTCACCGGCTTTATTTGTCTTGCTCTCCTTTTCTCTCTTTTCCTGGCTTGTATCCATTCGGCCCCATTCAGCCAACTGTTTTAAGACGTTTATCCCCATCCAGGTGTCGATTTCTTCCTGGCGAGCGATAGCGAGGCAGTATTGTATGGAGAAATCCGGCTTTGCCGGAGAAATTTTTCTATCGAAAAATGTACAAATTTAGCTTGCTGTCAAAACAAATATAGATATATGCTGGCTCGCTACCACTCCCCAGAAAAATATTGACACCTGGATGGGGGTAAACGTCTTAAACAGTAGGCTGAATGGGGCCAAATGAATACAAACCAAAGAGAGGGAGAGCAAGAGAAAAAAAGCGAGGTGGGTTCCCTGAAGCTCAGCTACTTCCTTCTGGTGGAGAGAGGGAGAACGAGGTGTTAAAAGATGAACGATCGTAAATTAAATATATCCACAGAAGAAAATAAAAACACTGTACATCCTTATTACGTATGAATATATAGAAACACACACTCTCTCTCTCGCGCACACACACACACACACACACACACACACACACACACACACACACACACACACACACACAGCCCGTAGCCTAGTAGGTAGAGCTCTCGTCTCACACACGAGGGGTCGGGGGTTCAATCCCCGGCCGGGCGGAGACAAATTGGGCTTGTCTCCTTTCATGTGTTAGCCTCAGTTCACCTAGCTGTAAATAGGTACCTGGAATAAGTGGACGACGTTGTGACGTCCCATCTGGGGTTGGCAAAAAATGGTACAAGGCGAGATGGGTATCATATGGTTCACCTAAGCTGATGGCTACCTAAGCCTTCGGGCGAGACGGTACCGTCTATAGTGAGTATGGTACCATACAGATCCACCCTAAGCCTTCGTTTCCGATGTCGCCAATTGGCTAAAATACAGACTACACACACATCCACAGCCATTCCAACGATACATATAACACCTACACATATAGGAGGCGGGAAATAACGAGCATGCTCACTCCCGCAATACAACTAGAGTAAGTACAATACAACTAGAGTAAGTACACACACACACACACACACAATATATATATATATATATATATATATATATATATATATATATATATATATATATATATATATATATATATATATATATATATATATGCATACTGTATAATATATGGTACATATATACATAACCTATATAATTATACAGTATATATATATTACCGTATAGTTACAGTACAAACATTCTTAAACCCCTTCTCCCTCTCCCTTCCTCTCTCCCCCCCAAAACAAAAAAACAAAAAACAAAAAACAAAAAACGAAATTACGTCACAAATAATAATGTCTCTACTTCTGTATTCTGTCAGGTCCTTTCTGAGCTCCCCCGGCTAACGTGGTCCGTATATCACTCCTGGACCGCGAGCCAGGCTATATAGTGTAATATGGCTATCTGATGGTGGGGGCTGGGCTGGCCTCTCCCCTTGGTCCACGTGCACTCCTGGTCCTTGTGTTGTGTGTGTGGAGAGAGAGAGAGAGTGAGAGTGAGTGAGAGAGAGAGAGAGAGAGAGAGAGAGAGAGAGAGAGAGAGAGAGAGAGAGAGAGAGAGAGAGAGAGAAAAAGTGTGAGAGAGAGAGAGAGTGAGAGAGAAACTGAGTGACAATGACAATAGCGTATGAGAGTAGAAGGCGTATTTTGGATAGCCTTTATATTATAGGTATATAATGCCAGCATTATTCAGTCTATATTTAAGACTGATTTTGGTTAAGGGGGATGGGCGTATTTAGTTCCTCATGTATGTATCTGTTTGTTATCGTTTTTTTTTTTTTTTTTAGTTTCCTCCGTAGACCTCCATAAACACCCCCCCAAGACACTCCATAAACACCCCTCAAGACCCTCCATCAACACCCCCCAAGACCCTCCATAAACACCCCCCCAAGACCCTCCATAAACACCCCCCCCCAAGACCCTCCTTCTAGATAAATTTGTGTTGATGATAATACTGGTGTGGTTATAATTATAATGATGATGGAGACGATAATAAAAATTATGGTGATGATGATCCCTCAAATGGAGATCTCCCCTTAACAGCAAATATCCAAATACATAATGACAAAATATGACCCTAATACATATCTACGTCATATTCATGCCAAGTTTTCATAATTAACATCGCATTTCGCTACAACATCTTCGTATTAAATGAGTAACGAGGATGGGGACGTGGCAATGCATCCTCAGCTGAATAAAACAGAGTATAGTATCAAGGTTTCAGAAAGCTATATATGTATTTTGACTGTACGGTACCAGATTTATTAGTCCCCTACTGTACCCTTGTAACCCTATTAATGATGACGTGTCTCACTACAGTATGTCCTTCACGGCAACACACACACACACACACACATATACACATTATTAAGGGTGGGGGGGAGGGTTGGTTTTTATGGCCCCCTTTCTCCCTCATTTTATCTCCATTAGTTTTGATATGTTAAGACGTTCGTTCCATGAGTTGTCGATTTTAAGATCTTTCACCATATATATTTGTCAATTTTAGAACTTACCATTTAGGTGTCGATATTTTCCTGGCGAGTGACAGCAAGCCTGTAAATTTAGGAGGAATTGGCCTTCGGCCGGGATATTTTGTCTATCGAAAAATGTACAAATATATCTCAAAGTGAGGTCTAGTGTGTGTGGTTTTTTTTTCTTTCTCTTTTGTCCGCCTGATGGAAGTCTAGCGAGGAAACTGAAAAATAGTTAAATTAATATATCAATAGACCACGAAATACACTACACATTATGTATTTATACATAAATACGGCCACCCCAGTCATTAACTAGTTCAGACGCCAATTTATGTCTTAGTATGTCGACCTCCAACAATTATATTAAACTGTGAAGGACCTGAAGAGTTATAGGGCTAAGTTTGATATTCTATAACCCTCTTATTTTCCAAAGTTGAGTAAAAGGGTGTATCAAATGGACCGTAGTTGCTTAATTTGTCATTACTGCAGGGGGTATATTGTTCGTCCTGGTCGTTAAACAAACCCGCGTTATGTAAGTGGGGGCCGATGATGTTGTGGGTGGGGTTAGGAGGGGGTGGGGGGGGGGGCTGTAGGTGGAGTAGGTGGGATGGGGTTGGGAGGGAGGGTTAGTAAAGTGGGTGTCCTTGCTTGGGTACCGCCCCAGATGTTATTGTTCTCTTGCCCCCACCCACCCACCTTTCTTATACTGTCCCCACCCACTCTTTATTTAAACCCCGCCCATACCCCACCTAGCCCCGCCCGGCACACCCCGCGTCTCGAACGCTCTACCCTAACGAAAACAGTATTTCGCTACCGTATCTTATTACCGTATATTATTTGTCCACATCCTTCACTGCTATACAGTATAATATTCATCTATTTGTTTCTCTCCATTAAATATTTTTGCCGCTAGTATTGTTCGTGGCGCCGACTTAAGGGGGTTGACCTGTTTTTGTTCTGTCCTTTTCTATCTTTCTCTGGCTTGTATCCATTTGGCCCCATTCAGCCTACTGTTTTAAGACGTTTATCCCCATCCAGGTGGTTAATACGTTTGTGTGACTGGTGAGCGCGGGGTCTAGCGATGCCAGCATATTTTTTATTGGTGTTTGACAGCAGGATCCTAAATTTGTACAATTTTGGATAGAAAAAATTCTCAAGGCGCAGAAAGACGGATTGCTACTATAATTGCGTGGCTTGCTATCGCTCGCCAGGAAGCGAAATCGAAACCTAGATGGGGCTTAACAAGTTCTTAACCATATTTGGCTAAATGTGTTGGACCGCCAGCCCGAATGAATGGATTACAAGCCAGAGAAAGACAGAGGAAAAGGGACAGCAGAAATAACAAAACAACAGGGTCACCCACCTTTTAAGCTCCACAATTACGCCCTACCCCTTCCATCCATGATATAGTTGTGTTCATTTCCATGCTGCTTGTAGGACGTGTAGTGGGGCTAGGGCTTTTATAGTCTCGTTCTATAGTCTAAAGGATTATCCTTGGCCGGCAGTATAGACGATGTTGATGGGCTGTGGTAATGATGGAATGATGGGTTCGTTCTGCCATAGCTT